>CM066173.1:26983359-27523359 GCA_033629205.1 Lithocarpus polystachyus | reverse complement strand
TCGGGTTCGGGTCAGGTCAATCGGGTTACAGGTCGGGTCGGGTTGACCCGTATTTACCTGAATTTTTCAAACAAGTTTTTTTTTTTTTCAATTAGAAAAACAAATCAATGACAACCTGTTTAGAGAGAATGAATAAAACCAATTAAGCAAATGAATTGCACTTAATGCCACTTATTAATATCCTTCAAATTCTGACAGTTTTGACTTTTGAGCATGACAAAAATTATTTATAGTCATAAATTCAAGATGGAAAAAGTCTTCAATGTTAATAGTTCACTGTCAAAATATATATAATTACAAGTTTATAGCTTCAAAAAGAGATAGATCTTAAAACAAACAAAATAAGTAAGCCAGCAAAGTAGTAAGTTATCGGTCTTCTTAAGTGCACATGTTCCTGTTGCATTTAAAATAATAGTAAAGTTAGATTACTTAGAAAGATAAACTAAACAAAAAAATATTTAAAAATAAATATAATATATTAAGCAAAGAAGAATAAGTAAATATTTTATAAGAATTACATTTCAATCTCAATATACTCAACGTTAGTAGCAGATTCAGCACTACAAATATTCATACTTGCAAATTGTAGCTTAAGTTGGCCAATTTTGTCAGCATCCTTCATCATCTACAATATAATATTTTAATATAACTTAATGTGCCATGAAAGTGAATCAATAAAGAATTAAAATTGTTTAATTATGACTATAAAAAAGTGTGTAAGTGTGAAAAGAAAAGAAGGGAAGAGGAAGTTTTACCGCTTTGGCCCTTGTAGATGTGTAGTTGTCACGTTTTGTTTCACTATTTCTGTTTTTCATGTTTTGAATCACAATTTTAGCTTTGGACTACAGCTAAGCTAAGCTAGTCAAACTAGATTTTTTTTCTTTTTTTTAATGGTTGTGTTGTCTAAAACTCTAAGTCTTGTCTCATCCTTTCTCATATCATGTCTATGTGAACGCAGAACTGAAATTTATAACCTTTATAGGTTGTGATTCGAGAAACCCTCGAATAGTCAAATTACATGTGAAAAGTTATTATTAATTTATTGACTATTGCTAATAGTTTGGTTCTGGTGCTTTGCACACAACGAGGTCACGGGTGGAGTGTGGGGAGACAAAAGTAGGCCGGGAAGGTGCTACGTACGTACACGACGAGGCTCTATCTGATAGATGACAAATTTGTCGTAGTTATTACCTATTGGCTAGAAATCTTTCTTCTTAGTTTTCTCAACCAAACTGATAAAAAAACCTTGAGAACTCTTAAAAATCGACCCAATCAAAATTTTAGCCAAATTATCTTTCTGATATGATAGTAACTTTATTGTAACTTGTAATAGAACTTGTAATACTTTTAAGTATTACGAGTTAACCAATGCAAGTGTTATCTTATGCAGTTCATTGTTAACTCTAGTACGTAACATGCAACATTCAATTTTAATATATGAATTCTTGAAACTCCGACCATTGACTTGGCCGTATCGAGTAAACACTCTGGCCGGGTCGTTTCTTTTATCTTTTTTGAAAGTAGAAATATATTATATATATCATGTTGATGGTGATTGTATTTTAGTATACGTGAACAAATATGATCCATTCAAATAAGTTCATCATATATACACGGTTACAGTATGAACAAGAGTTTCCGAACGGTTGAATTTTGTTTAAAAAAATAGCTGCAGGAGTTGATTACTGGGAATATATTATATGGGTGCATTCTGAAACTTCTCTAAGGATTTTCTTACCAACTTTAGAATTGTGGGGTTTGAAGCTTATTGTTCTTGATGATGGGTCAATGGAGTAAGGTGTTAGTGTTGCTTCTATTCATTCAATTCTCGGTTATAGCAGCGGTAACAGACGGTTTAGACTGTAAGTTTGGTTCAATTTGATCTGTCTTTTTTGTAGTTCAGTTATTCATGTTTCTGTTGATATGTTGGTAGACTACAATGTGTTCTTTAGATTTCTTTCTGTACTGGTTGTTAATATATAGTTGGCTTCTATGGCTAGGTACTTAATTCTTCAGACCTTAAAGATTATAGGCCAATATCTGTGTTGGGTTTCTTATTCTAATTCCTTTCCTTCTTAATCAAACACTTTTATCTTCTCTTTTTTTTGGGGAATCTAACCCTTTATATGATTGCAGAAAAATACATGGAAATGACAAGAAAAAATTCTTTTGAGTTGCATTTATAATGTTTAGGAGAACAAAAGCACTTATCCGCTTGACCATTGACAACAATTTGTCCAATTGGAGACAAATTTTCCATTTCTAATTTTGTGTGTGTGTTAATCTCAGGATTATAACATCATTAGACATAAAACTTAGGATCTTCAATTTTTAATATTTATTTATTTATTTTTTTTATTTTTTAGTTTAGCTAAGCAGGTGCTAAAGAACTTGAGAAGCATTTGAAGGGGGACCTAAAGTTGTTTTTAGCTTTTTAAGGTTAAAGCTAACTTTCAAAGCTTTAAAGCTCTACAATTCATTATTCATGTTTTATAATCAAGAAATTAAAAATGCTATTCATTGTTATTTTTCAAGACTCAAAACACTAAAGCTCTACTTCTTACAATAATGCTAAACAAACACTAAGATTTAAAGTTGTTTTCAGCTTTAAGGGCCCTTACACACTTTAGTAAAATCATCAAATTAATGTTTATCAATTTCTACTAAGAACAAAAATATTTTTAATTAATCACAAACAAATTTTTTTTTAATTAAAGTACTTTCTTGATAATACGAAGACACACTCTAGAGTCTATATGAATTTTCTTTTTAGAGGGGTTGAAATTCGTAAGTGTTTTTAAGGGATTAAAGCTCTTTTAAATGAAAGTGCTAAATGTTTGGTGATCTTACTAAAGAGCTTTAAAGGGTCCTCAAAGTTTAAAACAATTTTAAGGTTAAAGTTGAGGTTTGGAGTTTCCAAAAAAATCATAATAATAAAATATTATTCTAATATTGAAAAAAAAAAAAAACTTTTAAAACTCCTTGTTATTTCTTACAACAATGTCAAAGTACTCACATGAGTAATAAGTGGGTTCTAGATAGTTAGAAAGTCGCTCGTGTTTTGAAAATAAATTTTCCCCATTATCCATTTATAGTTTTATACTACTATAAAAGGCACCAGCAGATTATTGGAAGTGCATAAAATGTTTTCAGCATATTGTCATGTAAAAAGAAGCTGCAGAGTCTAAACCCCAAACCCCAATGAAGTCTATCTCTCCTCCTCCTAAGAAATCTCATTCAATTCAAATGAATTGCCAGGTTTCCCACACAATGAAAACCTACATTTACGTGAGTGTTCCTTTTTACCACAGTCAATTCCAAGTTCCAACACACAACTTTTTTTATATTTCATAAACTTCCATCTTTTATTTAATGATTTCTCTAACTCCCACGAAAACCTCTTTCAACTATTCCACGAATCTAGCAAAGAACGTATCAAAATTGTGATTTTTTTTTTTTTCACCTGTCTTGATTCCAATTGTTGTGAATTTACTAACTAGTGATAAGCTGGACTATGTGAATTGGATTGAAAATTGTATCATGTGAGGTGTATGGTGACTCCCAAATTGGCTGTTTACTAAGTCAAATAGGTTATATAAGTGATTATAAGGAGTCTAATTGTAACTCGACTAGTTCTTTTGGAATATAGAAAAGGCATGACTAGGAATTCCATTTACTAAGGTCCTGACAAATGGTATCAACCGTTAAATTTATCATAGCAGAATCATCTACAAGAACACACAAATACAATATGGAAATAAAGCAATAAAACGAAGACATACAAATTAAGTGGCTTGGCAATGAATCGTTAGCAATCCAGAGCTGAATGATTCTGTTCTCTCTTCTGTCCAGTCTCTCACCTCATAGATATGATTCATATGAATAACATTTATATTTAAGGGTGACTAGACTTTCCCAGCTAAAAATAGAAAAACGGGTTAGTATTTTTTGAGCTTTCGAAAACACAAAACAAATAGGAATACATGCCACACATATGTTTCCAACAACTTGGAACTATAATGCTTGGTTGGTTGGTCCGTCCACAATGACAAAAGGGTAAGTTTTTGTTAGGTGCTTTCTATTATTATTAGGATCCTATTATTTTTTGTACTCAATTTTGGTGATTGAATGATTAGATTTTCATTTCTTTTTCTGATGCAGCTACTGCTTTACGGTCTCTCAAGGCTAACTGGATGAACGTTCCTTCCAATTGGGTGGGTTCTGATCCCTGTGGTGGCCTTTGGGTAGGAATTGAGTGCATCAATTCACGTGTGACCTCCATGTATGTTCTTTGGCCTGTTTTCACCAATTAATGCTTTTGGAAGGAAGGTTGCTCATTCTTTCAATTTGTTATTAACCTGACTGCTTTCAATTTCAGAATGTTATCAAACATGAATTTGACAGGTCAGCTGTCAGGAGATATCGGGTCATTTTCTGAGTTACAGAATTTGTAGGTGTTCTAAATTCTAATTGCACTTAACCTCTGCTATTGTCATGGGAACCCATTTAGTGCTAATTTTACTTTTAGTCTACAGTGCTCAAATATATTAAGCCTCAGTGTTCAATATGTTCAATGCATGCTTCCAATTCCAAGGCGTGCTCTTTTATCTTTGAGACTTCAGTCTTAGCAACTAACCATTTCGGGGTTACTATCATAAAAATAGTGAATAAGAATATGTATTTCATTTGCATGTTCAAGTGAATCAAATTCAAGAGCATCATCATTATATGTTGTATTTGGTAGTAGCTGTTCAATTAATCTGTTGTAATTCAATCCTAATTACCAGCTTCTTCATATAGGGATCTATCTTTCAACAAGTACATGACAGGAACACTTCCACAAGAAATTGGGAGTTTGAAGAAGCTACAAACCTTGTAAGGAAATACTGATTGGTTTCAGAGAATCTGATAGTGTGGTTAGAATTCTTGTAATTAACATTTGGTCTTTTTATATGCACACCAGAAGCCTGATGGGTTGTGGTTTCACTGGCCCTATTCCAAGCACAATAGGTTCTTTACAGCAGCTAATCTCTATGTAAGGCTTTCTGAGTTTGCAATTCTTTCATTGTTTTGCTGTAATGGCCAATACACGTGAAATTCCTTATGGATGCTTGTGTTTTGGATGAGGCTGTTCAATATTTGATTTAGTATCTTTTATTTTACATTCTTACTTTCTAATAATTTAAGGGCAGATTTATGTCTGTTCTGATAGACACTGATTTCTGGCTCTCTTCATTGCAGATCTTTGAATTCTAATAAATTCATTGGACAAATTCCAAATTCCATTGGCAATCTGTCCAACCTTTATTATTTGGACCTTACTGACAACCAGCTTGAAGGACCCATCCCAGTCTCTGATGGGAATGGGACTAAATCTGGTCTTGATATGCTACTTCAAACGAGGCACTTGTATGTTAAGGCTCATTGTGATTTTGAGCTGATTAAATCCTCTTTGCACTATTGCTTTGTTTTGTCCAATTAATACCCATCTAGGATTCTTTCATTATCTACAGTCATCTTGGAAACAATAAGCTGTCGGGCACAATTCCACCTAAACTTTTCAACCCAAATATGACTCTCATACATGTGTAAGTTTTGTGAACTGTCTGCTGTCATGAATTTGTGATTATATCTTTTGTGGCTGAAAAAGATCTATCCATTGTTTGTCTACATATGGTCTGACTTGTGGAGAAAATGGGTGGCTAGCTTTTGAAATAACCACATATGGGAAATGTATGTAACTAATATAGTCTCTTCATAATGCCCTTTTTCTCATGGGTATTGCCTCTGCAGGATATTTTGCTCTAATGTAGAATACCGGAATAAATGTCTTTGCCATGGAAATTAAGGAATACAACTTCTTTTGGATATCCCAAATTCCCAATAATTATATGAGCACTGTCACTTGAGACAATAATTTCTACCTGCTACTGATTTTTTTGGGCAGGCTTTTTGACAGCAATAATTTAACTGGTAGCATCCCTTCCACACTTGGACTAGTGCAGACTTTGCAGATGGTGTAAGAATCTCTGTCATTTAATAGAATTCATAGTTGAGATTACGCTAGCTGTGAACTTCTATCAAGTTTTGTGTACTGAATATATTGTTTTGGCTACAGACGCTTTGATCGGAATTCATTAAATGGGCTACCTTCAAATCTCAATAGTCTTACAAATGTTATCGAGCTGTAAGCAAAAAAGATAGATATGATGATCAAAGCTTTTAAACTTGTTTTTGAGAAGTTTTTCACTTAACTAAGAGAGGCTTACAGTAATTTGCTTCCAGGTCCTTGTCCAACAACAACCTGAGTGGCCCTATGGCCAACCTTACTGGCATGAACTCCCTCAGCTATTTGTAAGTAGTGATAACTATAGTGACTGAATTCACTGGTAAGGTGGCAAGTAGTCATGGTTAGACTATTATAAAAGATTATCGGTTAAACATTCTTTGAATAAAAGATCCAATTAAATGGTCTTTCTTCTTTAAAACAGATATAAATCATGGTCTCATATCTATTATGATAAATCTAATAGTTTGTGATCAATTCTCATTCTGACTGAAATGTATTTTTTAGGGATATGAGCAACAATAGTTTCACTGTTTCTGATGTTCCTCCTTGGATTGCTTCCTTACCATTATTGACAACATTGTATGATCCTCCTTCATAGTTCTCTGTGTGTGTGCGTGTGAATCCAATATAAAATTTTGTCAAGCTGCATGGAGGTTTGAAGCGCTCAATATTAGTAAACATATTAATCTTGAATGGCAGAATGATGGAAAATACACAACTTCAAGGACAAGTTCCTGTTGACCTATTCGGCCTTCCCGATTTACAGAAAGTGTGAGTATCAGCTTGATCTCAAGTAGCACCACATTCAGTGTCATTGTCATTGAGAGTTAAGAAAATCCAAACAGAACAAACGTGTAACCTATTTGAACACAAAAAAGTCTACACATTATCCTCACAGAATGACAATGATGATTAAAATGTGTATGTTCTGGCATGTGTGAGCAGGGTACTAAGGAACAACCATTTCAACGGCACATTGGATATCAGTACCACAAATAGCAACCAATTGCAACTTATAGATTTGCGGAACAATTCCATAAGTAATGTTGCACAAATTCCTGGAGGAAACATTATGTTGTTGTAAGTAGTAACCTTTAATTATCTGTTCATTGCTTCTTCTTCTTCTTTTTTAACTGTGTTGAAGAAATGCAAGCTGTTTGATTACTTTTTAGAAGTTAACTTGGCAAACAATGTACTACTTATCTATTATCTTTATTTCTTGTAATTATCTACAACATTTTGCAGACTTGAAGGTAACACAGTATGTGACAAAACTGATCAAGTGACAAAGAGTTACTGCGCGGCTTCCACACCAAATTCCTCATATTTTACACCACCAAATAACTGTATGCAAATTTCCTGCAATTCGGATCAGGTTGCCAGCCCAAACTGTAAATGTGCGTATCCATACAAGGGCACAATATTCTTCAGAGGTCTTGCTTCCTTTGACTTGGGAAACACAACTTACTATGCAGAACTTGTGAAGTCTCTCATGAAAACTCTTCAGTCCTCTGCACTTCCTGTGGATTCAGTTTCTCTAAGTAATCCCACTGTGGATTCATCTGGAAACATTGAACTAAGCCTAGAAGTTTTCCCATCTGGTCAGGAATGTTTCAATCAAACAGCAATTACAATGGTTGGATTTGCACTTAACAATCTGTCTTTCAATCCTCCACCAAGTTTTGGACCCTTCTATCTTTTGGCCCATACGTATGGGAATTGTGCAGCAGGTAACTCTGAATTTCACGCTGAATTGGAAAGTAATAGTTATTATGTTTTCTCTATGTTATTTGGATGCTATTGCAATTTTATCATGATGCATACTCTCTCTCTCTTATCATTGAGGTACCTATAGCATCGAACAAATCATCAAGCACAAGCAATGGCATTATAATTGGAGTAGCAGTTGGTGGGTCTGTCCTTTTGTTATTGGTAGTCCTTGCAGTAGTTTATGCTTTCCACCAAAAGAAAATAGCAGAAAGAGCTAGTGAACAGAACAATCCATTTGGTAAGATGGGTATAATGTAGACCTAGCACTTTTTAGTTAATCATATGGAATTTATAGGGACTTACTATTGCATTCATGTCACGAAAATGCAGCACATTGGGATCAAAATATGGGAAATGGTAGTGCTCCTCAGTTACAAGCAGCCAAGCGGTTCTCTTTTGAAGAGCTTAAGAAATACACCAACAATTTTTCAGAAGCAAATAGTATTGGATCTGGGGGTTATGGGAAGGTTAATTTTGATAGTCTTTTATCATTATTATTTATTATTTTGCAAGACTCATTGGATGCATGTGTAACTTTTCGCTATAAATAAAATGATTACTCAAAAGTTAAAACGAATTTGAACTTTTATTCTTTAAAGAAAATTCTACTTAAAGCTAACTTCTCAGCCTTCTCAGAATATTCATGGATTATTTCAAGTGATAACCAAATGTCTATTTGTGAACATTTGTACAGGTTTATCAGGGAACTCTTCCCACTGGGCAATTGATTGCCATCAAACGAGCTCAAAGTGATTCTATGCAAGGTGGGCTTGAGTTCAAAACTGAAATTGAACTTCTATCACGGGTCCATCACAAGAATCTTGTCAGCCTTCTGGGGTTTTGTTTTGAGCAAGGTGAACAAATGCTGGTGTATGAGTATATTCCAAATGGTACTCTAATGGGTAGTGTTTCAGGTACTTTTATCAGTTCATCACATTTTCCACTCGATATAAATTCTGGCAATAATTGAATATCATTGCATACTTTGTAAATAACCACATGGAAAATTTCCAGTTTATTTATTTTTAATATTTTTAACCATTGAGGAATTAATTTGGGCAACATTATAACTTGTATTCAACTATGAAATCAATGATGAACTTTGTACCAGAATATGAACATATAATCTTTATATAGTTTCAATAATGTGCCTCCAACCAGAGACATTTGAGATGAATTCTGTGTCTATATTAACATCATTCGATGCTTTTCTGGCCTCATCTTCTTGAAAAAATGAAAGTGGCCATTTTAATTACCCTGACATCGCTGGCTAGAAAATATAAACCTAGTAGAGACTCCTAATATAATTAAGCTGAAAGATTTAACGAGTTGAGTTTGGGGGTTCAGTCTCCAAAACCTCCTTTGTGACATGTCCTGTCTACCTTGAAGTCCCATGTTCCAGTTTCAAGTGTACACCACTCCCTTAACAACCCAACTTGGAGATAGCTTTGTTAATCATGACATATGTAGTACCTATTAACTTTCCTTCAAATTTTTTTCAAGTAAGAACACAATCATTTTCCTTTTATTTGATAACATGCATATTGTGTTTGCAGGGAAGTCAGGAATCAGGTTGGATTGGATGGGCAGACTTAAAGTAACCCTTGGTGCGGCCAGGGGCTTGGTCTATCTGCATGAACATGCAAATCCTCCCATCATACATAGGGACATCAAATCAAATAACATCCTACTGGATGAAAGTTTTAATGCAAAAGTTGCCGATTTTGGTCTCTCCAAGTCTGAGTTTGATGGTGAAAGGAATTCTGTCACCACTCAAGTTAAAGGAACATTGGTCAGTATATAATCCTGTCATGCATGCTGACTGCTAGCCTTCTAGGAATAACCCTATGCATGCTAGCAAATGCAAGCATTTATGAACCCACACACACGCGCACTCTTTTTACTGCCAAAACCACCATGTCATTGTTGGGAAAGAGATGTGTAATTTATGATTTGAAGTCCCCATAATAGGTGATAGAACCTCCTCCCATTTAAATTTTCCAATTCTCTTCATTTTTAAGGTGACTGGTATCTATCTATTTATCTATCTATCTATCCATCAATCTCTCTCTCTCTCTCTCTCTCTCTCTCTCTCTCTCTATATATATATATATAATTTTATTTTATTATTTTATCAGTAGTATCTGTGTAGAAAATTTTCAAAACATTGCATCAGATTTTAACATGGAGAATGGTTTTTTTTTTTTTTTTTTTTTAGGGCTACTTGGATCCTGAATATTACATGACCCAACAATTGACTAAGAAGAGTGACGTCTATAGCTTTGGAGTGGTCATGTTGGAGCTAATAACGGCAAAAATGCCAATACAGCAAGGGAAGTATATTGTGGTAGAAGTAAGGAAGGCAATCGATAAGTCAAAGGATTTATACAATCTTCATGAAATTCTTGATCCATCCATTGGTATGGGAAAAAATCTTGAAGGCTTAGAAGAGTTTGTGGATTTAGCAATGAGGTGTGTGGCAGACTCAGGAGACAAAAGGCCTACAATGGATGAGGTTGTTAAAGAAATTGAGAACATTATGAAGCTTTCTGGGATGAACCTCAGTGCTGATTCCGAACCCACTACAGCAAATTATTATGAAGCCAGTAAGAGCAGTTCTCATCACCCGTCTAGCAATGATGTATTTGGTTATAGTGGGTCCTTCCCTTCTTCTTGAATAGAGCCTATGTGAATATGATTTTACAATTCAGAATGCTGAACTTGGAATCAAAAAGTTTTTTCCCTGTTTCACACTTTGGGTAGAACATGCAATTTGTCTTGAAACCTCTGATACTTAATATCGTCTGACAAAGAGCTGGAACAGTTTCTGAAATGAATTCCCTTTTTTGGTCTGACTACAATCTTTAGCTTGTGAATACATGACAAAAGAGTGTGTCAATGAGAAAGTTATAAATTGAAATTAATATTTCAGAAATTCAAGACCAAGCCGGTCAATACTCCTACTATAGTAATCTATCAAAATTGTATGCCAAGTATATCCGCTTGCGGTACTTTTGCAAACAGATTTAAGTGTCCTATTCAATCTAAATCGTGTGCTGTGTATTTTTGGCTATGCTGATGATTGTTGAATGTAAATGTTGTGAGTGACTTAAGTTGAAGTCGTTAAGCAAAAGAGTCTGCAATGGCTATGATGAACTACACTGTCTAAGGCCTAAAAGCAGTGCATGGGTTATTTATTGTCCAATGTCGATCATCTATAACTAGCCATTTATCACAAGATTTGATTTTTATGCAATCCCCAAGTTATGAGACTGTTGGATTAGAAAACCAGTCGTTTAAAATGAAAGAACCAAGGAATTTACAATGGCTTGTAAAACTTTAAAAAAATTTCACTTATTTGACATGAAATTGGCTGGAAAATGAAAGAAAATGAAATGTATTATTTTTTTGAGAGAAAATAAGATGTGTTTGAGTTCCACTGATTGTGTATTTGGTTCATTTTCCAGCCCATTTTTCTTTGTTCGGGTGTGTTTGGATCGAAAGAAAATGACAGACTTTTGAGGTTTTTTTTTTTTTTAAATAATAAAAAATTCTTTTCTTTTTGGCCTAAAAATCATTGGTTCAAAAAATATTTTTTGTTGTTTGTTAATTTTAGGATGTGGCCTTTTTTATTTATTAAATGCTGAGATGACATTTTTTAATATTATTTTATAAGCTGCGTAGGTTTTAAGTATGTCAACTATAAGAGGAAATGTGCAGAATAATCATGTGAGGGAGGACAATATAGTAAATTAACAATGAAAATTTTTAATTTAGTAAAGTAACATCTCGAGTTTTAGAAACTCGAGATCCAAATTAAAACTCGAGTCTCAAAGACTCGCTTTGCAAGCCTTTGGGCTGCCAAGGTGGACTAAAAAGATCTCGAGTCTAAGAGACTCGATTTCTAAACCGAAGAGGAACTTGAGAAACTGAAGAACTAAAGACCGATGTTCCTCTCATCCCGATCGGAACTGAAGAACTGGAACTGGATCCAGATCGGGATCCCGATCGCGATCGCGATCGGGCTCACGATCTGGATCCGGATCGCGACAGGGATCGCGAACTGGATCCAGATCGCGATCGCGAACTGGATCGCGATCCCGATCGGGAACGCGATCTGAAGATTGGGATCCCGATCGCGATCGCGATCGCGAACTGGATCCGGGATCGCGATCCCGATCGGGATCGCGAACTGGAACTGGATCCAGATCGCGATCCCGATCAGGATCGCGTTCCAGTTCGCGATCCCGATCGGGATCGCGATCCAGTTCGCGATCCCGATCGGGATCGCGATCCAGTTCGCGATCCCGATCGCGATTGCGATCTGGATCCAGTTTGCGATCCCTATCGCGATCCGGATCCAGATCGTGAGCCCGATCCCAATCTTCTTCTTTTCTTCTTCTTCTTTTCTTCTTCTTCCCCGTGGACTTCTTCGTGTGTGTGCTCTGGAACTCGAGTCTTAGAGACTCGAGTTCCACGTGGAGTTTTTGTCCACATCATTTCATCAAACTTCTGGAACTCGAGTTTTTAAAACTCGATTTGCAATTGAACTCGAGTTTTAAAAACTCGAGATGCTAGTTTTAAAAATTTTTTTGAAACCGACCAACTTACTAAAATGTTGGATATTTAATGGTAAATGGCAAGGGTGTCCCAACTATAAGTTACATAAGTGTTTTTTATTAGTGAATTGGTCGTAAAAACCAAATTAACTACAAAATTAAATAACAAGAACTAAATTAACCGTTACAAAATTGTAAAAAATAAATTGGCTGGAAAATGAAAGAAAATAAAATGAATTTGAGTTTCAATGACGGTGTATTTGGTTAATTTTCTAACCAATTTTTCTTTCTTAGGTTGTGTTTGGATCAAATTAAAATTGACAAAGACTTTTGAAGGTTTTTTTAAAATAAAAAAATTCATTTCTTCTTGGCTTAAAAATCATCGATTCAATTTTTTGTTTTCGTTGTTAGGGTAAAATGTAAAATGTAAGTAACAAAACATTATTTGGATTAAATAAAAATTACACGGTAGTTCCTATGTTCCATGAAAAAAAAAAAAAAAAAAAAAAAAAGGCGCGGTACTCGACTTCAAACCCAGTAAAAAAACGACATGTAGTTGTTGCTGTATTTGTTTTGTTTTGTTTTGTTGTGTTTGCTTTTCTCTGCACAGCTGAGCTAGGGTTGAAAAGCTTTTGCTGAAATTTCCATGGCTTGGTGGGAAGGTGTTGATGAAACTCGTCTTCTTATTGCTCCTGGTAATTACCACTGCATTCCCTTTCATTTTCTTCTTCTTCTTCTTCTTCTTCTTCTTCTATGTCTCTCTCTCACTCTGGTCTGTGGGTGGGGACTGATTCGCATTTGTGTTTACTACTGTTATGTTTAGCTTTTAAGAGAACTCTTTAGTTTGTTATGTATTTCATTTATGAAGTGCTCACAGCATCATAGTCAATAATGCAGTCATAACAATCAAAGGGTGATTTTTTGTGACTCTATATTTTTGCTAAGGACTGATGTTTTTGGCTGTAAAAATTTTAGTCCCTGGGGAAACAGGAAATGGTATTGGACAAATGCTATCACTTCGCCATCCGAAATCAGGTATGTGCAACTCCCTGCTCTTATTATCAGTTTTTTAGTTAACTAATTTTTCAGTATATTCAACTCTATCCCTATTTGTATTAGGTATTGTTGATATGCTTTATGAGTTTTGTTTTCTTTTGTCTTTTAAAACTTTATCTCCTCGCCCCCAGCAACTGGTTCTGGCGGGCGAGGTTAGTTGCCCGTAGGAGTTTGATTAACAGTGATGTTGTACAGTGTGCTTTGCGACTTGCAACTAATCTGAGTGAAGTTCTCCTATATCATCAAAAAGAAAAAAAGAAACTCTCCTTAGTTTTTTTTTTTTTTTTTTCCCTTTTCTTGAATTTTAAGATTTTTTTTTTTTTTTAAAAGAATTCTTGAATTGAAGATTTCGTTATGTAACATCATCCTTGAGGAGTTGGAGATTGTTGGGGGAAAGACAAGATAAATAGACTAACACTCTGTTTGGTTTGGTTATTTCTACAGTGACATTTTCCAATTAAATATATTCAGAAGTTGTTAACATTTCTCATTTATAAGCTAAGATGTTCAAACTTTTAAATCTTTTCACTAATTTGACAGGAAACACCGCTTGCTATCTCCTAGTCAATGGGCTGCTTCAAGAACTTCACTGGTTTAAGCAATCCTATGGATCTTGGTTTGTGGGGGATTATGTTTGTGAAGGTAGATGCTAGATTTGCATGATTACGGTTCTAAATTTTCTTGTAGGAAATTTTAATTTGGAGTGGATATATATATCACCATCAAGTACATGTCGTGAGAAATAATTGCAACCTACCATTATATTTCATTTCTCTATTGTTACACTTCATCATTTACATTAAATAAATTATTTTTCTTTCTCTCTTTTTTGTGCTAGTTCTGTTATCATATCAAGTTCTTTAATGTGGTTCATTAGCCGTTGTAGTGGATTTTTCTGTTTTGTCCTGGATCACCTTGAAACTTCTGATGACTCTATTTGATTTTGAATTCTATTTTTTTGTCTTTCCAGCAATTCTAACAATATGTAGCTCTTTTTTTCCAATACAGATGGCAGCCTATATACCGCAACTCCAGTTGATCCTGTTTTTATTTTTCTGCCCATTTTTGAGGAAGCTAGAATGAAGGTACAATTAAAATTTATAATGTTTTAGATCAAAGACAAATATCCTGTTCTGATTTTTCCCATTTTAATTATTCCAAAAATACCTATTTACTTTCAATCATGATATACCATTTAGATTATATCTTTGATACCTCACTGCTTTAACTATTTATACTCCCTGTTTCCTAGAGAAAGGTCCTGTCCTTAGACTTGTTCCTAGGTATTAGATCTATATGTGTTTATTTTTTCCTAGGTCTGATTTGTCACAGTTTAATATCTTCTAGGTTTTGTATTGGCTATTGAATGCCAACTTTTTCGTTTTAATTAGTTAGATTTCTTTTAAACTTACTGGAAGCGATATTCCTTTGAAATCAATGCAGAAGGGAGATGATCCAGGGAAGTTCAGGCAATTGGATGAGATAGTTTTCATTAGCGGCTATCCTGGATATCAACATTTATTATCTATTGCGGAAAATTCTATGCAAGTACTTTGTGATGTCAAAGGTGGCCTGCCACATGCACTATTTTATTTTTTTCATAAGTAACTTTTCTAAATGCAAATTGTAGTTAGAGGCTTGCTAGAATACATTGGTTAAAATGTTTATTTCTTGTATTTTTTTGGGGGGGGTGTGGGGGGTTATGTGCTGATATGAGATTACAGAAATAAGGAGTTCCCAATCTGACAGTAAATGTCTTTTGTAGTTGTGGCTTGAATTTAGGTGGTTGGGACCAGACTTAAATTATCACAGTTTTGACATGCAATCAATTGACAAATTGAAATCTGACCATGCTATCGTTTCCTGGAATGAGACAAGATATCTGTCCTGAGTGGTGAGATTTAAATAATATTGAACATTGTGAATCTTTAGAGGCTAAACATAGGTCCCACCCCCAAGATGCTTATCTCATCTACAGTTTTCATTTATCAGTTGTAACTTATTATCTGCTGTCCTGATACCATCTAATGTCTGATAAACTCTTATATAACTGTATTTCAATACAAATTTTTTAATAATACTTTGAGTGAATAAACACTATTACATATTTTTGTCTACTGGATATAGTTTGAATAATGCTTCTCTCCCTCTCTGTGTATGTGCAGAAATTGGATCATCAAAATTTTTTAGGCTTGATGACTCAAAGGTTCTAGCTTGGTTATACCACAAGGTCCGTCTTCATCTTCTTAAACTAAATTTTAGTCTATGAGGATGTGCCAAACTGGAAGAGCCTACCTTCTGTTTATTTTTTATAAGCATTTGGGTAAGAGACCTCATTAAAACTAATCTAACATCCAAATGTCTTAGGTCAATAAATCTGACCTTTCTGTCAGCCTTACACACTATATGATCATATCTGCATCAGAGCCCTACATGTTGCATGATGATGCATTGAGTTTTGAACAATAGTTTTCACAAATATATGAGGATCCAAAGAGGGACACTAAAAGGAAGCCTAGACACACATAATTTAGCTTTTGTGACCAATCTTGGTTCCTTTTAGCTTTAGCTTTAGCTTTTTTTTTTTCTTTTTTTTCTTTTTTTTTTAAATGTCTTAAAATCTATATTTTTCTTATGTTAATCTTTTAAGTTTTTATGTTACAAGTCATTTGACTTTTTAATTATTCTCGGGACTACTAATGAGTCATGTAACTTTTTAAGTAGGCATGTTACTGCTGTAGGACAGATTTAGAACAATTAGATTATATCTTAATTAGTGGTTGCGATTACTTCTTTGTTAGGGAAAAATTCTCGTCATATCTTAGCCAATGTTTGTGGCTTTTTATCTCCTCACCTTCAAACCCTTGCAGTTATGACTGAAAGCTATTAAATATATTGTATCCATTTAATATGGTGATACTTATAAGGATTTTTTGGTAATGTTATATGTATTTTGTAATTGCAGGTATGTGAGCTAAAAAAGACTCTTTCAGTATTGGACAAAAACTATGCTGCACAGCAAGAGAAAGATACATGTATAATTTTAGTAAAAAAGTTACCTTGTTCATATCATGAATTTGCTATCTATTATTAAATAGGACTTATGGAATTTTTCATCAGTATATGCTTAATATGATAAGAACTTTGTAGCATTGAAAACTGCGGGCATGGTAGCATGCATGAGCACTAACTCTCTGCCTGTAGAACTCAATGTTATCCCACTATAGAAAAACTATTTTCATCAAAGTTATAGGCCTGTATTCTGAAAGTTCAAAGGAAAATGTGTTATAAAAGAAGGCAGTAGGACTAGTCTACTTAACCATTAGGGATGCTTTGGGTTACCCATGGCAGAGGCCTTTACAATTAAATAATGAATTGATTGTTAATAAATATTTCATGATGCTTTAGAAGTCACAATTAACACCATATGAATGGCCTTGTTTTTTAGGCTTTTTAGCAAGAAACAAAAGAAAATTTACATGGTACAAGGACTTATGGTGTTAATCAAAAAATAAATTCTAGGACTGAATTCGCTGTAGTCCTTGCAGGGAACTAGATCTATGTTGTTCAGATGACTACCATAAACATGGGTTAGAATATCTTCATAGCTCATGAGTAATGAAGACAATCCATAAATTTTAGCATTGGGAAGTGCATGAGATGCAGGAAACGAATACACTCGCCTGACACTGCAAATACAAGACTTCTTTATTTATTTGTGCTGAATAAAAGACTTGGTTAGTTGTATTTCAGTAGAACCGACTGAGTTGGAAGTGCTTTTGCATTAGTGATTGGTCCAAATGTAGTCCTGTCTTCAGTGTGAGTCATCACCTGTGTTACTGATGTTTCCAAAAACTTTTATAATGTTCTTAAACCCCTTCTATATATAAAAGGTTGAAGAATGATGGCATTGGTTAAACTAATGTCAATTAGTTAATTTTCTTATTATACCACATAATCTGATTGTCAAACAAACCATAAGAGTATTCTGGCTGGTTGTTTAACATTGCCCATACTAGAAAAAAGGGGAGGGAGTGCTTGCTTTGGTTTGGCATGAAATTACAGTTTCTCTTCATTAATTCCCTTATTACTAGTGCAGTAGCTGATGCAGTTTCAATCTTGGGGGAGTACATGAAGGATGAGCCTTGGCTGAAGCTTCTGTGTAACCATCTAAAGTATTCCCTCCCTAACTTTTCCTCTTCAACACATTGACACGCGATTACATCTAATCTTGTTTTTGTATGAATTTAGGAAGTATTGCAATCACACAACTTTTTATGATTAGAGTGTATTCTTTGAAGATACTTTAACCTAGTCTAGTTTACCGAACGTGTTTGCAGGTTAGATTTAGCAGAGGCAAATAGAAAAGCACCAGATGTTGAAATCCTTTTGGCTGTAACAGAAAGTAACCCAGGGTCTCAGAGTGTCTTACAGGTATGAACTTTCTGAGTTAAAGCCACTTTGCCACGTAAATCAATATCAAGTTGTGATATGTCTGCTTCCCTGCTGGTCATATGTGGATTGTTATAAGATCTTGGTGCTGGTAAAGTCGTTAATGTTGTGTTAGACCTTGGGTATAGGTGGAGGAGAGAGCTACCCCTATTGTGTAGCCCAGCTACTCCCAAAAAACCCCCGGAAATTTTTTTAAAAATTGAAGTTTCTGTGGGAAGGATATATGAATATTTTTCCAATGCTTTTAAACCATTCACTTTGGGCCATTTTCTATTTTAACCCATGACATTTGATCTGTTTTAACTTTGGACATACATAGCCCTTAACTAAATTTATCTGCAAATATGTTCTACAAATGGCTATACAGGCTTTTGCTGTTAAATAATTTTACATTATAAATACTCTTTATACTGCACTACTTTTCAGGGAAAAGGGAGCGACAAAAAGAGTACAAGAACTGGAAAGCAAGCTAAAAAGGCAAAAGTGGAGACAGAATCAAAGAACATCAAAGAAATGTTTTCCAGGGCGTCAAGAAGGAGAAACTGAACCCCCTTTAGCAAAACACAGGAGATGTTGGTCCTGAAATTCCTGCATTATGGTCAAACTGTCCAAACTCATTTTCATGCTTGGTGCATTGGCATTGACTTCCATGCTACTTTGTAGTTTAATCGGTAGGCTGTATTTTGGTGAATATTTTTCATCATGTCTAGATCAATATCTACTCTTACATTGTAAGATTGCTTAATTGAACTTTGTGACTAGTGAGACCTGATTTTGGCATATTCAAAATTGAAGAAATGGTTAACTTAAGCTAAAGCATTGAGAGTCACTCAAAATGTACTGTTTGGTCTAGGATCTCTTAAATTGTATTTAGATAAATGGGGAGAAGAGGGGAGTAGAGGAAAGAGAATGAGAGTATTGACCTTGTTTGGGTATATTTTAAAGAGAGCTCCGGGGCAGCCAGCAACCACATGTCAAAATCAAGTTTTAGGAATTAGTTTGTCCTAAGGAATTGTAATAATGGGGGAAATTGTAAATTCTGTAGATAAAAATTGAGTCCTTAACTTTCGAAGCAATGCTAGCAAAGATGGCAGGTCCACTGCCTGTCATTTTGGATACTACCTGTGAAGTTGTTTCTTCCTTTGTTATATGACCTTTCTAGTCTTGATTATATCAGACTATGTACTGATCCAGTCTCTAAGGCGGTGTAGCTTTGTTTAAAAAGAAAAAAAAATCAACCGCATGATTGCACCATCTCATGATTTCAACGTGTACAGCTGGAGTCAGGTTTTGAGTCTTTTGACGTGCAGAAGTGGTTAATTGAGAATTTCCCCGTGTTCAACACTTCATTATTTATACTTCTCAAGTAGAAGTTAAGAAAACTCATTAGTCAACATGATGAAATTATTACAATTTAAAACCAAATTGTAACTGTGGATTTAATAGTTGTTTCCAAATGTTATAACTAATTCAATTTTATGAAAAATAAAAACCAGTCACAGACGTGCCCAATGAGCGGAAGAAGTTGACGATTTGTTTTTTTGTTAAGAGAAAAATAAAAATGCTAGATGAAACTTATTAGTGTTAGTCCAAAATTTTTTTTAAAATGATGTGATTATTTTCTAATTTTGTAAGTTTTTTAAAGGAAAAATAATGCATTTTACATTATATTAATATAATATAATACGAGATATTTTATAAAAACGAAATGTATGGTAAGAATTTGTTTTTAATACTCATTACAAATTGTTTATTATATTTACTTCTTGAATGGTCTAAAGATGAAGCATACATAAGTAAATCTATCATTTATATTAAGAAAAAAAAAATACAAGATTTCAATAACATAAGAAAAATATCATTTTATCAAGAATTCATTAACATTACATGAAAAAGACGACATAATGATCAATAAAACGACTCATCTTTTTACACAAATCTTTCATTCTAATGCACTATCGAAGTAGATCAAAATAAATCGAATGACCCGAAGTGAACCAATGGACTAAAATAAATCAAATTAGACTGAAATGTTGTGCTGGTTCAAGTTCAACATGTGTAACAACAATTTGGATTTATTTTTTCGCTTCAATTAAGACTTCTATTATTATTATTATTATTATTATTATTATTATTATTATTATTATTATTATTATCTTTAGAACCAAATATAATTTTTGTCTAAAAAATATTTATAGTCAATCTGGCACAGTGGCACCATGTCAACATGGGAAAATTTAAAAACCTTTGTCTCACTGGAGAAATGATCAGGGAGGATTGTCGAAATAGTTCTCTTACTCAAGAAAATGATGTCACTTATGGAAGTGTGAGTAGCTTCGTAAAAAACAAAATAACGGTATGTTACACTTCATGAATAATATTTTATTGGTGGGGGAAGATGGAAGACCACTTCAGCGGTATTAATGGCGCTAATAATTTCTCATCTGACTTAGGATTGTCTGAACTCTGACTTGCTCAAACTTGCAACTCTCTCTCTCCTTTTGCAAAAAGTGTTCTTGTCTCTTTTGTCTTATCGTACATACACGCAAAGAGACTAGTCAACCACGGACACGCACATTATATCCTCGGAAAAATTGAAACCACAAACCCAAAAAAAACCACCATGATTCTCCATACCCATCTTCTTCTTCATCTTCTTCTTGCTACTACAACTATCATTTCACAATTATCAGTATCAGTCTCAGCAGCCACAATCTCACCAGGCTCAACCCTCTACGCTTCCAACCCAAGCCAGACATGGTCCTCTCCAAAGTCCACCTTCTCTCTCGGCTTCCTCCCTATCAACTCTACCAACTCCTTCATCGCCGCCATCTTCTACGCCGGCGGCGTCCCCGTCTGGACTGCCGGTACCACCCCAGTTGACTCCTCCGCCTCCCTCCGCTTCCTCTCCTCCGGCACTCTCCGCCTTCTCAACGGCTCTTCCCACACCATCTGGGACTCCAACACCGCCTCTCTCGCTGTCTCCTCCGCCTCTCTTCTCGAATCCGGCAACCTCGTCCTCTCCAACTCTACCTCCACTGCCTGGTCCTCCTTTGACAACCCCACTGACACCATCGTACCTTCTCAGAATTTTACTTCTAGTATGGTTCTCCAATCTGGGATTTACTCCTTTCGTCTTCTTACTACTGGTAATCTCACTCTCCGTTGGAATAATACTATTTTTTACTACAATCAAGGTTTGAACTCTTCCTACAATGCTAGTTCCCCTATATTAGGATTGCAATCTATTGGGATTTTGTCTATTTCTGATCAGATTTTGTCTACTGGGGCTATTTTAGCTTATAGTAGTGATTATGCTGAAGGGAGTGATGTATTAAGGTTTTTGAGGTTGGATAATGATGGGAATTTGAGGATTTATAGCTCTAGTAGAGGGAGTGGGACTCAAACTATTAGATGGGCAGCTATGGAGGACCAATGTGAAGTTTTTGGATACTGTGGGGATATGGGAATTTGTAGTTATAATGAGACCGATCCTATTTGCGGATGCCCATCTCTAAATTTCGAGCCTATAGATCCTAACGATAGTAGGAAAGGGTGTAAGAGGAAGGAGGAGACTAAAGATTGTGCTGGGAGTACTACCATGTTGGATTTGGTGCATACACAATTCTTAACATACCCTCCAGAGATTAGCTCTGAGGTGTTTTTTATTGGGATATCGGCTTGTAGATCCAATTGCCTTGTGAGTTCTACTTGTGATGCCTCAACTTCGTTGTCAGATGGGACGGGGTTGTGTTATATCAAGACACCGGGTTTTATGAGCGGCTATCACAGTCCTGGGCTGCCTAGCAGTTCTTATGTCAAGGTTTGCTCACCTGTGGTTTTGAATCCATCAGCTTCTGTGGTTGGAGGGAAGAGCAGCGGTGGGAGGATTCATGCATGGGTTGTAGCTCTTTTGGTTATATGTACTGTTTTCGGGTTGATTGCCTTAGAGGGTAGTTTGTGGTGGTGGTGTTGTAGAAATAGCCCCAAGTATGGGACATTGGCAGCTCAATATGCTCTTCTTGAGTATGCTTCTGGTGCTCCTGTCCAGTTCACTTATAAGGAGCTCCAGCGCTCAACCAAGGGATTCAAGGAGAAGCTTGGAATTGGAGGATTTGGTGCTGTGTACAGAGGGATTCTTGCCAATAAAACAGTTGTTGCTGTCAAGCAACTTGAGGGAATTGATCAGGGGGAGAAACAGTTTAGAATGGAGGTTGCGACTATAAGTAGCACCCATCATTTGAATCTAGTGAGATTGATTGGATTTTGCTCTGAAGGGCGTCATAGACTTTTAATTTATGAGTTCATGAAAAATGGGTCTCTTGATAATTTCCTTTTCGTTACTGAATGTCAGTCAGAACGATTGTTGAATTGGGAGTACCGGTTCAATATTGCCCTTGGCACTGCAAGAGGGATCACGTACCTTCATGAGGAGTGTCGAGACTGCATTGTCCACTGTGATATAAAGCCTGAAAACATTCTCTTGGATGAGAATTATACTGCCAAAGTCTCAGATTTTGGTCTTGCCAAGCTTATTAATCCAAAGGACCATAGGTACAGAACCTTGACAAGTGTCAGAGGTACTAGAGGATATTTGGCACCAGAATGGCTGGCAAATCTTCCAATAACTTCAAAATCTGATGTTTATAGTTTCGGTATGGTTCTGTTGGAGATAGTGAGTGGGAGAAGGAATTTCGAAGTATCTGCAGAAACCAATCGGAAAAAATTCTCTTTTTGGGCATATGAAGAGTTTGACAAGGGTAATGTCAAGGGAATCCTTGACAGAAGGCTGGCTGACCAAGATGTAGATATGGAGCAAGTGGTGAGGGCAATTCAAGTTTGTTTTTGGTGCATCCAGGAACAACCATCACACAGACCAATGATGGGAAAAGTGGTCCAGATGTTAGAAGGAATTATAGAGATTGAGAAGCCACCTGTACCTACAGGTGTGAGTGATGGGTCTGTTATTGGAACCAGCATAAATGTGAGCAGCAATGTAAGCATTTACTCCACCATTGCAGCTTCAGCCCCAGCTCCCTCTTCCCCTTCATCGATCCAAGCAGCAGGAGTTTCACCTTATGCTTCTGGGAGGAATACGGAGAGGGACTCATCATCCTTTCTACATTCAGATCCAAACTAGATTTTAATTGCCTATTAATATATTTCTCCTCACAAATTGTTTTCAGGTTCTAGATTTTTTGGTGCGGACACGAGGTACAAGCCCCCAATTATACACATGTATGGGAGGAAGAGCAAAAAGAAGACGGCCCAACCTGTGGCCTTATGGATGGAGCCTATTAATTATTGGGCTTGAGATTAAGCAAGCCCAAGCATTTAATAATTAGGGTTTCTTTATGCATTGTATTGTTAGCTATTTAAGCACTTTTTCTGATTATTGTAAGACAATTTTTTGAGAATTATAAAATTATTGAGTTTTCTTTTTACTGGTGCCAACTCTAGTTTGCTTGGTGCTGACTCCATACAACCCTTAGGTGCTTGACTGCTAGGATTTATCTTTTATTTTATTGTTATTTGTGGTTGTCCTACCTCATTTTCTAACCCACATTTGACACTGAAAAGCCTGAAAGTGGTCAGGTTTTGTGGTCCTGATACCATATATGATATTGATATGATATCTTGTAAAAATTGTTATTACCATAGTACATATTGTTGTCAAGATGGAACCCAAAAGAGGTAGCAAAATTGGTTGGGAACCTCACTTCATGAAGCAGAATGTACGCCTGGGATGCTTTATTGTTATACATGAAAGACGAGCATTTGTTCAGTGCTGACTAATTTCTGAGATTTAGCTAACAGTGAAGGATTTGGATGCAATACCCCTACATCCCTCACAAAAAATTTCAACTTTTTTCATCTTTTACCTCTTCTAACTTTTTTTACTTTTTAAACCACTTTGATCCAATGGCTGATATTAAAAGTAACATTCCTAACTTTTAATCACAACCATTAAAAAGGAGTTGCATGGTGCAATAGCCCTAGCTATTGCACCTTATCTCAATCCAACTGTGAACTGCTATTGCTTACACAAAGCCACTAACACTCACTCTCTCTCTGGTCTTGAGGTTTTGGAAAATGGGGGGGGGGGGGGGGTGTGAGGGGGGGTTAGCTACTGATTGATTCGCATTTCTTGGCTTTAGAAAACTCTCTAATTTACAAATCAGAAGACAGGAACATTATTCTTCTATGTATTTCTAGGCATAACATTTTGTGAAGTACTCAGGGCATCATGGGCAAGGCAGTCATAAATATCACAGGGCTTGACTTAAGGGAATTCCCTTTTGGGGTACCAAGGATGATAAACTGTGGCTATAATATGTCCAGAGAATGGTGCGTTAAATGACCCTAGCCTGAAACCAGGATCTTGATGGACTTGGGTGTGAGAGGGTGTTGGTGTTTGTGAGTTGTGACAGAGGTTGACCATTTGAAGGGCCCATGCATTACTGTGAGGAGTTGATGAGTGAGAAGGTGGGAAGGGAGCGTTGAGCTTAGCTTTTGGAGAATTTAGGAATGACACATGGCATAGCCTTGTATTTTAGTGGTATAGTTTGCTCTCATTTATTGGGAAAACCAAGTTTTGAATCTCCTCTTTCCCATTGTTGAAATTATCGAATTATTAACAAAAAAAGAGAGAATGAACATGGCCAAAAATAGCAACCAATTGTCATTGAGAGTTGAGAGAATCCAAACACATTTAACACGTGTAACCTATTTGAACACAAAAAAAGTATACATATTATCCTCACAGAATGACAATGATGATTAAAAGGTGGTTGTTCTGGCATGTGTGAACAGGGGACTAAGGAACAACCGTTTCAATGGCACCTTGAATATCAGTACCACAAATAGCAACCAATTGCAACTTATAGATTTGCGGAAGAATTCCATAAGTAATGTTGCACAAATGCCCGAAGGAAACATTACGTTATTGTAACCTTTAATCATTTGGTCAATGCTTCTTCTTCTTCTTTTTTAACTGTGTTGAAGAAGTGCAAGCTGTTTGATTACTTGTTGGAAGCTAACTTGGCAAACAATGTACTCCTTATCTATTATCTTTATTTCTTGTAATTATCTACAACATTTTGCAGGCTTGAAGGTAACACAGTATGTGACAAAACAGATCAAGTGACAGAGTTACTGCATGGCTTCCCCATCAAATTCCTCATATTTTACACCACCAAACAACTGTGTGGAAGTTTCTCACAATTCGGATCAGGTTGCCAGTCCAAACTGTATATGTGCGTATCCATAACAAGGGCACAATATTCTTCAGAGGTCTTGCTTCCTTTGACTTGGGAAACTCAAGTTACTAACTTACTATGCAGAACTTGCGAAGTCTCTCATGAAAACTCTTCAGTCCTCTTCACTTCCTGTGGATTCAATTTCTCTAAGTAATCCCACCATGGATTCATCTGGAAACATTGAACTGAGCCTCGAAGCTTTCCCATCTTGTCAGGAGTGTTTCAATCAA
This sequence comes from Lithocarpus polystachyus, assembly GCA_033629205.1. Lineage (NCBI taxonomy): Eukaryota > Viridiplantae > Streptophyta > Magnoliopsida > Fagales > Fagaceae > Lithocarpus > Lithocarpus polystachyus. Next base: position 27,497,963 of record CM066173.1, on the reverse strand, counting down.
ATAGCAATTACAATGGTTGGATTTGCACTTAACATTCTGTCTTTCAACCCGCCACCAAATTTTGGACCCTTCTATCTTATGGCTTATACGTATGGGAATTGTGCAGCAGGTAACTCTGAATTGAAAAGTAAAAGTTGTTATATAACGATCCAAGGAAAAACGCTAGTCGCATCTACGCTATACGTCCTTATTAGGCCCCACTTTGTTGAGTAGTGTCTTGAACCCACATGGGGTTATCGGGCCAGCTCTGATACTATATGTAACGACCCAAAAAAAAAAAAAACGCTAGCCACATTTGCGCTATACCTCCAAAGGACTAGTCACAATTAGGACTCCTTATAGTTGTTAGTAAAACCTAGATTTACTTAGTAAATACCCAATGTGGGACTCATCACACACCCACACACATCACACAATCAATCAAATTGGGGCTTCATAATCTCCCCTGCTTAAATCCCTAACGTCCTTGTTAGGGTCCATTTTGTGAGGTAGCATCTCTGAGCCCACAAGGGATTACCAGGTTGGCTTTGATAATATAAAATATATAATAATCTCAAATAAAGATATGCGGGGTATTACACTCTTCCCCTCTTAAAATAAGTTTAGTGCTCTAAACTTGACGTACCTTAGTCCTTGAACAAAGAGAGATATTAGTCAACCAAATTAGCATCACTATACTCAATACTGTCCATAACGCAATCTTAAGAATATCTTCCTTCTTAACTCTGAGTTGATGGTAACCTGATTTAAGGACAATCTTAGGTAATCGATATTTATTCCTCATAGTCATCCTATTCAATCGCCTATTGTTTATGCATAATATCTTTTCCACAAGGAAAGCACACTGTTGAATAACCCCTATTTAGAACTCAAAAATATCATGATAACCAATCCACATTATATCATATCAAAATCTCAAATCTTAAAGAGAATTTAGTCAGCCATTACTTCCTTATCTACTATCATAACCACACAATACTTGCATAAACTTAGTATTCATTGTTTCACTTAATAAGAGAAAATAAGGAGATGGTTGGTTCCTGACTTAGTTTCCTCAGCACCTTGCCTAGTAATGGCAAACACCCGTCCTTGGATTTTTGGCCTTTGATTCACATCATTAGGTTTAACCATCGGCTCACTCTTCAAAGCTAGGCAATCTTTGATACGATGACCCATTTGTCCACACTTCACTTTCATGATAGCAAACAGCGTTATGCTTTTTACCACACTTCAAACAATTCTCTATTACTTGTTGCACCACATTAGGCTCTAGTTCTATTGTAGTCTTCTTTTTGAATGGTTTGTCATTTTCATTTTCTTTCTGAGATCCTTTAGACTTGGATCTCTTTTTATTTTGATCTCGAATTTTCTAATAGTCTTCACATTTCTTCTCAACAACTTTTGCCATCTCCACTACCTCAGAATAAGCCTTTAATCGTAAGGCTACCATCCTAGTTCTGATACTTGGTCGTAGTCCCCTTTGAAATTTCTTAGCCTTCCTAACATTATCAGACACAATATGAGGGGAAAGTCGAGCCAACTCGGTAAATTTAGTCTTGTTAGAAATACTGAATAATTATATTGTATTTCTCAATGGAAATATACATGAGTATGCCTTTATATAGGAGGCATATGAGTGCAGTACAAGTCGGAGTGTAGTACAAGATGTGTGCTGTACAAGAAATATAATGTACTCTACAAGTAAACTAGGCTGGGCCTAAAGCCCATAACATTATACACATTAACAGCCCCCCTCAAACTCAAGGTGGATGTGAGACCAGCTTGAGGTTGTCAACTAAATCACAAAGACGTCCTTTAGGATGTGACTTGGTGAAAATATCTGCAAGTTGATCTTTGGAGGAGACGGAGAAGAGCTGGAGAGCACCATAGACAAGATGAAAACGGATAAAATGACAATCAATCTCGATGTGTTTAGTCCGTTCATGGAAGACATCATTATGAGCAATATGAATGGCACTCTGGTTGTCACAATAAAGAGGAGTAGCAGAGGATGTGGACACACCTAAGTCCTTAAGAAGCCATCGCAGCCAAAGGAGCTCAGATGTGGTATCAGCAAGGGCACGATATTCTGCTTCAGTACTGGAGCGGGCCACAAAGGTTTGCTTCTTACTTCGCCAAGAAATTAAAGAAGAGCCAAGGAAGAAGCAATAACCAGTGGTGGACCTGCGATCAGTAGGATCTCCTGCCCAATCAGCATCAGAGAATGCACGAAGTACAAGTGGAGATTGAGCTGAGTAGAAAAGGCCATGGAAGAGAGTGCCCTTCAAGTATCGAAGAATGCGCAGAACAGCAGTATAGTGAGTCGATCGTGGAGCAGACATATACTGGCTTACTTGATGAACAGCATAGGAAATGTCTGGACGAGTGACTGTGAGATAAACTAAGCTACCAACCAATCGTCTGTAAAGAGAAGGATTAGACAATGGTTTCTCCCCCGAGGGAGTCAGATGCGCATTAAGTTCAACTGGAGTGTCAACAGTCTTGCTGTCAATGAGTCCTGCACGAGACAAAAGATTAGAAGCATATTTAGCCTAAGTAATATAAAGACCATCTGTGGAATGAGTGATTTCAAGACCCAAGAAATAGCTGAGATGTCCAAGATCTTTCATCTCAAACTGCTGACTGAGAAAATCCTTGAGTTCTTGAATGCCACTAAGGTCATCACCAGTTATGATCATATCATCCACATATAAGAGAAGTAAAATAGTGCCTTTATCAGTGCGACGAAGAAATAAGGTAGAATCATAAGGACTGGCAGTGTAACCCAAGCGAAAGATGGTGGAACTGAACTTGGCAAACCAAGCTCGTGGAGCTTGTTTAAGGCCATAAAGTGCACGTCGAAGACGAAAAACCTTGTCTGATTCAACAGAGAGACCAGGAGGAGGTTGCATGTAAACTTCTTCACTCAAATCCCCATTGAGGAAGGCATTTTTAACATTCATCTGAAAAAGATCTCATTTACTAGCAGCAGCAACGGCTAAAAGGGCACGAACAGATGAGATACGAGCAACCGGGGCAAATGTCTCTTCATAATCAATCCCATACTCCTGTGTGAAACCTTTTGCAACAAGATGAGCCTTATAGCGCTCAATGGTCCCATCAAAGCGAGTCTTGATCTTGTAGATCCACTTACAACCAACCACAGACTGTCCAGGAGGGAAAGTAACTAGATCCCAAGTATGATTTTTGGTTAATGCATTAAGTTCCTCTTTCATTGCAATCTGCCATAAAGGGTCAGTGGAGGCCTCACGATAGGTGTGAGGCTCATGGAGTGTAGCAAGGGCAGTATAACAATGATAGTCAAGTAAATGTGTAGGAATGGATCTTACCTGGGTTGAGTGACGAGGTGGAATGTCTTGTGGAGGATCTTCAGGCGGAGCAGGAGCAGGGGACCCAGTCTCAAGAAGGGGTAGCTCGTCATCAACCTGTTCATCTTCAACCTGTCTAGGAGAAGCATCAAAAATATCTGGAGGATGAATAGAGAAATCCAAAGGGGGATCAAGAGTATTTGTAGAAGGAACATGAGACTCGTCTGGAAAGATTTCTAAAACAGAGGAGGTAGTTAGGGAAGAACGAAAGTGAGAGAGTTCAACAAACAAGCGGTGTTCCCAGAAGACAACATTACGTGAAACACGAAGACGATGAGAGACAGGATCATAGCACCGATACCCCTTTTGAGTTTCTCCATAACCAAGGAAACAACAAAGTCTAGATCGAGGCTCAAGTTTGTTGTGCTCATGAGGCTGAAGAAGAACAAAACAGGCAGAACCGAAGGAGCGAAGGTGATGATAGTCAGGAGGTGACCCAAAAAGGCGCTCATAAAGAGTTTGATTATGAATGACAGTGCTTGGTATGCGATTAATAGCATGGACAGCATGAAGGGCAGCTTCACCCCAAAATGGGGCAGGAACTTTGGCAGAAAGAAGAAGAGCACGAACTATGTCAAGAATATGACGAAGTTTTCGTTTGGCTCGACCATTTTGCTGAGAGGTACCTGGACATGTTAGATGATGTACAGTGCCATAGGAATGTAACAGAGTTTGAAAAGCATATTGAGTATATTCAAGAGCATTATCAGATCGAAAAATTTGATACGTTTGGAGAATTGTGTTTCAACCATTTTTGCAAAGTTACTGTATATTGGCAAAATTTCAGAACGAGATTTCATAGGAAAGATCCAACTATAACGAGAATAATCATCGATAAAAACAACAAAATATCGAGATCCACCAATACTAGCAACAGGAGAAGGTCCCCAAACATCAGAATGAATTAACTCAAAAATACTATTAGAGATAAAGTCACTATTATTAAAAGGTAAAGTTGGCTGTTTTCCTAATTGGCATGAAGTACAATCAAAATTTTCTCTGGTCACAGAACCTAACAGATCCTTAGAAGCTAACTGTTGTACCCGAGAAGAGGGTGCATGACCAAGGCGAGAATGCCAAAGTGCGAGAGAAGGTAAGGAAGAAACCGCAGCAACTGCAGCAGCAACAGAAACAGGAGCAACAGGTGGAAGACGAAGATTGTCCACGGAAAACATACGCCCAACTCTAGGACCGGTCCCAAGCTCTTGCCCCGTCCTCGGATCCTGCACAATACATCCAGAATAGTAAAAAATAAGGCGATATCCTAGTTCAGCTAATTGTCCCATAGAGAATAAATTATAAGATAGGTCAGGTACATGGAAAACATTAGGAACAGAGAGGTTAGAGGTTGAAACAGAACCTAAACTATTTCCATGCATGGTGGAACTATTGGCTATATGAATATTAAGAGGATGTGGTGCAGGGTCAAGTTTGGAGAATAAGGACGAGTGAGGTGTCATGTGATTGCAACAGGCAGAATCAAAAAGCCATGTATCAGACTTACCAGGTAACACTGAGAGAGCATTGGAAAAAGATACATTACCAGCCATACGAACAGCTTGAGCAATGATGTCCTGTAGTTCAGTGGGGGAGAGGTTGATAGTGGATCCAGAAGACTGGGACTCATCTGAAATGGAAGGCGTTGGCGGAGTGGACTCTGTATTAGCAACAGCAGCAGTAGACTTGTTACGACGGTAGCAAGTCTCAATAGTGTGGCCAGGACGCTTGCAATAGTTGCAGAATTTCTTGTTGGTCTTGCGACGACTGCTAGAGCCAGAGGGATCACCTGATTGCTGAGGCTGCTCAATGGGTGGAGCAGAAGGAGTGACGGCCAGAACATTAAGCTTATTCTGGCCTTGAAGGGTTGCAAGGCGAGCTTCTTCTCTAACCAACTCATTTACAGCAGTATCAAGAGAGGGAGGAGGACTGCGATTAAGAAGCTGACCTCGTATGGGCTCAAAGTCCTTATGAAGTGACATCAAGAACTCATAGAGACGAAATTCATCTCTAATAGCAGCATATTGTTGAGCATCTGTTGAGCATGCCCAGGTTGGATCAGAAAGGTCAATTTGGTCCCAAATGAAGCGAAGCTGATCATAGTAGTCATTGATGGATTGCCTTGGTTCTTGCCTGAGTTGATGTAATTCAACCACTAACTGATATTTCATGGATCCGTGAGTAGTGGAGTATCTCTTGGCCAACATATCCCATACCGATTTAGCATCATCAAAGCTGCCCAATAGATTGGAGATGCAGGAAATGGAAGTGTTCCGAATCCACGTAAGGATCATGTGGTTGTGACTATCCCATTCAATCATGCGACTGAGGAAGGCAGCATCTTTTTCACTTGCCCCCTTGATAGGAATAGTGATTGCACCAGTGCAATATTGCCAGAGCATGCGACCTTTAAGAAAACTGCGCATAGCTTGAGACCAAGATAAGTAATTCCTATTCCCCTCCAATATAGTATTGATGGGGCGAGGAATATCCTTTTTATCTATTTAGAGACACAATATGCAAAAACAGACTGCAAAAATGAAATCTACGAGAAAAACTGGGTAAGGTGAACCTGGACAGCAAAAGTCAACCCTGGAAAAGTCAACGGTCAAAGTCAACGGCCCGGTCAACGCTGTTAACGGTCAAAGTCAACGGCTGGTCAACGGTCAAAGTCAACGATGACGTCAGCTGCCTGGATGGATGACGTCAGCAGAGTCCTGTGTGATGACGTCAGCCCTAGATGACGTCACTGATGACGTCAGCAAGATCAGAGGTCGGCGCGTGAGGCGCGTGGCTGAGACGTTGCTTCTTTGGGGGGCGCGTGTTTACTCCAATCACTGCAAGGCTTCCACGACTGAGTAGATCGAGGCGAGACGATCACTGTGGTGCCTTCAAAAAATTGATCGGAGCTGGAAGCATGGCGGAGACGGTGAGTGCAGTGGTCTGTGGTGCGGGACTCTTCAACGACGACAGCTGCAGGTCGTTGTTACGGCGGAAGCGACAAGGGTGGAGTAACACCAAGGAAGACAAGACTGCTAAGAAAAAGATCAGAGCAGTGGCTTTGATACTATGTTAGAAATACTGAATAATTATATTGTATTTCTCAATGGGAATATACATGAGTATGCCTTTATATAAGAGGCATATGAGTGCAGTATAAGTCGAAGTGTAGTACAAGTGTGTGCTGTACAAGAAATATAATGTACTCTACAAGTAAACTAGGTTGGGCCTAAAGCCCATAACACTATACACATTAACAAGCCTCATACTATAACATTGTTTCATTCCTTTGAATGAGCTCCATCAACTGCACTTCTTTCTCATCCTGCACACTTTCTGGAAAATATTTCTATTAAAAAACATCAAGGAAAATAGTCCAAGTCAATATCTCATCTTCCTCAAGTGGCAAAGTCTTTTTAGTGGATCTTCAGAGAGAACAAATTATATATATATATATATATATATACATATATATAATTTGTTCTCTCTGAAAATAAAAAAAATTTCTAAAATTATTTTTCATCTATATATATATATATATATATATCTCATTTTAGTATTTGTCGTGTTTGATTGAAATCATTTCTTTTTGAGGTAGCCCATATTTTTCTAAATTATATTATGGTATGTTGTGTTTTCCTTTTTTTTCAAATATATTATTCAAATTTCTCATTTCTTAAATGAGATATTGTAATAATCAAAACTCATCACAAAATTACACTTGATATTGCTTAAATAGTTGAGAAACACATTCAAATACATAGCAAGATTGTATTTTGATATAAATTCTAATTTTTCACTTTCAAAATAACTAAGTATTATGTCAAACAAAAGCTATAAGATGGAGAGAAAAGGCTTGTGATGGAGAACTCAAAAACACATACAAAATCGTATATTAACCTAATATAGTGTTATAAAAAAAATACGATGATTCATCAACCTAAAGTTAAGTTGCAAGAAAAAATAAATAATCGAGAAAGAGAATAATCACCTTTTTCGGTAGAGACCTGAATTAGATAAATTTATAGAAAATAAGATGAGAAGAAGAATAGTCAAAATAAAATATATAGTCACACCAAATTATCCAAGTCATGTTATGTAATTGAATAATATTATATTCTTATATACTATCTCTATAATGCAATATGATAGCATTTGACAATCAAAGAAAAGAAAAAGAAATATAACAACTTAAAAACACAAAACCAAAAAGTTTGAAGCATGAAACACAATTTAATCCTATTTATTTTTTGTAGTGGTATGCATCAACCTAAAGTAGAGATCTAAAAAACATACAAATTCATCAACCTAAAGTAAAGATATAAAACATTAAAAAAAAAATCCACACAAAAAAGGAGGGAGAGAGAGAGAGAGAGAGAGAGAGAGAGAGAGAGAGAAGAATAATAGTAGAGTTCTAAAGAACATGAAAATTCGTCAACATAAAGTAAAGATACAAAAAAAAAAACCAAAAAAAAAAAAGAAGAAAAACATGAGAAAGAGAGAGAGTAATAACCTTTTTATGTGATAAAATATGTATCGAGTGAGAGAGAGAGAATAGCAAATTTATAGTAAGAGGATGGAGATAAGAATAGTCAAAATAAAAAGAAGATGAAAGGATAAAGGAAGAGTGATATTAATGTTAATAGTAGTGGGGTGATGAATGGTAAAAAGGAAGAAAGAATAAATAATCGATAAAGAGTGTTATAAAAACAATACAATGATTCATCAACCTAAAGTTAAGGAGAAGTGATACGTCCACAACATTTTACAACAAATCATAGATGGTTAATTGTTATTGATTCAAATTTGAACCTACTACTTGGATTACTTTTTTGCCCCAATAATAACAACCAGTAATAACTTAACACTTATGATTTGTTGTGAAAATATTGTGGTCATATCATTTCTAAAAGTTAAGTTGCAAGAAAAAATAAATTATCGAGAAAGAGAATAATTACCTTTTTCGGAAGAGACTTGAATTAGATAAATTTATAGAAAATAAGATGAGAAGAAGAATAGTCAAAATAAATTATATAGTCATACCAAATTATCCAAGTCATGTTATGTAATTGAATAATATTATATTCTTATATACTATCTTTATAATGCAATATGATAACATTTAACAATCAAACAAAAGAAACAGAAATATCACAACTTAAAAACACAACACCAAAAAGTTTGGGGCGTGAAATACAATTTAATCCTATTTATTTTTTGTAGTGGTCTGCTTCAACCTAAAGTAGAGTTATAAAGAACACACAAATTCATCAACTTAAAGTAAAGATATAAAACATAATATATATATATATATATATATATCCACACAAAATAGGAGAGAGAGAGAGAGAGAGAGAGAGAGAGAGAGAGAGAGAGAGTAGAGTTCTAAAGAACATGGAAATTCATCAACATAAAGTAAAGAAACCAAAAAAAAAAAAAAAAACCAAAAAAAAGGAAAAGAAAAACATGAGAAAGAGAGAGAGAGAGAGAGTAATAACCTTTTTATGTGATAAATATGTATAGAGTGAGAGAGAGAATAACAAATTTATAGTAAGAGAATGAAGATAAGAATAGTCAAAATAAAAGGAAGATGAAGAGATAAAGGAAGAGTAATATTAATGTTAATAGTAGTGGGGAGATGAAAAGGTAAAAAGGAATGAGAAAATGTAAAAGTAAACTACAAAATTAATAAATAAATAAAAGAGTCAAAAAATAAGAGAGAAATGATTGAAAATAAGTAGGTGATATGGCCGCTAACGTGACTCAACTAGAGCGTAACAACAATAAATGCTACACTTCAGTTTTTAGATATATATAGATGAAGCAAAAGAAGGAAGACCCAAAAATGAAGGAAGACTCATTTTCCTGAATTGCTCAATCGTACATCCTTCAATCTCAGCATCTTTGGGCTTAGCTGTTCTACTAGTACTAACATGTTTTTCCACCACCTCAGCAAGACTTGTAATGGCATTTAAAACACCCTTAAGGCTTTCAGGTTTTGGCTCAGAACTAGAAGAGGTAGAATTGCGGGGTGGCATTTTCCTATAACCAAACAAACAACACTTTAGAGTCAAATAATCTCAAGGAAAAAATCGTAGTATACAAGAAATACTAAAGCTTTTACTATTCTTATGATTCTAAGCATATAGGCACATAGCTTTTAGCTCAGATATCATATGTAACGACCCAAGGAAAAGCGCTAGTCACATCTGCGCTAGTCACATCTGCGTTATACCTCAAAAGAACTAGTCACAATAGGGGTTCCTTTTAGTTATTAATAAAGCTCAAATATATCCAGTAAATACCCGATGTGGGACACATCACACACCCACACACATCACACAATCAATCAAATTGGGGCATCACATATTATGTTTTCTCTATATTATTTGGATGCTATTGCAATTTTATTATGATGCATCCTCTCTCTCTCTCTCTCTCTCTCTCTCTCTCTCTCTCTCTCTCTCTCATCATTGAGGTACCTATAGCATTGAACAAGTCATCAAGCACAAGCAGTGGCATTATAATTGGAGTAGCAGTTGGTGGGTCTATCCTTTGTTATTGGCAGTCCCTGCAGTAGTTTATACTTTCCACCAAAAGAAAAGAGCAGAAAGAGCTAGTGAACTGAACAATCCTTTTGGTAAGATGGGTATAATGTAGACCTAGCACTTTTTAGTTAATCATATGGAATTTATAGGGACTTATTATTGCTTTCATGTCACGAAAATGTAGCACATTGGGATTAAAATATAGAAAATGGAAGTGTTCCTCAGTTACAAGCAGCCAAGCGGTTCTCTTTTGAAGAGCTTAAGAAATACACCAACAATTTTTCAGAAGCAAATAGTATTGGACCTAGGGGTTATGGGAAGGTTAATTTTGATAGTCTTTTATCATTATTATTTATTATTTTGCAAGACTCATTGGATGCATGTATAACTTATCGATATAAAAAAAATGATTACCCAAAAGTCAAAACGAATTTGAACTTTTATTCTTTAAAGAGAATTCTACTTAAAGCTAACTTCTCAGCCTTCTCAGAATATTCATGGACTATTTCAAGTGATAACCAAATGTCTATTTGTGAACATTTGTACAGGTTTATCAGGGAACTCTTCCCACTGGGCAACTGATTGCCATCAAACGAGCTCAAAGTGATTCTATGCAAGGTGGGCTTGAGTTCAAAACTGAAATTGAACTTCTATCACAAGAATATTGTCAGCCTTCTGGGTTTTGTTTTGAGCAAGGTGAACAAATGCTGGTGTATATATGAGTATATTCCAAATGGTACTCTAATAGGTAGTGTTTCAGGTACTTTTATCAGTTCTTCACATTCTCCACTCGATATAAATTCTGGCAACAATTGAATATCATTGCATACTTTGTATAAAACCACATGGAAAATTTCCATTTTATTTATTTTTAATATTTTTTAATTATTGAGGAATTAATTTGGGCAACATAATAACTTGTATTCAACTAAAGCAATGATGAACTTTGTACTAGAACATGAACATATAATCTTTATATAGTTTCAATAGTATGCCTCCAACCAGAGACATCTGAGATGAATTCTCTGTCTACATGAACATCATTCGATGCTTCTCTGGCCTCATCTTCTTGAAAAAATGAAAGTGACTATTTTAGTTACCCTGACATCGCTGGCTAGAAAATATAAACCTGGTAGAGACTCCTGGTATAATACAGCTGAAAGATTTAACGAGCTTAGTTTGGGGGTTCAGTCTCCATAACCTCCTTTGTGACATGTCCTGTCGACCTTGAAGTCCCATGTTCCAGTTTCAAGTGTACATCACTCCCTTTACAACCCAACTTGGAGACAGCTTTGTTAAACATGACATATGTAATACCTATTAACTTTCCTTTAAAAGTTTTTTAAGTAAGAACACAATCCTTTGCCTTTTATTTGATAAAATGCATATTGTATTTGCAGGGAAGTCAGGAATCGGGTTAGATTGGATGGGCAGACTCAAAGTAACCCTTGGTGCGGCCAGGGGCTTGGTTGATCTGCTTGAACACGAAAATCCTCCCATCATACATAAGGACATCAAATCAAAAAACATTCTATTGGATGAAAGTTTTAATGCAAAAGTTGCCGATTTAGGTCTCTCCAAAGTCTGAGTTTGATGGTGAAAGGATTTCTGTCACCACTCAAGTTAAAGGAACATTGGTCAGTATATAATCATGTCATGCATGATGCATGCTGACTGCTAGCCTTCTAGGAATGCCCCTATGCATGCTAGCAAATGCAAGCATTTATGCACCCAAACACACGCACACACACTTTTTTTACTGCCAAAACCACCATGTCATTGTTGGGAAAGAGGTGCAATTTATGATCTGAAGTCTCCATAAGAGCATCCATAGCAGATGTTGAAAAAAAATGTCATTTTGCCACACCAAAAACCTACTTTATTATTTTACCATATCATTTTATAACATCTCATTTATCAGATGTTTTATCATTCAATTCTATACATTAAAATAATATTTACTACACATTAAAATAATATATTATCCCCTCTCCATTTATCATCAACAACAACAACAACCACCCACCCACCCAGATCAACTGAACCGGCCATCACCCCCACAGCCCACCACCACCACCGCCATTGTCACCTCCCATAGCCCACAGCCCACTACCACCCAGATCAATTGAACCCACCAACCACCATAATCACCACAATTACTCACCAATATTAGATCAACCCAAATTGCAACAAAAAAAAAAACCCACAACCAGAGAGAGGCGAAAGGTAGACAGAGAGGAAAGGGAAGAGAGTGAGATCGACGGCAGCCTCGGGGTGAGATCGGCCGTGACTGGAGAAGGTGAGATCGACGAGATCGAGCGTGGCTAAGCGAATTGAGGCGGCTGGGTGAGATCGGCCGTGACTAGAGATCGCCGAGATCGGCGGTGAGAGACGACGGCTGGGCGAGATCAGTGACGGTGAGAGAGATTGAGAGGAACAGAGGTACGAGAGAGATTGAACTGGTGAGAGAGAAGAGAAAAGAAAAAGTGAAGAGAAAGGAGAGACAAAAGAGAATAAAAAAGTAATAAAAAGTTATACCATTTTGTTCCATACCGTCTCATATATGTGACGGTACTGTAGCAATGTGGTATAATTTTTGGCATTTGCAACATCTGATAAAGCTCCGTTTTTGTGTTTGGTGTGCCAAATGTGCCAAATATTTGGCATTTGACACATCTACTACGGATGCTCTAATAGGGGATAGGACTTCCTCCCATTTAACTCCTCCAATTCCCTTCATTTGTAAGGTGGCTGGTATCTATATCTATATAAATATAAATATAAATATAAATATATTATTATTATTATTATTATTATTATTATTATTATTATTATTATTATTATTATTATTATTATTATAAAGACGCAGATTTGGCATTTCAGCCCAAAGATGGATGGATCGGTCCAAAAGGCCTAAGAACAATGAATTTATAGAGAGTGGGGAAAGAAAGCTGAGCCAAATTAAATTAGACAATTCAACAAGATAAGTTAAGATCATAAGAAGAAATAAGTAAAGAGCTTAAATTCAAGAAACTGTCCTCGGCAAGAGTCCGAGGAGGTCAATTTTGATATTTACTGTTCTTAGTTTAGATACAGGCTCCACTCTAATGTATACAGTCTTTTTGCTTTTTGTTTTTTTTTTTTATCTCCTCCCTGCTATGAAGGATTTCTTCACATTATATAGTTCCTTCCAGATCATCTTGGTCCTACACTTGTTGATCATCTGAGTCTTCACTTGAATGTCTGTCACATCATGCACCTTCTTTGACCTTCTGTGAGTTGCGGTGGCCAAAGTCGTACTGTTCGGGGGTTTTCTCCACAAAAATACGGACAGAATAGTTGGTACAGCATATTTAATACGGTGGTAGCAGCTTTTCTTTAGATATTTTCGGGGGCTACCTTTCCTTTAGTCATAATACACGTCTCCATAGTTAGGGTTATGCGATGATCACTCCTCGGACCACCCCACCCATCTCAAGCGTACCAAATTCCGTTCTGGGATTCCTTATATTCATTTACCTCTCCTCGGACACTACACCGTCCTCGGATAAAGCTTAAGATCTAATATACGATTTTGGACCTTTATCCCCACAATTATTATTATATATGTATGTATGTATATATATATATATATATAATATTTTATTTTATTATTTTATAGTAGTATCTGTGTAGAAAATTTTCAAAACATTGCATCAAATTTTAACATGGGGAATGGGTTTTTTGATGTTTTTTTTAGGGCTACTTGGATCCTGAATATTACATGACCCAGGTGACTAAGAATAGTGACGTCTATAGTTTTGGAGTGGTCATGTTGGAGCTAATAACTGCAAGAAAGCCAATACAGCAAGGGAAGTATATTGTGGTAGAAGTAAGGAATGCAATGGATCAGACAAAGGATTTATACAATCTTCATGAAATTCTTGACCCATTCATTGGTATGGGAAAAAATCTTTAAGGCTTAGAAGAGTTTGTGGATTTAGCAATAAGGTGTGTGGCAGACTCAGGAGACAAAAGGCCTACAATGGATGAGGTTGTTAAAGAAATTGAGAACATTATGAAGCTTTCTGGGATGAACCTCAGTGCTGATTCCGAATCCACTACAGCAAATTTATATGAAGCCAATAAGAATAGTTCTCATCACCAGTCGAGTAATGATGTATTTGGTTATAGTGGGTCCTTCCCTCCTTCTTTGATAGAGCCTATGGGAATATGATTTTACAATTCAGAATGCTCAACTTGGTAGCAAAAAGTTTTTTCATAAATATCACAAGGCTTGACTTTAGGGGACACCCTTTTGGGGTACCAAGGATGATAAACTGCGGCTATACATATGTCCAGAGAATGAGGGAATAAAAATAGGCCCATTATTTCTTTATGGGGAATTTGCCACGTTTTGATGGGCTATTGCAAAAATTACAATCTTATAAAAAGAGCCTTTGAATACTAGCGTATCGTGTGAAAAGGTTAATATAGTTATTTTTAGTAAACCATGAACTTGCATTAAACTAGGAATTAACTATTCTGTTACAAAGCACATTAGTTTTATCATAAGCTAATATACTATCCACCACAGGTGGTGGAGTCCAAAAAACAACAAAAGAAGTTAAGGACGTAGCTCCCAATTTTGCCAACGCATCAGCGCATTAGTTGGCCTCTCGATAGGCATGGACCGCTTGCTTGTTAGGGATTGCCTTCGACAGGTTCCCGCAACAGTTAGTAAAGGCTTCATTAGCAAATTACTAGTACTGTTATTCATAAATAAGACCACACTTAATGCATCAAGTTCAACTATAAGATTATTAAGGCCCAACTCCTTTGCCAACAACGGCCCATCTCTCAATGCCCACAGTTCTGCCATGCAACTATTGAAGGTTAATATAGTTAATACTTTTTTTCCTTTTTTTGGGACAAAGCAATCTATATATATATATATATATATATTAATAAGGAAAACTTAGAGAAAATTCAATTAGATTTTACAATTGTAGTCTAGTTTTGTATCATGTGTCCTAAATTATTTATTTTCAAAGAATTTTATTTTTTTAATTTTGAAATCAAATGTAGGACCACATCATAAATATCCATCCAAATGAGTTATTGCGTACAAAAACCAAAAAATGTAAAATTAATGAACATAAAAAATTATAAAAAATGGACAATTTATATTTTCTACTTAATAATATTATTCTTACAAGACTTTATATATATATATATATATATATATATTAATAGGTAAAGTTTATAAAAAATCTAATTAGATTCTACAATTGAAATCTAATTTTACACCATGTGTCCTAAATTATTTATTTTTAGAGAATTTTATTCATTCAAGTGAGTTATTGTACACAAAAACCAAAAAATTTAGAATTAATGAACATAAAAAAAATTTTAAAAATTTTCAATTTACATTTTCTACTTAATAATATTCTTACAAGACTTTTTAAAGAGTTAAAAATATATATAAATGATTATCAATAATATTTAAATTATATATGCAAGAATTATACTATGCATCTTAATGCATATCTTTTAAGTATATCTATGTATATACATGAAGTTACAAGATAGTATAGTTAATGCTTGTACTTCATTAATGGGGCCAAAATAAATTTTAAGCTACGATGAATTTTTGGTTTTTTGGGTGAATAACCCTAAAAATAGTGGATGAAGAATATATTCCAATCTCCACATTTACTTGTAACGTGGAAATTTTTAGAAAAAAGAGTTAATGGATGCCCTAAGTAATTGGTTTAAGAAATATTTTTAAAAACTTTTTATGGAAAAAAAAATAATTGACTTTTTTGAAAGCTTTATATATTTTCCAAAAAAACGGTATCAAATTTTCTTAAAATAGTTTATTAAAAAATGCCTAAGGCCACCTTGTTAACCAACTCCAAAATTTTAAAACAACTATCAATTTTATTACAAAATATTTAAAAAATGGAATGTTATTACTTATTAGTAAATGGTGACACTTTAACAACTTAATAAATAAAGAAGTGCTACGTACAAAGTATTTTTACAATATTTTCACAATAAATCTTAAGTGGTAAGTTATTATTGGTTATAAATTGAATTCGTCAGTGAAATTATGTTTTTGCCAACCAATAACAACCCGTAACAACTTGCTACTTAAGATTTGTTGTGAAAATATTATAGACGGTAACATTTCTCGATAAATAAATGATTGAATTAGAATTTTTTATGATTGGTGCATAAGGCTTACAGATAGAATACACCTGATAATTATCAGATTGGTAAGAAAAAGATTCATCGGTCAAACACAACACACACCCCGCTAATGATGGGGGCTCTCATGTAACTTACGGATCCAACTTAGAGGGAAAGAGAGATTTTAGGATTGACTGGTTTGAAAAAATCAAATTAGCCTAAAACAACCAAACTGCTAATTCAAGAACATTGGTAGAGAGAGAAAGATAGGGTCAGGTGCTTAACGTAGTTGCTAACTAGAATAACTGATGTCAAAGTCAATCTAAACAGAACACTGGAAGACAAAGTCCTTCTTTGTCTCTCTTGGTTTCTACTAGAGAGATAGAGAGAGACAAAGAAGATCCGTAAAAAAAGAACCCATCTTGTTACTGTCCAAGAAGAAGGAAAAAAAAATTCCTGGTTTTTTTTTTTTTTTTTTTTTTTGGAGACACAAAACACATAAACAAAAAAAAAAAAAAAAATCCGTTTAGATTCTAGTTGAAGGGAAAAAGTTGACCAAGAAAAGGGTATTGGATTTTCACATACCAAGACAATTACATTGAATATTCCTTGTGGGTATTGTTGTTCTTTTGATTTTGGCAAAGGGTTTTGAAAAAGAGAGAAAATGTGGTTGGCAAGAAGTCATGCAGATAGAAGAGGAGGAGGAAATGGGTTGGTGGCAGTGGCAATAGACAGGGACAAAGGTAGCCAAAATGCACTCAAATGGTCTATTGATCATTTGGTCCTGAAGGGCCAGACACTTATTCTCCTCCATGTCAAGCTCAAACCTGCATTGCTTTCCACCTCAGCATCTCTTTCTTCCCCAAGTAAGTATTTTTCTATTACATTTCTAGGAATGTTTTCCTTTTCCAGAAGTTTACAGGCAATAAAATTTTCCAAAATTTTCTATGAAATTTTCATTGCAATTTTAGGTGCACGTACCAAGGTTCTTTCCTTTTTAGATTTGGGTCATAATAATGATGACTACCATCTTGAATTACCTCAATGTCTTTACCAACTTAAGCCTATTAGTTGATAGGTTTCATTTGCATTGAACCATTTCCATACAACATGCACACTTCACATTTCTCATCACATGGGCTTAATTTTGTACATGATTTTTGGGCGCAGGGCTACCCCGTTTGACAGGTATTGTTGATGTAAATTCACTGATATGCAAAGATCCTGATCAACGCACAAGAGATATGTTTCTTCCTTTTCGATGTTTTTGCACACGTAAAGATGTAAGTGCTTAGGTTCCAATTCTAAACATAAATTCACTGATAGCATTGTCGATGATTACAAGTTCTTTGCTCTTAGGCATTAGCATAAACTTCTTGTCTCATCAAAGGTGAATGCTCCTAGATTATCTAGCAACTGGTTCTGACTGGTAGAGTCAGTTATTCATAGGTTTTATTGGTTAGAGACGATTCTAAAGACTCTTCTTTAGAAAGATTCTCTGCGTTCTTTAAATAAATAATATCTTCTGTGACTGAACTTACCTAAGAAAAAGAGACAGCTCCCCATATATTATACATGTGTTCATATTCTCACTGGGTTCTCTTGGACATCAGATACATTGCAAAGATATTGTACTAGAAGACACAGATGTAGCCAAAGCATTAATTGAATATGTTAATCACACGGGGATTGAGAATTTGGTTGTTGGTGCCTCAACAAAAACTGGCTTTCTCAGGTATGTACCTCTCTTAACTACTTGCTTCAGCAAAATTTATGAAATTACTCTAGTATAACATTCCTTTATATGACTTTATGAGCTCAAAAGCAATATCTAGCTAGAAGTCATTAATGGCATAAAGTTTTCTTTCCATTGTTTCAATGAGAGTGGTAGCATAAGATTACAAAACAACATTCTCTATAAATATAGGGAGGCAATGGCGATAGACCCAACCATCTGAATATTGAGGAAGCTATCCCAAACAAAGTATGTTCTAAGCTTGGGGATATTCACAAACCACAAAACATATTTCAGTTTTAATATAAACTAGTCGAAAACAACTAGTCGAAAACTCGCACGTTGCGCGTAATAATATTATTGTTTTAGTTATTATTGGTTAATACTTGGTTTTTCATTTTCTTTCAATTTAATATATTGACTTTTAAAAAATATACAATCTAATATATTAATTCAACAACAACAATAATAATAATGTTGAATAAAATAATATGAAAAGAAGATAAGTTAAAATAAAAGATATAACAATAAATACCAAATTATTTAAATCATATTATGTAATATTATAATATTACATTCTTATATATTATCTTTAATTCTTTACAATGCAATATGATAAAATTTAGCAACCAAAGTGAAAAAAAAAAAAAAAAAAAAAAAAAAAAAACCAACTTAAAACACAATTAAATTGCATCAACCTAAAGTAGAGTTCTAAAAAACACAAAAATTTCTCAACCTAAAGCAGAGATGCAATATATATATATATATATATATATATCACCAAAAATTGAGAGAAAAAGAGAGAGAAATAATTTTTTTGTGAAGAAAAATTATGCATATAATAGAAAAGAGAATGTCACATTTATACTAAAAGGATAATAATAAAAATAAATAAAATAAAGGGAAAGATGAAGAGTGATATTAAGAGAGAGGGTAGGGGAGATGAAAATGTAAAGGGAAAAAGAAATGTTGGAAAAAGTGTAAATGTTAAAAAAAGTGAGTACAATTTAACTAATTTAAATTTAAATAAAATATTATATGTTTAATCAAAATATATATAAATAATGTAATTATATGGAGGATGTGACTGAGTTTAAATATTGGATAAAATAAGATGAAAAGATTAAAAAATTAAAAATAATATATATAACAATAAACACCAAATTACCCAAATTATGTTATGTAATAGAATAATATATATTATATTGTTATATATTATCGTTTTTAATTTTTTTATAACGCAATAATGTAATATTTAACAATCAAAGAAAACAAAAAAAAAAAAACTTAAAACACAAAACTAAATCGTACCAACCCAACGTAGAGTTATAACAAACACAAAAATTTATCAACTTAAGCAGAGATGCAGGAAAATAAAAATAATCCAAAAATTATTGTGTGTGTGTGTGTGAGAGAGAGAGAGAGAGAGAGAGAGGGGGGGGGGGGCAGGGAGAAACAACCTTTCTTGATGAAAAACTATGCAAAGAATGGAAGAAAGAATAACAAATTTATAGAAGATGATGTAAATATGAAGAGACAAAATAAAGGAAGATGAATAAAAAGATGAATAATGACATTAAGGTTGAGGGTAGTGGAGAGATGAAAAGGTAAAGAAGGAAAAGATAAAAAGACAAAATAAAAAAAGATGAAAAGTGATATTAAGGTTAAGGATAGTGGGAAGATGAAAAGGTAAAAGCATGAAAAAGGTTGGAGAAAATACAATTATTAAAAAAAAGTAAATGCTAAAAAACAATTATAGGAAAATTGGAAAGAAAAAGAATAATGACATGAATGTTGATGTGGCTCAACGTGAGCACAATAACATTAAACACTACGCTTCAGCTTTTAGTAATATATAGACTAATAGTGGACCCGCACGTTACGCGTGATAATATTTTTAAAATGATCTCATTAAATTTATTTTTTGTAGTTTGGACTAATCTAATAAATAGTAATATATTTTATAATCATATTTTCATTTATTATAGCTGGGAACAATCACAAATGCAATATGTATATAATTTTTGTCATACCAAAATGATAAATAATACAATTTTTCTCAAGAATTCAAAAGATAGCAAAAATATTAATTTTTTAATATAAATTATTTATAACATTTTGTGTATCATTAAAAAAGTATATAAAATTTGAAATTTTTTTTTTTTTTTTACTTTTAAACAAACCTTTTCAAATCCAATTGTATCTACCGTAAGTCAAAAACACCAAAAAACGTATCAACAAAAAAATCAACAAAAACTACAATTCAAAATAAAGAAAGGAAAAATAAAAATCACGTCAAAGTCAAACTTCTTCTTCTGAATATGTCAAACATTACAAAAGTGATGTGATCAAGCCAAATATCCAATGCATAATCAAATTCAAAATTTTTAATAAGATTTTGAAGTGACACAATAGGAATATGTCATTATTCCCAAGAAAAAAAGTGTTGGTTATAATTTTATATATAATGATTGTAACCAAGAGTACAAAGGGGAAATTTAGAGATTTTTTTTTTTTTTGTAAAAATAAGAAGTATTGTGTTAATACTATCATAAATTAATCTAACATCTAATCCAATATATGAAAAATGAATAAACAAATAAATAATTTTAAATACAAAATTGAATTTATTTCCTTAAAAATCTCAAAGAATACACAAATGAGATAAAAAAAAATGAACAATACTAAATATTCGTAAATACTTAAAACAATTACTCAAGCATCTAAAAATATCATATAATAAGGACATACCAATTTGCTACTAATTTCTTAAACAAAATATTTACAAATAGTGAAAGAAAACTACACAAATATCATCTTCTTCAACTGTATTAATTGTTCTTCATCGTATTATCTAAACTATCTTGCTATTTTCCAAATTAACTAAAACCTGACAACAACACAAAATATGGACATATTATAATATGATTCTTCCCTAAATCTGGTCAACAACATTAAAACTATTTTGTGTTGTAAATAAAATGATAAAAAAAAAATACTTGCATCAAGTAACACATATAAATTAGTCAATAATAAGACAATGAGAGTACAAACCTCATATAAAATCCAATAAAAAAATGAAAAAAAAAATGAGAGAGAGGGCGAGAAATAACCTTTTTGTGTGGAAAAAATATGCGTAAAATTGGAAATAGTGACAAATTTATAGTAAGAAGGTGAGAATAAAAAATAGCTAAAATAAAGGAAGATTAAGGGACAAAATTATATGTAAAGTTAAAACCATCTAAGAGGAATATATATAGACAATACTTCATTATAACATCAAAATTAAAGTAAGTGAATATGTAAAGTTAAAACCGTCTAAGATGAATTTGTAAAGTCAATATATTTACATATATTTAATATTGTCAAAAAAATTAAAGGTAAAAAAAAATATGAAAAATAATAATGATGTGGCAATGACATGGAGTATGACGTGGCTTAACAGAAGCGTAATAACAATAAATATTACGCTTCGGCTTTTAAATGTATATTGACTAAACCAGAAATAATATAAGACTTAATTTAATTAATTTAAACTGGTTCTATTTTATGTTAAGTTTTTCTTTACTCAAGTTAGAATTAACTTGGGTCGATATTTTGTTTGTCTACACTTCCTTTGAAACTTGTGTGTGTGTTTCTCAAAAAACTTGTTTTAATTTATATTCAATTTCCTAATAAATTTATATATATATATATATATATATATATATATTATAATTAGCTTTCAACATGCACACGTGTGCATCTGTGTAATGCAATCCTAACTGTTAAAGCCATTATTTTAAATAATTTGTTGAGCTTTAAATAAAATAAAATAAAATTTGAAAAGCTAAAACTTCTTACTATATTAATGAAAAATGCCTAGAATTACAAAACCAAAAAAACAAAAAAGTACGCACATATACGTGCCTATATCACACACAAAGAATTATCTTATAAAATCATCTCATGAAGTATCCCTCTCACAGAGTATGAGTCTCATGAGTGTGTAAGTCCCACAGATGTGTGGACCCACAAAATATATAAAATCATGCTCAGTAAGAATTATGATCATTTAAATTATCAGAGTATGTATATATAATGCCCATAGTCCCAAAAGTTTAAACTGTAAAAAAAAAAATGATAAATTTAATTATTTAACCATGCATTATTCTAACACCCTATGAAAAGTTTCTTGACTTTCCAAAATCATTCCTCTCCGAAGATTCAAGGCAACAGATGTTCCAGGCTCAGTAGCAAAGGGAGCACCAGATTTTTGTAACGTATATGTGATATCCAAAGGAAAAATTCAGTCCATGCGATCTGCCTCGCGTCCTGCACCACCCTCCTCACCTTTTCGTAGCCAACTTATTAACCAATCTAGCATCAAATCAGATGCATGGGATCCAAATCTCTATCAGTCTACTACTCCTAAGAAAGGTTAGAACACCTTTTTTTTCAAGCATATTGCTTACTCTCTTTTTTTCACTATATTTGCTCAGCCATTTCTCATTAATAAATGAGTAATGAATTCTGTATCAGGAACGGAAAAGCCACCAGTTGATTTATTTCATAGAATGCAAGATGAGACAGATATAATGAGGTCAGTGACACTACAGATTAGGAATGAGAAAGATCTAAAGTTTTTATATAGATGGTTTTAACTATCACTTTCTAAAAGGACTAATTTAATTCTCATTGGAAGCAGGTCACCATTCTCTAGAAAAGGCTATAATGGAAAATCATATGGGGAACTCACTCTGCCTGATACTGACATATCCTTTGTTAGCTCCGCGAGGCCCAGCATTGACCAGATGTTCACTGTATACGACAATTTAGATATAGGCAGCACCCCCTCACGGATGTCATTCACCTCCACAGAGGTAGACATGAAAGAAAACTTTGATATAATGCAGATAGGACCGAAGTCACTGGAAATCGGTTCTCCACCACCTGAATTTTCAACACTCTCACAGGAAAGTGATAGGCTATCAAACTCATCGCAAATGGCGGTAAGGACATATAGTCAATTAATTTGATAAATGTACATATTTAGCTCCTATATTTTGTGCATGTATGTAAGATGAGGAATGCATTGAAGCTAATACAAATTCATGACCCAGGAGCTAGCGCCATATGTGATATTTGTATGTTAGTGCTTATTATGGATATCTAAGCACGACTGTGTTTATAGTGTGTGTGTGTGTGTGTGTGTGTGTGTGCATATTAGTGAATAAAATTCTCAGTCATCAGTGCTTTTATGAAGGCTAGCTACCCTCTTATGAAGCATGATAACAGCTTTCGTATCTTAATCATGTGTTGGCTAAAGAACCAAATTTTTCAAAAACTTCACCTAATACCTGAACTTTGAATGTTACCAGCTTAGTGAAGATTACACTTCCACACATACACTTTTTCTTTTTCTGTAATTGGACTATAAATGTACAATTACATGGATGCAATTATTGATACATGAAACTTAATCTTGTATGGAAAATTATAGGAAGAAGTGGAGACTGAAATGAGGAGGCTAAAGCTAGAACTCAAGCAAACAATGGAAATGTACAGTACTGCTTGCAAAGAAGCACTAACAGCAAAACAAAAGGTACAAGAAATAATATCCACTTAACACCTTTCAAAATTTCTCAGCTAGCTCTGATATGATCTGCATAACAGACAGTAGAGCTGCAGCGCTGGAAATTAGAAGAAGAGCGAAGACTGCAAGAGGCACAATTGGCTGAGGAAGCTGCTTTGGCGCTTGCAGAAAAGGAGAAGGCCAAGTCTAGGGCTGCCAT
Organism: Lithocarpus polystachyus; assembly: GCA_033629205.1. Classification (NCBI taxonomy): domain Eukaryota; kingdom Viridiplantae; phylum Streptophyta; class Magnoliopsida; order Fagales; family Fagaceae; genus Lithocarpus; species Lithocarpus polystachyus. Next base: position 27,474,346 of record CM066173.1, on the reverse strand, counting down.
TGAGGCTGCTGAAGCAGCCAAGAGGATAGCAGAGCTAGAAGGACAAAAAAGAATTAACGCAGAAATGAAAGTATTGCAAGAATCAGAGGAGAAGAGAAAGGTACTTGATGCTCTATCACAATCAGATATAAGGTATAGGAGGTACTCAATTGAGGAGATTGAAGCTGCCACTGACTTCTTCACAGAATCCCGCAAGATTGGAGAAGGGGGTTATGGACCTGTATATAAGTGTTATCTGGACCATACACCTGTTGCAATTAAGGTTCTTCGTCCGGATGCAGCTCATGGAAGGTCACAGTTTCTGCAAGAGGTATGTCTAAAATAGAATTTAGGTATATACAGCATAAGACAAGCATTAAATTTTGGGAATTCAACTAGAAGTATTTCAAAGTATTTCCCTTACATGATTTGCTTATGAATCATGACCATTCACAGGTTGAGGTATTGAGCTGCATACGGCATCCAAACATGGTTCTCCTCCTAGGAGCCTGCCCAGAGTATGGCTGCTTGGTCTATGAGTTCATGGCTAATGGGAGCTTAGATGACCGTCTCTTCTGTCGGGGTGGCTCTCCACCCCTTTCTTGGCAACTTAGGTTTAGAATTGCAGCCGAAATAGGTACTGGCTTGCTATTCCTACACCAGTCCAAACCAGAGCCACTTGTGCACCGTGACCTGAAACCAGGCAACATCTTGCTTGACCGCAACTTTGTCAGCAAGATTAGTGATGTTGGCTTGGCCAGGCTAGTACCCCCATCTTTGGCTGACACCGTGACACAGTATCGGATGACATCCACAGCTGGCACATTCTGCTATATAGACCCAGAGTATCAGCAAACAGGAATGCTTGGAGTAAAGTCTGATATATATTCCATTGGCATCATGTTTCTACAACTAATAACAGCTAAACCACCAATGGGCTTGACTCACCATGTTGAAAGGGCTATTGAAAAGGGAACTTTTACTCAGTTGCTAGATCCAGCTGTGACTGATTGGCCAGTTGAAGAGACCTTGTGCTTTGCTAAGCTGGCACTCAAATGTTCTGAGTTAAGGCGGAAAGACAGACCTGATCTTGGCAAAGATATCTTGCCAGAACTCAATAGATTGAGAGCAATTGCTGAAGAAACTATGCACCCCACTTTGATGTTTAGCAGCCCGAGCCTCTCACCTGCCCACAGCCAAGTTTCCTTGCAGCTAGTAAGTTTGACACTGCATAAACTCAACCTTTTATTCAAGAACTGCAAAACTATCCCCAATTTCATTATCATTACCCTTAAAGGTTCCCTAGTATTTGCATAATGCTTGATTAACTTCCTCTTCATGATGAAAAGCTTAGTTTGCAATAGACTAATTGACATTTTTGCAGGACGAGGATCTTCCACATGAACATTCTGATCTGAGCTCCAAACATTCAAGCACTCTATAACGGGGGAAATGTAAATTTTGTAGATAATAATTGATGTCCATATCATCTTTAACTCTTAAAGCAATGTTAGCAAACTGCATCATCTCAACATGCATGTTGTCAACCCCCCACAGAATGTATATTAGTGTAGCCACAACCTCTTTGAGTTATCAATTGTTATTGTCTTCACTAAGAAATCGGAAAGGTTGTGCAGAGAGGCAACCGCAAAAACAGAAGTTTCTAGCTCCAAAATTAGGCATCAAACAGGCATCAACATCCATTAAAGGCAGGTTCCCCATCTGGCACGAGTCTTGTCTTGTAAATTTACATCCATTTCATGAGCTGGTAGTTATTGAGGCTGTTTGTGAAATTTTAAAATTTCCAGGCTGAGGATTGTCTTACTAGGTCTCTTTTTTTATGTTTTTTTTTTTTTTCAAAGGTATATATTCTGTTTTAGAATTCAAACTTCAATGTACTTTTTGCACACCAGAGTAAAATTGCTCATCACTCAAATCAGTACTGTAAAGCATCTTGTTATCACTAAAATTTTGTCCACTTAATGATTTTCCCTAAAAGCCATAGGATATTTCAATTGGGAAAAACCAACTTCAGCACCTCTACCATTCCAAAACCATTAGAGACCTTGGGCATGGAACCATCATGTTGATTAATTCATTTTCAGGAAAATGAATGAGAAGAAGTAAAATGATTGAAAATTAAAGCTGGACTTAGGGGTAGCGGTATGAAAATAGAGAAGAATAAAGTGTTTTGCTTATTCCTCATGATAATCAATGCTTGTTTAAATATATGGGTATTCTAAATTTTCATGTTAAGAATCTCTTTTTTTTCATTGGCAAGTCATGGACGCACCCAATAGGTCTTGAACCCAAGATCTCACCCTCCACCTAGAGCTTATAGGGTAAGGATGTGCCAGTTGAACTAGAACTCATTGGCTTCATGGTAAGACTTTCATCAAATCTTTTTTTTCTTTTTTTGGGGGGGTAAAAAGGAAACTTCATCTAATCTTTTTAACTTCCATGAAAATTCCAATTTATAGAACATATTTGCCTTCAAGCGCCAAGATAATACAATGCACCACTCTTGTAACACATAAAGCAATGTATGTAGAATCTAATCGATTAATAAATAGGCTATCCTGTGTACTGGATATAATTTGATTACAAATCTATTTGTGCAATGTTTGAACAAGAAAGCTTTAACAGTTTATTACTTCATTATGGAGGTAAAGTTTCCTCATAAATGATATCAGATGATTATAGATGTTATGGTGGGAGAGAAATTTCATCTCTTTCTCCTATTGAGACCAAGAAGACCCAAACAACTGTTGTGTTTTCCAATTATTTATTAAGAAAATTGCAAAATCCAAAAATGGCCAAATGCCAAAACAATTATGAAAAACTTGTAAACCTCCTGGACATGAGAACCATATTCATGGAGACAAACATTCCAAGTAATAATGTCAATCATCAGTCATCACCCTTGACGCAGACATGCGCGATGTGCGGGGAAAATTTTGACAATTTTTTTTTTTTTTTTGTAAAGTGAAAAATGAAAATAGTATATAAGACTTACAAATATTAGTCTCAAACCATTATTAAAACAATGTGATTATTTTCTAACAAATTATAGTTGATACAATATATTAAAAAAATTTAAATTAAGCTTTCTATATTTATTATTTGAAAGTTTTTCAAATTTTGTAAGTTTTTTTTAATGAAATATAGTTCAATTATTATATAATGTGACACATTTTGTAAAATAATGTAATGTATGGTTGAAATTTATTTCTAATACTCCTTACAAACAATTCATCATCTACACTTCTTGAAATTTGAATAGCCTAAAGAAGCAAATATAATTAAACCCATTACTTAAAAAAAATACAAGACTTTAATTACATAAAAAATAAAATTTTATCAAAAACCCAAAAATACAACAAGAATGTGACATAATTTTCAATGAAACAGCTCATCTTTCTACACAAACCTCTCCTCCCAAAACATCACACTGAATATATCGAAATGCTACGCTGATGTAGCTTAATAAAAATATAGCAATAATAAATGTTACACTTCAACTTTTAGATATTAAATAAGGAAATGTTAACGAATGCCCTTAGGGAATTGGTTAAAAATTCATTTAAATAAAGTTTTTATGCAAAAATTAAAAAAAAAAAAAACAATTAATGTTTTGAAAGCTTTTTTCATTTCCCATAAAAGTGGTGTCAAAACTTTCCTAAAATTGATTGTTAACTAATACCCTAAGGCACTCGTTAGCATAACCCTATTAAATATAGATGCAATGAAGCTTAAATCAATTCGCACAATTTTCTATACTAAATTTACCTATGCTGAAACTTCTTTCCGCATGTGCTTTCCAACAAACGATTCAAATTAGTTTTGAATCTTATTATTATTATTATTGTTATCTATATCTATATTTATCTAAAAGCTTAAACGTTGCATTTATTATTGTTACACTCCTATCAAGCCACATTAACAGCTACATCATCCACCCATTTTCAACATTCTCTCTCTTTTTTTAAACTCTTTTTTTTTTTTTCTTAATTTCCCAACTTATTGTTATACTTTCTCTAACTCTTCCCCTCCTTTTTACCTTTTCACATCCCCACTATTATCTATCTTAATATCACTTTTCCTCTATCACTTTATATTCTTTTATTTTTGGCTTTTCTTATTCCCCACCTCTTACTATAAATTTACAATTCTCTTTCTCATTCTATACATTGTTTTCCCACACAAAAAATGTTATCTCTCTCTCTCTCTCTCTCTCTCTCTCTCTCTCTCTCTCTCTCTCTCTCTCATTTTTTTTTCATTTTTGGTGGTTTTTATTTTTTTTATTTTTTTTTTTTCAACTCTATTTTAGGTTGATGAATTTTGTATTATTTGGAACTCTACTTTGGGTTGATGTGATTAAGTTTATTGTTTTTAAGTTGTTATCTTTTTTATCTATTTGATTTCATAGATGTTCATGTTATCATATTGTATTATAAAAATAGTTATATAAAAATATAACGTTATTTTATTACATAACATGACTTGGATAATATGGTATTTATTACTATATTTTCTATAAATTTTTTATTATTCTCTCTCACATTCTCTCTTGAAAAATTGGTTCTTCTCTCTCTTGATTTTTTTATTCTCTCTCTTGATTTTTTATTCTTTCTTACAACTCTACTTTATATTGATGAATTATTGTATTTTTTAAAACTCTATCTTGGGCTCATACATTTTGGTGTTGTATTTTTTAGTTCACCATAACAAGTAAACTCTCTCTCTCTCTCTCTCTCTCTCTCTCTCTCTCTCTCTCTCTCTACAAAGAAATTTAGAGAATAAATTATACACATTCAGTATAAGTTTGATATGAGTTTTTATTATCATGATAATTTCTTTTGAGATAATGAATAATTTAAATAATTTATTTAAATAAAAATTATACATATATATATTGCTTAAATGTATAATTAACCTCATGCAATTTATTTAAAAGTAAAGATGTTACGACAAATGAATAATTTCCCTAAAAATTACATTTGTATATTCATACCTTATATGTTTAGAAAGGCTTTTGTACTTAAATTTAGTCATAACGAAGTGGACTAAAATACTATGTTAGTGAGGCTTAACAAAAGCGTAGCAAAAATAAACATTATACTTAAGATTTTAGATATTACAAGTTTGAGATATATATATATATATATATATATATGTATGTATAATAAATTTGGATTTAGATAGGTGTTTTCAAACCAAATATTTTTTTTCTCATTACGTAAGTGCACAAAAATAGATCTAAGTGAACTAAGTGGTCCGAATGAACCGAATTGGACCAAATGGAACAGTGGACTGAATAGGAACAAAGTGGACCGAATGGACCGAGTATGACTAAAATGGACCGAAGGGGACCGAATAGATGCAAATTAGACTGAACGAATGGACAGATTAGGACCAAAGTAGAGAGAATAGACAAAACGGGACCAAATTAGACTGCGTAGAATTGAAGTGGGCAAACTGGACCGAATAGGACCAATGTTGACTGAATAGTTCCGAATTGGATAGAATGATCGGACTAGAACCAATGGACAAAATGGACTGAATAGGACCAGAGTGGACCAAATGACCCAAATAGGACTGTAGTGGACCAAAGTGGACAGAATGGACTAAATAAGATTAAATAGAACCAAGGTGGACAGAATGCACCAAATAGGAAGTCGACCGAATAGAATCAAAGTGGATAAAATGGACCGAATAAGACCAATATGGACAGAATAGCAGCAATATGGACCTAATATGACCGAAGTGGACTGAATAAGTCCGAATGGACTGAATAAAACTTTAGTGGATAGAATGGACTAAATAGGACCGAAGTGGACCTAATAAAACTTTAGTGGATAGAATGGACTAAGTAGGACCAATTTGGACCGAATAAGACTTTTGAATATTTATAATTTTTGTTGTGTTTTTAAAGTTCATATTTCTAATTTCTAATGTTTATTTTCTTTGTATTTTTAAACTCAAAACTAAAGGGTTTAACTCAAATATAATAAAATTTCATGCTTTTAAGCCCAAAAATTAAGGTTCAATTAGTCTAAATGAACTGAAATTGAGAGTGGATCAAATTACTCTACAGTAAACCTAATTGGACCAAATTAGACTAAATAGAAATCGTTAAATTTTTAGGAAGAACAAATTATGTTCAACAAATTTTAGAGAAAAAAATTATGCATTATTTTACACTACAAAATAATTATTTATTCTCATGCATTGCATGAGTGCGACTAGGTTATTTTGTAGGTAAGACAATTTTATTAACAAAAAACTACTTCATACAAGAAGAATGAAGCAGCGAAAAAATATATGTATAGAAAAGAAAAAACAACACAAAGGGAATTATGTACAACAAGAAAGAGAATCTAAAAACGACGGAATGGAATCCCTAGTGACTCCCAAGCACGAGACCAAGCAAAAAAAGTCCCTACAGACAATGCTAATAGTTGGTCCCCTGTTTGCTCCTAATCCTGAAAAGTCTGACTATTACGTGCCCTCCAAATCCTAATTATTCTTTCAAATGAAAATTTATAAAAATTATGCTGTTTATGAACATAAGAGAGCACCTTTCCCAGGCCACTGCTCAGAGATGTAATAGCATAAGTTTAGACACAGGCAGAGAGCTCCACCAAATTTGCTACGGTTTGGTGATAGGCATTATTTATGTGCTTTTTCCCAATGATTTTAACACAACCAAAAATTCAAGGAACTGGGGAAAATGTGATAAATGTTGTTAACATGAAAAGTAACAGCAATCCATGTGCAATTGACATGAATGAGGAAACGAAATCCAAAAGAAGACCCTGTTACAAAGCCAAACAGAACATATCTTACAGGATACAACATAAGGGGTCAAAAATTTAAAGTTACTGAAGAATGATTCACATCTCAAGCAGAAAGCCCAAAGTATACTGACAAAAACAAAGACAAAAACGATTTACTATAAATACTACCCAAAAGAGGGGAAGAATTCAGCTGAAAACACCACTAACGATAGTACATGAGCTGTTGGCCGGACGAATTGTTAGGATATCCATCATAAATTGTTTGGGATCCCCCAGAGCTCAATCCCATGGATCCTGCAGCCAGCCCATGCTGTCCAGTCATCTGCACGAGAGCTTGACCTGAGAGGCCAGATGCAGCAGCCTGACTTAAAGCAAGTTGGCGCTGATAAGCCAACAACTCAGCTGGAGAATAGCCTTGGTTCATACTAGCAGTTGGAAGTATCTGATATGGTTGAGTTGGAAGAGGTAATGGATTTGAAGCTGTCCCAGGAGGAGTTGGCTTGCTACCCCACGAGCACTACACACACGCATCCAAAAAGTAAATATTTTCTTCAAGCAGGTAAAAATGCTGGTTGTAATTTCCACTACAGCCATTAATCATGTAACACAGTACTGCTTGTGTTTCTCATAATGCTGCCATGGGACCTCATAGGTCCTCTTTTGAAACTAATCACAGATAATAGCAATCTGCAACTTACTCTTCTAAACTGCCTAGAGGCCCCAGACAAATGTTTTCCTAACAGCAAGCCTCGCAAACAAATATGCAGTTCTCAGTTTGTTCTCATTTTCTTTTCTTTTCTTTTCTTTATTTTTTTTCCTTTCACCTTATTTGGCAAGACTGAGCCAGTGAGGTCCCCACTTCCATGTAGACGACAATGCACAATATAATTGCTAAAACCAAAATCAGGATGAAAGATAAAAAAATATATAAAAATAAAAATAAAAAAACAATCTGGAGCGCCTCAAGGTTGTTGTTTACTTCCAAATATAAGTAACAACCAGCAAGTTCCATATATACTATTTCTACTAGGAATTCCTTGCTTCTCCTGTCCACTTGGTTGCCTTAATAAAATATTTTATTGTGTTCCACATTTTTCTGGTCTTGTTGACCAAAATAATTTATTCATGAAGAAATTTTCTTTTATTACATTATAATCATTCAAGTTGATACGCTCGTAGGCATTACATAATCTATGTTTAAGATGAGCTCATAAAAAATACACAATTTTTTGGGGGTGTCTATAAATCTTTATGCATATAGGAAACTGGTTTGATAGGAAGTAGTCATGCATCTATGCCCCCATTGCAACGGGTTTTTTTTTTTTTTATGGGTAGGTTACACACATCCAAAGGGTCTTGAACCCAAGACCTGATTCACATCCTCTATACAATGTGTCATTGTATAAATTCTACCAACATTACCATTCTCATACCACCACCATCATTCCATCATTACGCCACTGCACCACCACCATCCACTGCTAGCACCACCACTGCCACCACTGCCAACACCACCAATACAACCACCACCAACACCAAAACCATGGCACCATACCATCACCAAGATTGCCACCACTATTACCACCATCGTTTTAAGTATCATAATACTCGAATTTCTTAATTTTAAATATATATATCCCATGATTCCCATTGATTTAAATTCCATAATTTTAAAAATTCTAAGCAATTTTAATTTTTCATCCAAACACAACTTTAGAATACGTTATTATTATGCTCAAATGGGAATGACAATAGGTGACTGTCAAATGAAACAACCTCCCAGTAAAGGTTTTCTTACCTTTAAGGGTTTGCCACGAATTATCCTCCCATTAGCCATTTGAATGGCCGAGGCTGCTTCTTCATGAGTGTTGTATCTAACAAATCCAAATCCTTTATCCCTCTGGACACGCACCTCCTCTATAACCCCAGCTCCAAGAGCATGAAACTGACAATGGAGTTCAGCTTGAGTTACCTAAACACAAACACCAGAATTTCAGGGAGGAAGTACAAACTTAAAAACAAATCTTGAAACTGAACTATTAGTTTATACCATGGAACCTTAATTACAATTTAAAATTTAGGAAATGGGAAAATAAACTGACAAACTAACCAAAAAGACATGGAGTATGATACCAGAAAATAATTCAAGATGACCAAGAAAACTAAAGAGAAGCAAAGAAAGAGTTTTTGCAATGAATCAAGACATCAAGAAAGAGTTTGAGGGACCTCATGATACGGAGAGCAAATGAGCTAAGCTGTTCATGAAGACCTTGGGCTTGAAGGTGCAACATGCTCATTCAGACTTTTTTATTTTACTTAATAGCAAAATCCAAAATAAAATAAAAAAAATAAGGCCAAGCTCTAAACTTGTTTGGAAGACTATGATAGGTACGCTAACTAGGAAAGTGCTTTTGTATGGCCCCTCTAACAATGGGGTAGGTATGGAGAAAACTGGAACATAGGCCAGGTAGTGGTTGGGGAAGATGGAAAAATGCAGCATGAATTCAGGGCAGGTATGGATTTAATACTTCCCTGCGTCAGTTACAAAATTCCCTAGCATAGTTAAGTAATTTCTAAGAAATGCAGCAGTTCCCTAGCATAATTAAGTAATTTCTTAAAAAACTAATATACATAGAAATCTTATTGATTCCTTTGAAGATGTACCATACTGCACCATCCCTCTCATATTCCAGGGTTCTTTTTCTCTTGCCTGCTTTCTTTCTTAGGATATTTAGCTAAAAGATTAAATTGCAATATCAATGAGAAATTTGATAACAAAGGATTTCTTAATTCTGAAGTAACAGAGTTTCAGTGTTATACACCTTATGATCTCTTGATCCCTTTTTTAACAAGTTTATGATCTCTTGTCCATACTTCCCTGGGAACCTTTCTAATTTTTCTTCTCTTTTAAATTTTTAGACTTCCTTTTGATAAATAATCTTTTTACCTTCTCCTTAAGCCAAACACACCGCTTGGACTTTGTATGCAAAAATGCAGAGATATGAATCAGTTCGAGGTTGGTGTTGGTAGAATTAAATTTTGGCATCATGTGTAGTGTGTGGGTTGTACTCTCTGGGAGGCTTTTCCGGAACTCTATAGCATTGGTTGTAACAAGGGGTCTTCTATTAAGGATGTTATGCACTTTCCTAACCAAAGGCTTCACTGGGATCTTCAATTTTCTAGGGATGTCCAAGATTGGGAATTGGAACATTTATACACTTTTTTGGATATTCTAAGACCTCTTAATGGTGAGGAACAGGACAAAATTTGTTGGAAACCAACAAGGAGTAAGAGTTTTAAAGTGCGTGAGTACTACTTCTCCCTTTCGTCAACTCCTGACACTCTTTTCCCTAGGAAACCTTTGTGGCATTCAAAGATCCCTCCTAGGGTTGCTTTCTTTTCATGGACTGCCACCTTAAGAAAGATTTTGACTCTTGACAACTTATGGTATAATGGTGTCGCAGTTGTAGATTGGTGCTATGTGTAAAAAGAGTGGGGAATCGGAGAATCATCTTCTTCTTCATTGTCCTATTGCTTCTAAGTTATGGTTTATGGTATGGGCTCTTTTTGGTCTTCTATGGGTTATGCCATAAAGCGTTATTGATTTATTTTCAAATTGGCAAGGTTCCTTTGGTAGACATCGAAGCATAGATTTGTGGAGGGCTGTACCACATTGTGTCTTATGGTGTATTTGGCGAGAATGGAACTCAAGATGTTTTGAGGGGAAGGAATGGTCTATGCCGGAAATTAAATCTCTCCTTCTCCACACCTTGCTGGATTGAAGTTCGGTTTTTAATCTTTTTCCATGTTCTAATTTCTTTAAAAATGCTTGATCTTTGTAATTTAATAGTTTGATGTACTGCTAACCATGTACACCCCCGGTGTATCTAGATTTTTTATTAATATTTTTTTCTTACCTATCAAAAAAAAAATTCCGTTATTTATCAAAACAATAAGTTATTTACTGAGAAAATTTAGAGACAATGGGTTGGGGGTAAATAAGGATGGAGCTGTCAAATTTTAGGTGGAGCAGAGAAAGGGAAGAAAGTTCGCCGAGACACAAGTACAGAACAGTATTGGACGCAGTGTTGTTAAAAGAGCACTTTGAGTACGCTTGAGCTCAAAGCTCAAAGCCCCAAGGCTTCAGCGCTTTTTGCCTCAAAAGTTAGGCTCATTCAAAGAAGCGCACTTTAGGCGAGCTTTTTTGCGCTATTTCAAAAAGCTCAAAGTGCGATTTTTGGCGCTTTTTTATATTTTTCAAAAAAATAAATCAAAACTGAAATAAAACTTTATGATCTTGACATTATTGATATAAACCATTGATTTGACATGTTTTTAGTGTAACTTACTTATCAAAAAAAGATATTTTGAGTGTAACTTGTCCCAAAAGGCTAAAACCCAACCCACAACCTCCCAGTTCTTCCCTATTTTTATTTTTATTTTTTCTTGATTTTTCTCCTTGAAACAATAACCCACCCAGCTTCTTCTTCTTATTCTATTTTTTCCCTTTTGGATATCTGCTTGGTACCAATTGCCATGTTGCTATGTCCTCGTATTCTTAAGCTCATTCGTGGGAAAAAAAAATTACGATATAACATATTTGTGGTAATTGTTTAGTTACTTTAGTGGTTGATGTTGAACATAGCAGACTAATTCCTATAGAGCTACAGGTGATTAAATTATTAACTAATATTACTAATTAGTCATAGGGCATTATGGATATTGGAGATTTAAAAAAGGATATTACATGGAAGTACTCATATCTTGCTTATCCAAAAAAATAAAATGACTTGATTTGCAATTTTTGTGTTAAAATTGCAAAAGTAGGGCTTATCTAAATGTTATATGAATTATATAAAAAAATTTATTTCAATTTCTATGATAATTTGATCATTTGATTGTTGCATTTCTCATTAATAATTATTTTTAAATTTATTAAACTTTTTTTTTTAAATGTGCGCTTCACTTGAATTAGGTGCGCGCTTCGCGCCAAGGCCCCAAGAGGTCTTTGCACTTAAGTGCGCCTCTCGCTTTTACCAACACTGATTGGAAAGCCTCTCACATGGCGTGGCACAGGAATGGGAAAAGAGAAATTGGTCCCACCCCATTCTATTCCCTTTTTACCCTGGTACTTAACCTAATCTTACTAAAATAATATAGAAATTTCTCAAATTTACAAAGACGACAAGTCTCTCCTGCATTAATGTGCTATGTGCAAGAATTAAGAAAATTCCATGCATTTCTTATTACCTCATGGGAAAGGTTGCCAACATAGACAGTAGTGTATGCTGGATTGTTTTCAGGAGCCTCCTCATTGATATTCTCCTGGCTTCCATCTACGAAACAAATAAAACAGAAGAAAATAGCTGTCAAAATCCAGATATTCCAAGCCAATTCTAGCCTAGCACATCATAAATTAGAGCACAAACTTTGGGATACAGCAGGAAATAAGTCAAATTTAAAGAAGCCACATAATATATGAGCTTAGCTCTTCTGACACAACCTGACATCAATTCTTATACTTACTCCTAAAGTTCTCATGAGGCTATTGAGCTAAGAAATTTCCTAAGACACGTCAAGGAGAAAAGGAAACTTCTTACTCCATAGCCCTTTATTTTACTTGTCATTGCATGCCAATGGTCCTTGGACCAAATGCCTCCTCCCCCACTACCTGCCACCCCAGATTTTTCTTTTTGGGGGAAGAGAGAAGAGAGGAAGAGAAGGGGGTGGAGAAGGGGGGGATTCAATCACATGTGAGTGCATGTGCTGTATACTAACCTATCGTATATGTATGTCTATGTATGTATCGTGTATCCCTATCCTTCAATAGCTCAATATAAATTGTCAAGGCTTAATGTATTGCACTTAATGACACCTTAAAGCATCTTAATTATTAAATGTGAATGAACACCCTAACAAATCCTAACTTAAAGCTTTTGTTTTGAGTCTGCTAGGCATATCACTTTCCAGTCTATCAATGACCATTAGCTATTTTGTGTTTTCCACAAATATTACCAAAATACACCTCATGCAAACAGCTTGTCACCCAACTAATAGAGCAACCAGATTGGCGACTAGCTGGGACAAAGTTCTATATCACCCAAGCCATTTTTACTTTTGGTGAGTGGTTATACTTCAAGTAAATGGGCACACTTGTCGATTTGCTGTAAAGCTAATCATAGTCAAATTACTGATATACCCTGGCTTTTGGCTATCAAGTGTGAGATTATGTTGTGCTGCATGCTGTGATTCCATATTGCATGCATAAGCATATTCCAGCGAATGTGGTGACCAGAAACTCGGTTAACATAGGCCCTAAAAAGGCACTGTCCTGATTTTCCAGGACTCTACATAGTGGACAGAATCAAGTAGAAGGTTTCATGCTACCTGAAGACCCATTTGTAAGTACAACTGCATTTTGATTCTCATTGATTTGCCTGTCTTCATTAGAAGTACCACCTTTGGTCGCCCAGTTGCATCTTATTTGCCTATTTCCAAGCCATTTACCTACATGATGGCGGGAAAAACAGATCAGCTCCTGAAAGGATAGAAAACTAGACTATTCACAAAAAGATTATTTTTAATAATTAAAAAAAAAAAAAAAAGGCAATGTTGGTGAACAATCTGCCTAACCAGTCAAGTCATTGATGGCACTCTGTGCATCCTGCAAAAAAAATTCCATAAGGCATATTATAAGTTGGTTGACTCGGCATATTGTTAACATAATGTTCTCAATGCTCTCAGTACAAAACAATATTGTAACATTTGAGCCCAAAAATCTAGGGGCACTACTTTGGCTCTTTTTTTTTTAATTTATAAGTTAAGAATAAATTTGGCTCAATTTCATTTGCAAAAACATATCCAACAGTCTTAACTGTTCTTTGATGAAACACTAGTTTTCTTCATGGATCTCCATCTTAAAGTCGGTAAAGAATTTATACAGCCATTATTTTGTACTGTATGCTACAAAACAGTTTTCTAAAAAAACTACCTGCTGATTACGGAAAGCAACAAATCCATATCCTTTTGAGCGGCCAGTTTTGTGATCCCACATGACCCTTGCATCACTATAAATGAGAAAGCCAAAGGATCATAAACCAAATATCTTAACAGACACCACATGAATTAGAGTGGTCCAAAACATGCACAAGGGGGGCACAAGATTTAAGCAACTAAATAACAACACTTGTATATTCCCCCATGAACTTTTTGTCTTGGACATGTTGCCAGTAACAAAAATATGGTAAGTCATCAGAAAATCTAGGGCTTGCAACCTTTGTCTGGTACCTACTCATGACAAAATAGTATAAAAGGAAATATTCAAGGGAATGAAGAACTCACGAACAACTAGGATATACTGAGAAGCACGCAAATAACGTTGCATCAGTAACCTCTGGACTCAAATCACCAACAAATATATTGAAGTGTCCTGATGATTTTTAAAGTGCATAAAAGGGAAAAACATATGAATGTTAATAAAAGGCACTCAACAAGCAACAAAATCAATCAGCAGGATGAAGAAAAATGGAAGCCTAAAGTAACCTGAAGTATCCTCCCTCTGGTTATTGGTATATGCCCAATTCACCTTAAGTGCCTGACCATAACTGAAATTGTAATATAACAAAAAGGAATAGCCATTAAAAACCAAAAGACAATAAAACAAAATAAAAAAGGAATAAGACATTCAATGAAAGTTTTTTTTTTTAAAGCATCATGATATATGTGGAACTGCCAAAAATGAGGAAATACAGCTGATTTGATAACTAAAACTACTAATTGGAAAGAGGAGCATTAATGGCAAAGTCCATTTATACTTGTATGAACAGTTAATAACATAATTTTTTAATTTCCAAAATGATGAGAAATCTATCAATAGATTCTTTACATATACATATATATAAAGTAGATCCCTTCCCTCACGTTCAATGCCTAACAGAATACCAAGATTAAATTTTCCAAAGAAGGGACTAAAATGACCACAGTTGATGTATAATAAGTGAATGCTTACAGTTGGCGCCCATGCAAATTCATTATTGCAAGGGCTGCAGATGTCCGGTCATGGTAGTCCACGAAACCATATGATGACTGCAACAATAATGAATCAAGCCATCAAAGCAAATACAATAAAGGGAAAGTAAGGCACAGACAGTGAATAATTTCAGCAAATAAAGAAATGCTTTTATTCAGGTGAAGGTCATATTAAATAGGTGAGTTTCCTTCTATATTTCTACAAATACATTAGACCCAGTTAGATGCTAGTTATGACAAGAATAAAATATCAGAGCCATTTATTTGCTAGTCATGACAAGAAGAAACATATATCGTGATTATGGCAACTTCACACAAGATGGGAAAGAGTTAAAAGTTCATGAAAAAGGCCACATGATAAAAACCCCTACATTCAAACAGCTATTCAATAAATAAGAACTCATGTCATCCCATGGGGTTTGACTCAAGTTAAGGGAAACCAATTTATTTCTTATGTCATCCTACACAAGTTGGCTTACAGTAACAAACTTCCTATAGTGGTGGCCCATTTTATCTGGAATGCACTGCTTTTTTTAATTGGTAATTACTCATGCATCCAGTGCATGTTAAACCTATGACTTCACCCTCCACCTTATTCTTTCAAAGAGAAGAAGATCCATTTGAGCTAGAGCTCAGTGGCTCTATTTAAAATGTACTATTGGTGAAAATTGATTACGCTTCACTGCTTCAACTCTAAAAATGAACAGCAACAACTTCAGGAACCATACAGATAGCAGGACCTGAAGGTGTCCCCCACCTTCTAATCCATCGCACCCCTCACTCAGCTTTCAGCACAAATATTTCCAGGTTAACATGTCCTCATCTTCAGCTGAAACACTTGTAAATCACCACAATAAGAAGAGGAACAGAAGGTAAGTGAGAAATTTTCCTACCCTCCACATCATGAGAATTTTCTACAGAAAACGAATAGTTATATATAACAGGAAGTTTTAAATGGCTGAAGCATACAGTTGCCAAAAGATTTCATGACCAACTTAACTTTTGCACTAATTGCTTAGTATGTCATCTTAGCAAGGCCTTGATGTCTTTACTAAATTTAAAATCTTGGATTTAGAGTACCATGTAAACAAATATACGAATTTTCACTCAAAAAATGTTTAAATATTTATAAAGAACTAAAGAAATTAAGAACATCAGTGGATGTTCCAACAAAGCTAGTACAATGACAAAATGAAGATCAAGTAATGATGCAACAAATACTTGAGTACTAAATCAAACCTTATCCTTTCTGATGAGCTTGCATCCTGCAAGAGGCCCAGCAGTCTGGAAAACTTCACCAAGAAGCTTCTCGGTGACATTTACATGAATATTTCCTACATAGCTGACATCATCAAGCTAATTAGATTGGCAATCATGTAAAATAAATACAGCAATACAACATCTTAGGTAAACTAGTACACCTTTCTCAAAAAAAAAAAAAAAAAGGTAAACTAGTACACGTCATGCTTATGCTATAACACCTTTGATTTCTTAAAAAGCAATGTGATAAAAAAGGAATACCAGCTAACAAACAAATCCTGTCTTCTACATTTACAATTTCTCATTAGTTTGATGTTATAGAAGTCCCATTAGGTGGAAAGCGCTTACAGAACCTAAACAGACCATGAAACACAAGACGTCCTCAGGCTAAAAGATACATATACACCAAGTGGATCTTGAACCCATGACCTCACCCTCCAAGCCCTTGCAAGGGTCTCAGGTGCCAATTGAGCCAGAGATTATTGGCAAAGAGAGAGAAAATTTTAAAAAGAAAAGAAAAAGAACGGTTACATAGCACTCACACACTGCGGCATGTAGTCGAGTCAAAGCCAGGAGGCAGATTCCCACTTGGGATAGGCTCCATCTGCAAAATATAAAAATAAAAGAAGGAAAAATGAAAAAAAAAAAAAAAAAAAAAAATCCTAGCAACTACAAGCTAACATCCTAGATAAAATCAAACGAAGAAACCCAATAAAATAAAACAAAAAACCTAACTATACACACTAATAATTGCTACTTTCATTGATACAAACTAAAAAAAAAAAAATAACACAAAATGCATATAGAAGCAAAGTGTGACACATATCCAACTATTGGGAAATTGCTTGAGAAGGCAAAAGGGAGAATAATCAAGAGACATAATTCTGCCAATTAAGCATAAAGGGAAAAAAAATAAAAAGACACAAAGAAGATTAGACATCACATTAGTTCCAAGTAGCAAATCACATCCTTATTCAAATAGTTGAAATCTGATGAATATGCAAAATAAAAATATGAATTCACTCTACGCATTTACATGTAGAGCGTTGCGACAACAAAATGTTGCAAAATCAAACAAAATCCATAGGTCTCTACATCTACATATATGGTACAAACAACCTTTTAGACATAACATGGGGCAACCCCACCATTCCAAGTCATTATAAATTAAAGTACAATAAATTATTTTTTTTTCCAATCTTAAAAAAAAAAAAAGAACACAATTGTTTACCCATAATTAATTACGCGCGAAATTTAAGGTCGTACCCAGTACACAAAACTATAACGAGTTATTGTAACATTGAATTGAATTTGGAAATACAAATAAAAATGATATACATACATATATATATATATATGTATATATAATATACCTGAGACATGGCAGCAGCGAGGACACCAGGGTGGTACATGTGAGGCTGTTGAAGAAGGGCTTGTTGCATTAGGGCTTCTTGTTGTTGTTGCTGAAGTTTCAGCCTTTGTTGCATATTCTATTCTATACTCTCTCTCTCTATCTCTGTGATTTTTCCTGTGTATTTTGGGGAAAGAAATGGTTTATAGATAGATCACGATTTGGCAAAAGGTGGTGGTAGTTGATAAAAATCTGTTCGGTTCCTAAGAAAACGCAGGAAAGTATTGGATGGAAAAATTTAGGATTCGTTGGAAAAGATTTTAAATAAATGTCTGAAACGATTGGACAGAATAAATGAAATTAAGACAACCTGGGATCAGAATTTGGATTTCTCTTTAATTTAACATGCGGGTTTGTTTGTTTCAAGGTTCAGCGTGCCACCTCTCGGTTCGGGTAGTTTTGAAGGTGTTCAAATGGGTTCGGGTTTGGATCCACTTAACTAAATGGATTTGGTGGGTTTTATTTTTATTTATTTTTATTTTTTAAAGAAATTGTTCAAAATTTTATGAGACACGTTAAAATACAGATGCATGTCTACGTCTTAACATGTCCAATGCAACTGATGCCCTGTACACAAGCACTTCTTAATTTTATAAACCATCAATTGAGCTATTATACGCAAAAGTTACTCTCACGAGTCACAATGAACTTGGCTACGATACTTGTTAATTTATTTATTTTTTGTTTTTACTCTATTAATTTTTAAATTGTATTTTTTTTTAGGGTAAATTATGTATTTAATTTCTATCCTTTATACTACATTTCAATTTGGTCCCTAACATTGTTTTTTTTTTTTATATCGGTCTCTAACTTTTCAATTATGTCAATTTGATCCTTAACCTTTCAGTGTTATGTTCAATTCTTACCATTATCTCTTAGATGAAAATTACTAGCATGCCTAATAACCAAAATAAAAAAAATTAGTTTATATTAATGTGACAATAAACTAATCTTTTATTTGGTTGTTAACCACGTTAACAATTTTTATCCAAAATATAATGACAATGACTAAATTGACATAACACTGAAAAGTTAAGAACCAAATTAATATAATTGAAAAGTTTGAAACTAAATTAAAACATGGTGTAAAACATAGGCACCAAATACGTCGTTTACCCTTTTTTATTTATAAGAGAGAAATTTTAATATTTTTAGTAAAAAATAATTCGTTTCATTGGTTAATCAACCGTTTTTAAAATAAAAAAATGGATGAAATAATTACCTTGATAACAGATGCAAAATTTTGACAATAATAAAACTTTAGAAATGAAAATGACAATTAATTTAAACTTGAAAAGTGTAAATCTAAGTTTTAGTTGATATTATTTATATGTAGGTAATTACAATCATATTAATATTTTGCCATCCAGCAATGATACATACTCGAAACAATTCTAAATAATACTATCTATATTCTCGATCATCTCTATAAATTGACATATAATATAATAAAATTGAATACATACACTTTTTTTAATCCCTTTTGATAAGTACTTCAATGTACTGTTAAAAATAAAAATAAAACCCTGCAAATCCGACTAATTATGATAAATCATAAGAATTTTTGTTCAAGTTCGGTGTCCATAAAAAAGAACATCAAGTGGGGCTTATGATTTTTATAATTATAAAAGTAAACTCATACAATTACATTTTTAATAGATGCAAAAATTCTATTGGCCTCACATTACTGAGAAATGGCACCAAAACGAATCTACAATAAATGGCATAATCTTACAATAAAAATTGACTACTGTCACAACTCTGATACACCATCTCTTCTTGCAGTGCGGAAGAATCTCCATATGCCGGAAGGTTATGCACTTCTTTGGTCAGTTCTTGTTTTGGCCAATGAGCTTTAGCTCAAATCACACTTTCTTCTCCCATAAAAATAGGTAGAAAATGAGGTTGTAGGTATAAAATTCAATGAGGTTGTAGGTATAAAATTCACCAAATGCATGTGTAACGTACCATAAAAGAAACAAAATTCTTGTTGTGAAGGGGTAAGTTACCAGTTGCCAACCTAAAGTATTCATAAAAAGTACTCTTGAGTCATCCAAGAACTTGCACATTTCTTCTATTTACCAAGGCTACATGGCCTAAAAAGCTTCTTCAAGCTTTGGTTTGTTCTTAGGTCGGCCACTTCGGCTTACATTGTCACCTGACAAGAGCTCCAATGCTTTCTCAATGGTAATGTCTTCTGGCTTCAGATTCTGCACATATTCCAGAACACAGTCCTTTATCTTAAATACTGTAAGCCTTACATGGATCATCAATTGAAGTTAATAGAGCCAAGGGGTTGCAAAAAATTACATTAATGGAGAACATGAGGAAAAATGGAACTATAGCAAGCTCACACATACTTTAGAATCATTGTCCTAGAGTTTTTCACTTTTCAACTCATCATAAGCAAGCAAATAAATAAACAAAAGACACAGTACACTTTTACCTTTTTGGTCGGGCAAGTTAAATACGTTATGATCCTGTCTCAGGTTACTCAGAGTTGGTGCAATCAGTGAGAAATGGAGAGGGAGGGGGGGGATAACCAAAGATAAATTGAGCTGATAAATGCAACAACCCTTTTAACAATCTATATTTGCTATATCAACAAAACATTAAGCGGAATTGACAAAACTAGATTGCCATGAAAACTTCACTCGCTATTAAAGATTGTTTGCAATTTGACTATGTTTGTAAAACCACAACATTATGCTGACATTGCAAATTTTGCATATATATTGTTCGGATACCTTTTTTTCCTATGTTAAGGCAATTATATTAATAACATAATGTATAAAGATACATAGAGAACAGAGTATACTGGCTACATACCCTAAAGTTCCCTTATCAAGAGTACAACCAATCTATGTAATTGTACAAATTTGAAGGTCTACTCCCATCCAATAGAAGACAGACCCAACAAATTAGGATTTAATGTTCTTGATAGATAGCTCTTGCTCCTCCTATTCCTCTCCACATTTTGCCCCATCAAACAATATGTAACTATATTCCATACTCTATTTCTGAAAGAGTCACGTCTTCATTGCCAATATTGAACATAACCCATTTAACTCCAAATACTACAAAAACAATATCCCGTTAGCTCCATGGCAATTGGATGATGCAGTAGCAAATGATCAACATGCATATTTGTTTGTACATACAACACCAACTCACAATAAAAATCCTCCAATTCCAATCTTACTGCACCCCACCGATAACTTCCATGTAATTAAAACACCATGGCATCTTTATTTGCATTGCAGCTAGCTGGAATGTCTCAAGAAATAATGATGATAGATTACTTTGGGCACACCACATATCATGCCAAAATCTAACTGTAGTGTCATCCCAATCCATCCAACAAAATCTAGAAAATGATCCCACCTTACTCAGATTGCCTTCCAAACTCCCAGTCCATGTATTATTCCGCAGCACAATATGCCCAATATATCATTTAGTTCATACTTCGTAGCACAAAAAAAGGGATTTCTATGCTACAACCTCTCTCAACTTTTAAATTTAATCCCTCAAATCATCATGCACCAACAAGTCCATCTCAATATTAATTTCATCTATGTATGTTATGCATGTATTATCCACTACAACAAAAGGCTTTCTAGCTAGATCCCACTATCTATCTATCCAGTTTGTCTATATGGTGCTTCTGCTTTTTCCATCCACATAACTTTGCCCTACATTAAAAGGATCTATGTTCCCAACCAAGCCGTGGGGGCATAGGGGGAGGAGAAAGGGGGAATGGGGGTGCCCCTATTGTTTTGTACTCATCTGACTGGTTTCTAGGGCATGTAGACAGCCAGATAAAGTGGTGTAATTGTAAGCTAAACGAAAATAGATTCTATATATATAATGTGTTATGAACCAAGATAATGTGCTGGATAAATTGTTATTTGAATTAGAAATATTTAAATTTAGGCTTAGTGATAGATCTTTATCTGAATAAGATAGTAGTAGATAAATATTGCTATTTGCTTGTATTCAAATTGATCCCTATGTTTTAGGATAGGATTAGTTTCTGTGTTTTAGGATTTGTTGATGAGGTAATCTCATTCTTGGCTATTTATGTACGTGAATGGATTAATAAGAATTAAGCACAAAATTAACCAAAAATGTCTATTTCCTCTCTCAAGTTTAGGAGATTAGTCATCTCAAATTGACTATTTTTTATATTCAATAATTTATCCCAGTTCACAACACAATGGCCAACTGAAAATTAAGAAAATTTTGCTAAATTTGTCAAGCTCTTAATTAACCATCTGATATATAAATTCTCCAGATCCAATATGTAAACTTTTTTTGTCATCTTAACCACGTTTGCTGCATGCCTTATTCTTAGGTAGGGTATTATCTTTTGCATGCTAAATCCCACTTTCACGTTTTCCATATATAAATTTGGTGCTCATACGTCCTATATGTTGTCACCAATAACTACAACATGAACCAGCAACAACGCTTTGAACTACACAGACAGAAATTGCCAAGGAGCTACTATTTTTTTTTTTTTTGGTGGATAATTCTAAATGACTATCATTTAACAGCACAATGCTCAACAAATAGTTGTGTACCTTGGGGACTGTAGCATTTGTGCGTCGATGTCTAATTTTCAATCCAGGTTTTGTAAGCTTTAAGATCACCGGTTGGCCATCCTTTGGATGGTTTCCCTAAGAAGTTAAAATAAATGAGTTCAGTAATAAGTAAAAATATATAAATGAAACAAAACTCATGTCAGAAAATGACATGCATACCAATGTGATAGGGTAGCGCAGCAACTCAAGAGCATCTTCAAGGGTAATAGAGTCCACATTCTTTATCTGAAAAGAATAAATTTAGCCTGTTTTAGTATGATAGTTTATAAAATCCAATTAAAAGTATGTCATTAAGAGCATTGACACAGCAAAAACTAGGGAAAGACGAGGAACAAACGAATTGGTATTGGTTAGATCATTGCAGTGATATACAAACATACATACCAAAAATAGCTATTGCAAAAAGGACCATGAAGATTCAGTTCTGCCATATCTGAGACCATTTAATTTTTTTTTTTTTTTATAAGAAGGCCATGTAATAAATTAAAGTTGGGTGCTGAACAATATATCTATATAAGAGAATCTAACGACAAAATCAGCAAGACAGCAAGGTCACTGAAGCGGATGCTGGAGAAAGAAGTATACACATGCACACACACAACTATTTCAAAAGGACCATGAATATTCAATTTTGCCATATCTGAGACCATATAATTTTTATTTTATATTTTATATGAAGACTAATTAATTAAAGTTGGGTGCTAATAATATCCATATAAGAGAATCTAGCGACAAAATTGGGCAAAGACAGCAAGTGAAGTGCATGTTGGAGCTAGATACATACACATATTACACGCACACAAACATGCATACTATATATATAGACACAGCTATTTCTAAAGGAACATGAATATTCAATTACCATATCTGAGAACATATAATAACTTTTTTATAAGAAGACCATTTAATTAAGTTGGTGCTGAACAATGTATGCATATAAGAGAATCTAGATGACAAGATAAGGCAAAGACAGAAAAACAATCATGGTGCGTGCGTATTGATAGAACCAAAAGGAATGATGATGTTTGCTTGAAACATGAAAGACACAAAGATAACATCTTTTGGATCCACAACAACAAATATTTGCAAAAACCCAGGATTTTTGGTTCCAAAATGTCAACAAAAGAAGAATTTACATACATGCGAAACAGAGGCTCTTTTAGGTAAGAATCCCTTCCTGTCTTCACCATGCTGAACATAAAATCCATATGGACCACTCTTCAAAAGAATCTGAAAAAAGAGAACAATTAATTGTCAATTTATACAAGTAATACAACAATGAAGCAAAACAATATGAAAGATCCAGTGATCACATTTGGAAAAAAAAAATATATATATATATATATATATTAAAACCAAAATTTAATGCAAACCTTTTCGCTGGAGACTGGGTTAATACCCAACAGTTTTGGCTCCTCGACACTATTGTTTTGAGTAGGAACCTCTTCATCATCATCACCATATAACGTCTTGGCAATATACCTATTCACAGTAACCAAATGCATGATAATAAGGACCTTTTTGCAGTCACTACAAAACACTATGACCAGTATCGATTTCAGTTTTTTCTTCCCTGGCTGAAGAGTATGGATTTCAGTTGAGAACATATATCAAGCAGCACCTCTATTCTATGCATATAACATGCAATGAAATGAAGCTATTATCATGCTGTTATGGACTTACTTGCATCTTGGGTGTTGATCACA
Source organism: Lithocarpus polystachyus (assembly GCA_033629205.1). Taxonomy (NCBI): domain Eukaryota; kingdom Viridiplantae; phylum Streptophyta; class Magnoliopsida; order Fagales; family Fagaceae; genus Lithocarpus; species Lithocarpus polystachyus. Next base: position 27,450,558 of record CM066173.1, on the reverse strand, counting down.
ACCTATAAAATAGCCAGCACCAAACCTACTTACTTTGAAAATCAAATTTCCTTCCATACAACTGAAACAAATCAGAACAAAGATTACATTAAGGTTATAATTGGTGAAGATATCAAATAATATGTATCTGTAAGTAGATCATGAAACAGCTATTACAGCATCATGTTAAAGACCAGAATAAACCAAAACTATCCACAAGAACAAGAAATTATGAAATCATATTTTATGAATTATAACATCAACATGGAAACATTTTCCAAGTGTTATATTGTGGCAAAACATGCTAGTACTAAATTATTTAGAATTTGGGGGACGCAAAATTTGCCAAGCTCGTCACTTGTTTTTATATCTGCTACATGCTTGTTATGTTCATCAGGTATCAATTTGGCTATAGATTGAGTGCTTAAATTCAAATTCAACACATGTAACTTTATGGATCAGATAGATACGAACATCCAGTTAACCAAGATATTTTGCTTCCCAGGTGTAGAATGAGAACATTTTAATCTAAAGGTGCCAAAAACTTCTCCAGGGATAAAATAGGAAGTTTAAAACTTTGTGTGTGTGTGCATATCTAGAAATATCAACTATTATCACAACTCTCTTAAGAGAAAATTGGAATGTACAAAATTTTGACATTAAGCTCAATAAATTAGAAATACATTGTCAAGGTTTGACACTGAAATGTGAGGAAATAATCAAAGCAAATCGATTGTATAATCCAATAAAAGGGGAAAATGAGAAAGGAGAAAGCAAAATATCGTTTTCCTTTAAAATTAAGCATCAAAGTCCTATACAAATATTCCTTAAAGGAAACGTTAATAACAATAAACCCAATGGTCTCTAGACCAAATGACATCTCCTCCCCCGTAAACAAAGGGTGGAGTGCGAGGTCACAATTTCAATACTGTATAAGTGTGTGAGTTGTATTACCTAAAACAACAGCAATATAATATTACCCAGTGCAGATAGAGGTCACTTCACCATTTAATTACTGCACATTTCAATTTCCATTTCCAGAGTAGAAACGGAAGCATATACATACCTGGGACAGGTCCTACTTTTATCAGGGAGAGAATCAAACAAGAAATCCCCAAATTTTTTCTCCAACATTTTCTCCACCTGCAAATTTTATACAACTATAGTAGTTGAAAATTCCTGAACATTATGCAAACTTATGCTATCATCTCTGAACAGCACAATCAGAGCCTTACTCCAAAGAAAGCAACCATACCTGATGAATATGGACACTATTAGCACGGTCACAATATGAGCTGAATCGTGTCCAATAATCTCTAAGAAGGCCTTTCCATTCAGTCAATCCAGCAGATACATTATCAAGCTAAAGCAAAAGTGAAGAAATCAATTTTAGAAAAAAATTGCATCACAGTTGACAAGTATCCAATCTTGAATCAATCTACATGACGCAGGGTAAGACAAGTATATCAAATAATTAACGATCACATGAACATAACATCACTTCGTAAAGGAGGCTAGTGTGTTTAAAAATTCACATGGCAACATCAGCCAAACAATTAAATTACAAAAGGTAATGAAAAACAGAATATGTAACAAAACAATGAAAAAAATTACCTCAGTCTCCATATCAGCAGTGAAACTGTAGTCTGTGACCTCAGAAAAATGGTGACAAAGAAATGCTGACACCTAGATCAGATATAATCAAACAAAATTGGATAATAGAAAAGGTGGTCAAGAGAATCAGAAAATAGACAATTGGAAAGTCTTCAGTGACAAGGCCAGAACATACCATGCGGCCACGAAATTCCGGATACAAGACACGGCTTTTTGTTGTCACATAGTTTCTATCCTGATACCACAGATGAATCAGAAATAAGATTGCAACTCAACACCCCAAAAAGAAAGGTGGGAAAATTACTAATAAATTTAGTTAATTTTTCCAAAAAATTGCAGACAACAGATGCATATTTATCAAAGATTATGACTCAATGACAACAAAGCATGTCTAATGGATGATATGTAAATTAATCCTTTTTTGTTTTGAACTAAATAATGAGTCACTTTGCACTATCTTACAAAAAATCACTGGTTAAAGCAGAGTACAATAAATATTTGAAATTATTTATTGCGTGATGTGATGACTCCAACCTACATTTTGCAAGAACTACTAATGTTATAATTGCAGATGATCCTTTCACTCACAAATTGGTGAGGAAGGGAAACGTGGAGCAAATAAAGGTTCCCTGACTTGGATATTAAAATTATTAAATATCTCAGTGGCAAGAGATATTTTGGTCATTTGTATTTGCTTTATTTGGGGTATCCTGGGTTATAAAGACCATGATTTATGTTGGATTGTTATCCAGGAAGCTTTCATCGCCAAAGGAGTTAACAAATCAGGAAGATTGTTCCTTTGTGTGTATTGTGGACAATTTAGCAAGAAAAGACCTGAAGTAACTTTGATGGTTTTGAATGTCCTAATCATGTTATCAAACAGTCCTTTTTGAGATCCTTACACGACTGGTTAATTGCCTAGGGTAATATCCCCTCATCATCTTTTTTAGACTTTTTTTAATTTTTGAATTTGAGATTGTACATCTTCAAGAGTGGCTTGATACACATCATGTGTATTTGAACCATCTCCTTGTGCGAACAAAATTATTTTTACTTATTTAAAATAAACTCCAAGTAATATTTTTTTTATAGGAAAAAATCTAAGAAAGCCTCCAAGTAATCAAATACACATTGGCATATTGTGTCATCCAATAAACTCAATGCTTTGCTTCTAAAAATATAAATTTATTATAATAGATAATTTAGTAAAGAATGGAAAAGAAAAGATTCATTTATGTGTTGGCTTGCTGGAAAGGGTGATTCACAAGACAAGGTATTGGAGATGTTTGGTGTGCAGTCCCTTTGTGTCTTATGTGGATGGTTTGGAAGGAACGCAACTACAGAGCATTTGAAAATTAGAGAGGTCATTGTGGGAGTTGAAGTTATTCATTCTCTGGGTTTTACATGAGTGGATGGCTATGTTATCCACCCATCAAGGCATCTTCTTCCTTGTTAGCTTTTATTGATAGTTGTTCTTTCTCTTAATTTATTGCTCTCTTAGTACATTTCTTGTAGGCTAAAGGTTCCTTCTCTTTTAATATAATTTCTATTGTTAAATTACCGATTCTCCCAAAATAATTTTAACATGGTATCAAAGTAGAAGATCCTAAGTTCAATCTCTATCTCCTCCACTCTACCGTCCATTTAAAATCCCACGTGTTGGGCCTCACTTATTAAGGAATTTGAGCTTACACGTGAGGGCGAGTGTTAGAAGTATATGGTTAAATGATTAAATTTACCATATGCCAATAGGTTAAGCTTTTGAGAAAATCAGTAATATAACATTTATTATTCATTAATAATAATAAATGGAAAAGAAGAAAATACAAAAGCAAGAGGCCCTCCAAAAGGAGCGCCACCAACTAAAACCCAAATAAACAATTACAACAAAGGTACATGATACATCAATCCCAAGAATATATACAAATGCTATCCAATTTGACACTTATACCTGTAAAACTTTCAGTGTGCTTGCATATGTGGAGGGTCTTCCAATCCCAAGCTCCTCTAACTTCTTAACCTATAAATTTTAAGATTTCAAAGGTTAGAGAGCAAAAGAGAAAGCCAACAAATAACAGAAGTTCAAAAGCAATTTCAAGTCTGCCTCCCTCCCTCCAACCTTGGCACTTGGAAACACATAAACAATTGTGTTTACGTGTGGGCCACTGAAGCAACTAAATCATCACAGTTGGTAACAACTATACCTTTTAGGAGAGAAAATCAGCAGGACCAATAATAGGTTTATCACAAAAGTTAATAATTAATTAAATGTCTTTCAAATATTTCAAAATACATACAAATAGACTGATTACATAAGCAAGACTGTCACTGTTTCCAAAGTTGAGTTTGCATAAAGGCTACAAATATGACCCAAACCAAGGCAGGCACTAGGTTGTTTGAGATTGGATTAGCTGGAAGGTAACTTTATTCAAGCCTGGTTTGAGCTGAGATAAGCCATCCAGCTTCAATTCAAACTCAGCTCCACTGTCATACAAGCCATTAAGGCTCAGATGATCCCATGTGTTTGCCAAATACACCAGTCTTGTTGTCGAACACTCATGAAATTGGTTTTCAAGTTTAAAAAAAAAATAATAATCAATTTAACAAGTATAGAAAGGCTGATGCAAAAGACAGTGAATTGGCATCATTGTGCAGAAAAGAGGTTACAAATAATGCAGGTTAGTAAAATGGGTTTCCTCAATATTTTACCATGTTCTTTCTGAATATACAAATGAGTCAAATCATCAAAAATAATTGGAAGTAGAACTTTTCAAGCTGATCTAATAGTGCTCACATTCGGCTCATAGCCTCATAAAGGAAGAGGGCTCAAAAGTTGTGCTCAAACTACACTCATTAAAGTTAAAAACAAGTTTAAAGAAGCCCCAGTCTGAAGCAACCAGATATCGGAATTAAAAACATGAAAGAAATAACATGACATTTTACAAGAAGCTCAGATAAAGTGGAAGTGGAACAGGATCAGAACGCAATAAGATAGAAAGAGAAACCCATAAAACTATATTTAGAAGACTATGGGTAGACAGATCAAATAAAGGAAAAAAGAACTTTTAGCATTCCAAGAATACATGCATACATGGAAAACAATAGTGTGATATATCAATACCAATATCTAACACAGTGATTTTTTCGCTAAAACACAAACTACACCTATTGAGCTTGCTGAATTGTCATTTTTGTCCACCAAGTTACATTTTAGTCCTTAAAGTTTATGTTTGTTGCCAACATTAGTCCTTCCGTCCATAAACTCCATTAACTATTTAAAGATATTTTTTACTGGTAAAAAAGTGATAAAATTACATGTTAGTATTAAAAAAAAAGTAATGACTAAACACCCAACTTAAAAGGTGTAAGTTTTATTTTTACCAAAAATAAAATGAAAAAATTGATCAAAAATATTTTTTAATAGTTAACCAAGTTCATGGATGGAAGGCTAAATTGACAAAAAAGATAATTCAGTAAACTTAAAGGTGTAATTTGTATTCTAGCCTAATTTTTTGAAACTTACTTTCAGTGCATAATATATTGATATTGCCCTGCATACATACCAAAACATAAGCATTTTCAATGGTTGTTATTAAATACTTATTACATAAAGAAATTATTAATATTCAACCATCAGATACAAGCACCTTTTTATGGGAATTTCAATTTTGTGAAATTTCTTTTTGTGCTTGACAAGATGGAATGTTACATTTGTACGGAAATAGGATCACACACACACACAGACATACACACACACATATATATATATAGAGAGAGAGAGAGAGTTATTGCTCTAACATACTACTAATATAAAGAACGGTGATGATAATGTACCAAGAATCCCTCAGAGTAGCGTGGTGGAGGCTTGGTATAGTGCTGCTTGAGTTCCACTTCATCAAGATATAATCGATCTTCTAGCTACAAAATGCACTAAGTTAATAAAAGCACAATTCAGGGAACAGGTATAAAAAATCACCTTCATCAGTATAAATTCAAGAGAGATTTTGATACAAAAACATAGTCAAGTAATATTGCCCTCGTGCCTCATGGCCCAACAATATATATATATATATATATATATATATATATATATGAGATCCACTACCTTCAATGAATTAAGAATACCAAATGTCTCATCTTGATCATTCTCAACATTTTCTTTACTTCGGACTGCTACAGCTTCCACGTCCTAGAAAATTAAAGAGCAGACAAAAAGGAAAATCTCACAAATAAACATGTGACAAGGTACAATAAAGTATCATATAAATCACATGCAAGTCAACTGAAAAAGACAGATAAGGTGATTGAACTTCCATAGCAAAGAAAAAAAAAAGTAAAGAAAATATAATAATAAGAAGAAATGCAAGCTAAAAGATAGAAATAATGACAATATAAAGTTACTATCAACTTCTTCTTAAACAATTTCAACTATAATTTCTAATCAGAATTAACTACTGAAAACTCATGAAACGTTTATACGCTCCAACATGTGAAAGTAGGGATTGAAGTGGAATAGTGGATATCAAAAACACTAGTGGAAAAGAAACCATCAGTGCAATAGCCAAAATTTAAAATTACAACTGAAGAATGATGAGCACTATCAATTTGAATTAGTCAAGCATTTCCAACCATATGAATTACACAGTTATATGAAATACCATGTCTACAAGCATTTGCAGATCCTTGTGCACACATGTATATATGTAGTATTCATTTGCTTCCAGTAGCCCAAATTATGCAGAAATAAATATCAATTCTAAAATATAATTCATCTCGAGTTGACCTACTAGGAAACATGAAATTGTAAAAGGATATTACTTCAAACAATTCATGCAACATTCAATAGTGCATCATAAGAACAGCTGCACAAACAAGAACTGCAAACTTAATAACTATTTCTGTTCATTTTGAAGGATTCCTCATTCCGTCCTTCTGTCTCTTCTTCTTCTTGAATTTATTCATCACTTCATCATAACTAAAACAATATTAATTTCAGAAAATACATGCCAAAGAGCCCTAGTTCAATTGGAAATTCCTCCCTCCATAAAGAATGGGGTGGAGAGCAAGGTCCTTGCTTCAATACCCACTGGGTGCATGTGAAACATTACAATGAATATGCACACGCACACACACAGACACAGAGCAATACAAGACTGGCAAGTAGATGAATTATGACCCGCTAATGGGCAACTGTTACACATACAGTTCTACTAAAGACACATTTAGAGCTTTGCAGGAATATTGCCATTGCAAGATGGGAGTAATGAATGCACCTTAAAAACTGACTGATATCCAAGAAAATTAACTCTTGAGCATGCAGATCGGAAAACAAGGGACTTGTCAGCATTTCCAACATCAAGTTGTATCTGTTTAATTAAAAAAAAAAAGTTAGGAAACAGATGATTGTACTTGCATAACAAATACCAAGGAGAAACAACCCTTAATTGAGAACAAATAAGTCCAGTAGGACATAATATAATTTCTTTAGTGATTTGTCAAAGAAAATATGGCTTAACTCACTTTGAATGAGAGAAAATTTACATTCTCACCTGCTCTATGATAGCAGGTTCCATTTGGCATGCCACTGTCCGAGACCAAATAAGAGTGTATAGCTTCATGGAATCTTCATCAAGCACTCCAATGAGCGTTGCTGAAAGCCAAAGAGAGAAATTTCTCTAGTTAATAGGTTGAAATAGTCCATCAGAAGGAAATATGAAAGACGCTAACTTTGCACTACAAACTCAAATTAAAAACCAACCAGATAAAGTTCCATAAAGCCTGAAAATATATTTATTTACATGGTAACCTCCGAATATCAGTGGGTCTAATTGCTTCATGGGCCTCTTGAGCATTCTTCACCTTCTTAAAATATTTGCGTGAATTCCCTAATGCAAACCCTTGTCCATACCTGCACAAAGTATGTTTTTTATGTTAAATGACAAGGAAAGACGAGATATCATTGCATAAGGAAATGCAATTTTAGCACAAATAGCAGTATAAGAGGAAAAGGGTGGGGAGAAATTCAAGTAAATATTAAGGTAATGACATCTTTGCATCTTGATAAAACTGAAATTATAATTCTTTTCGGAACTTTTTTTTTTTTTTTTTTTGATAGGTAACAATTTTTTTTTTCCTCAACAAAAAAGTAACATTTAACTACAACGCCATCATCAGATCATGTATGATAATCAACAAGCATGTCCTTTCAATTATCGTAAACAAGTAAGCCCTTCCAATAATAGCAAGCATCCACCACCAGTTCCAGACCGTGGAAAACATATGTTGTACACAATACAAAATTCCAAAACAAGATAATAACCATAATTTAACGAATACATGCACAAATACATACATCAACAAGCAAATGCAGAATATATAAACTACAAAGAAGAAAATCAAAAGAAACGAAAAGAAAGAAAAAAGCAAGTGTGGATAACTATATATGTCACCTTTCAATGACCATAGAGCGAATCTCTTGGACAGCTTCATCAGACATCTGAGATAGAAAAGGAAATGTGTTTCACTATACATTGCAAAAGGATCATCTTTACAACAGAGTTTAATAATGTCAGCCAACATGGAACTCTACTGAGAACATGCAGACATGTCCAGAAGAAATGGTGTAGTATATCATATCAACAAGCATAATGAAGATATTGACATCAATTAAAATATTCTATAAAACTATTAAAAGCATTTAGAATCAATGAGGATCCAAAGGTAAAGCAGGCAATATACATTAACCAATTTTCATACCCAAATTACTACTTGCAATGGCAATACTTTCTCTATTACCAGTAAGAAGGAAATGATTTTGCAATTTAATTTTAGAACAATTAGTTATTGCCACTGCCAAATTTAATTTTGAATCAACTGTTTTGTATACATTAACCAATTTTCATACCCAAATCACTACTTGCAGTGGCAATACTTTCTCTACTGCCAGTAAGAAGTAAATGATTTTGCAATTTAATTTTAGAACAATTAGTTATTGCCACTACTATATTTTTTTTTTTTTTTTTTTTTGAGGAACATTACCACTACTAAATTTAATTCAATTGTTTTGTATACATTTTCTTAAGTAGGTTCAAGTAGACTCCCACGTAGAATATCCAAATTTACAACCGCACACTACCATTAGTAGAGTTACAATTTTCAAAAACTATTTCTATTATAGAAAGGAAAGATGAAAAAAAAGGTACTTAAAGAAAGAGAGTCTTTAAAAAGAACAAACAGATATTTGAAGAGAAAGAAAATGCACCACAAGCACCATCCAACAACAAATCAAGATGCATACATAGGGCCTCTAAATCATTTTCCTGTCCTTGATGCATTTTGCCAGGAAATTTGCCTCAATAGCAACAATCCATAAGTCAAAACCAAAGTAACAATCTACAAGTCCTGACAAAGAGGTTATAACGATACTAGCTAAATTAAAACTTACTTATGACTCATGGTACAGGGCCAAAAGCTAACTTGAATATATACTTTAATAAATTAAAAAAAAAAAAATATATATATATATATATATATATAAAGAAGAAAAAATGACCCGTCACAAAAGATATTGGAATGCAGCTACAGATACTTTGAATAAAGAGAAATTCAAAATTAATAAAGAATTCTGAATTCAGCCACCATAAGGCGCTGGGACTGGGAGATTACAAAACACTACATTATGCAACAAGTTGCTACATTGAAAATACTCAAGCAGCCAACGTGATACCTACATGTAGTCCATCTGTTCTCATGTATGTTATCAGACCAGCTGCCTTACCATCAGATAATTGCACCCCCTCATAAAGTTTCTGTGCAACCTGCATTCACACACATAATGTAAGTCAAAGGCTCAAGAACATATCTTGTCTCATAAAATACTGTTACTTGTCAGCAGCAAATGTCAATGCTCAAGCAAAACTGTCCTCATTTTTTTATAAGTATCATTTTTTTTTTTTTTTGATAATTCAATAGTTGGGGAAGGGGATTTAAATTTTACTAATACTTTTCCCCATTTTTCCCTTAGACCTAATACTTTGCCAAGAATTTCTCCTAAAATAAGGTTTTTTTAGTGGAATAGAACAAAGTATGTCGAGCCTTGAGCCAAGAGCATCTTCATTCCTACATAAGTAATATAAAATGGCGGAAGTAAGAATCCACTGCTGATCTTGTTCTTCAACTAGAACATTGCTTTTGAGACAGCATTTTAAACGAAACTTTATCAAAGCATTCTTCTGGGTTGCTATAACTAGCATGTAAGATTCAATTGTGAAATCAGGAATTAACCATCAATTTTGTTGTTACATATTAATGTATACTTCAATGAATGAATAAGTCTCAGCTAGATCACTTTAACCCAATCTACAACATATGAATGCAATATTTTATTATAAAGAAATTAGATTGTATTCATAATATAAAGTTATAAGTGACAAATAAAGCAAATAATTATAAATTCAATTATTAGAATTTGAAAAACATAACATTAAAAGTTTTACAAGAACAAATGTCATGAATATGTAATATGGAAACGCAACAAAGACATGAATTCTTCCAAACCTTCATTGTATAATATGCAGAAAAATGTAATTTGTTTGCTGCATCCTGCTGAAGTGTTGATGTTATATATGGTGTAGGAGGATTTTTCCGCATTTTGCTTTTTCTAGAGCTGACCACTTGAAAATTTTCTGAATTAATCTTCTGTTCAATATTCTTTGCCTCCATATCAGAGCTGATCGAATACTGATTTAACTTTTGGGAATCATAATGGGTCAACTGTGCTTGAAAAAAACATTCTTTCAGTGAAGAAACCGATCTATTTATGTTCATTTTCACCTCAACACTCCAATACTCTTGAGGTTTAAATTCATCAATTTCCATTTCCCTGTCACATATAAGAGAAAGTGCAGCAGATTGAACCCGCCCAGCTGACTGGCAACCAGGTAGTTTCCTCCATAATAACGGCGAAATATTAAATCCAATCAAATAATCGAGTGCACGACGTGCAAGATAAGCATGAACCAAGTTTGCATCAATTTCTCTTGGAGTTTGGAGAGCGCTTTTAATGGATGTTTCAGTTATTTCATGAAAGACAACCCTTGCTATGCTAAGATCTTCATGTAAAGCATCCTGTTGCTGCAACATCTCAACGATATGCCATGCAATAGCCTCTCCTTCTCGGTCAGGATCTGATGCAAGGATAAGATTTTCTGCTCTGAGCAACAAGGCAACAAGAATAAGAAAATTTAGAAACAGAAAAACAACACTGAGGGAAAAAATTAATAATGAAAACGACTAAATAACAAAGCTCCAATTATTAACATAATAAATCAGCATCAGTAATGATTATGAAAATGACCACCAAAAATGCTTCTCAACTCAGAATTAAACTATTGATTATTAAGTTGATAGGTATGCAAATAGATAATATTCCAGTGCACTTTTATAGTCTTATGGTTTTGCTCTAGGTTAGTTTAAAATGATTGAAGGGGATAAGAAACCATACCCACTTATTGCAACCTTGATGCTCTTCAAATGAGTCCAGGCAGGTGATGGAACCTCCCACACCATACTAAAGTCATCATCAGGCCTCACAGATCCTGATCTTGCAGCCAAGTCTCTTACATGACCATAGCTAGGCAAGACTTCATACATATCACCGAGGTAGCCCTGAATAACCTTAGCCTTTGTAATAGACTCCACCACCACTACAGATTTCCCATCTGGGGGATATAGTTGTTTCAGTGGTCTTTGTCCGAGATGCTTAACTTTGTCTATCTGTTGTGGATTCGGTTTCTGTGGTGACTCATTAGCTGCTTTGACAGATTTTCCGCTTCTACTAGATTTACCATTTTTCTTCTTAGTCTGGAGTTCTCTTGAAGTAGAACTATCAAGCACTTCCACAGCTGTGCTCCCAACTGAATTCTTCTGAAGAACTGAAGTGTTAGTTAAAATATTGCAATGAAATAAAGGACTTAATTTTGATGCTACTACAAATTAGTTAATTGCTAACCTCTAAAGCTTGTGTAAAATTCTGGCTTTTATTGCTCACACCAGAACTCTTCGCTTTAGGTCCTTTTGCTAAAACAGCTTCATCTGAAGCATTTGCAGCAGATTTCCGTACCTTGTTTTTCTTGTTTCTCGACTGCTGCTTCCATTGTCTGTCAATTTCAGAGTTTTGATTATCATTGTTAACACAGGAAGTTGAAACCTTTGATGACAGTTCCACATCCCCTTTCCCATCTCCAACTAGCAATTCAGTAGAAGTCAGTGTGTCAACGTCTTTAGAGGCTGAGATATTAGAATTTGCAGTTGTCTTTCTGCCGTGAGCAGCCAACGCATTTGCCCTCTTCTGATGCTGACTGAACGTCTGGAAGGTATTCCCACCACCCTTTTTTCCCGTAACACCAGTATTTTCACGAATGCTTGTTACTCTCACATCTTTAGAAGAAAACCTCCGAGCAAAACTTCCACAATTATTAAAACTCCTAAAACCACTGTTTAGAGGTCCATAAATTGAAGTATCCAAAGGTGCCATAAAATTAAGGAGCCCAAGTCTTAAGTGGGATGGAACTGTGAAACCAAACCGAGAACAATCAACATGGCTTCTGAAAATATGGGAATACTTTCCACCCTTTACATGGTTGGTTGAGAGCATGCAAGATACCTTGACTTTACTACACTTAAGTTGAGAACATTTTCTGTATCCATTGCCATTACTGATGCCAAATGAAGAACATGGTAAATGAGTTCTTGGGATCTGCTGAAGTCCCCTATACTGCAACTGTGGCACCAATGCAACGCACTAATATTAATATTCGCCACATCAAATACAGATAGACATAATAGCATAACATTTATACATAAAAATCACTGAAAACCTATACATAAATTTAAGCATGGAAACATTAGCAGCGTTTCATTTCCAAGAAAAATAAGCTCAACCCAATGTACTCTGCTAATTTAATTCTCAACCAAAAAAAAAAAAAAATTTGAAACTGTGAGTTCAACAGTACTTTCGTTTATCACACATCTTCTACACCTAATTCATCAACTATACAAAACCTACATAATGCAATTGTACGCAATTAAATCGACTACAGGAATAACAATATACAATAATAAAGAAAAGCCATTTAATAAAACTTAGGATGAAGATTCAAACAACAAAAACAATAGCACCTATAAATGGTTTTCTGAATATTTTAGAAATTTTCAAAAGACAATAACAGAACTAGACAAAACTAGTTAAAATTTGAAAACAATAATATACGTTTTTTTTTCCCAATTTTTTTTTTTATATTTTCTTATTTTCACTCAGAAATAAAAGGACCCATTTTTATAAAATGGGCAATGAATTTAAATTCTACTTACTTTTCCTTTCTTAAAATCTTTCAACAACTAAACCAAAAAAAAAAAAAAAAAAAAAAAACAGAGCAACATAAGCATATATATTGCTAATTTTCTTATTTACAGTTTGTGGGTAACCAAAGAGAAATGTAATTGAAAAGGGAGTGAAGTGAAGAATGGGTAACCTTAGACATGAATGAGTTGAAGCGAAGAAATGAAGGAGTTGAAGGTTTAGAGAATATCGAGGAAGAGACAGTGGCAGTGTTCATCAACAGCGAGCTCCTATGCAGTTGAATCATCGCCAGTATTGATTCTTATTTCCTCGACATATTTGGCTTTCTGTGAGAGAGAGAGAAAGAGAAAAGATAGAGCACAGAGGTCGGTGTAGGCTGTGAGGGTTTTGGGTTGAGGGTTTTGGAGTGTGCTAATGTTATACTGTACACACTTATCACTTGCCCAAACAAAATGTTTGGGGGTGTGTTTGGTGAAGTAGTTTGAAAATTGTTGTTTATTGTTTTTTGAAATATGTGTGGGTAAAAAAGTGTGTTGGAATACGTAAAATGCTGTTTAAAAACTGAAAATTGTTGTTTAAAAACACAAACCAAACACCCCCTTGATTTTTCTACGTTTAAAATCACTTGTCATGTCTGTGGAAAAATAAAAAGCCCTAAAATCGTGATATAATAATAAATTGTGAGAGTGAGATTGTGTTATTAAGGCAGGATTTCACGATTTTAAAATTATAACATATAGGGGTGACCACAGGGGTTGGTCAAAGTCAAGTTTGTGCCCAACCCGCGACCGACCCAACCGATTCGGGTTAAAAATTTTCAGACCCGCCGCTGACCAGTCAAAGAGTCAGGTCAGATCAGACGGTTCTTTGCCGAAAGGTGGTTGGGTCTCGATTGGGGTCGGATTTGGCTGAAACTTGCCGGATCTAGCCAAAAATTAGGCAAATGTGGCTGAAATCCGACGAATATGGCCAAAAACTAGCCTTGTATGGCAAGATCTCGTCGGATCTAGGCGAATCTCGAAGAGATCTTGTTGGATCTGGCGAGATCCAACTGAAAAATTGTATAGATGATGGAGACCTTTTGGTAGTAGAATCGATCGGGTTGGTTGAAATCAGGTTTAGATGCAAGGACCCGCCAACCGACCTGCAAGAATCGGGTTGGGTACCTCGAAAACCGTCGTCAACCCGTCACTGGAGTCGGATTGGGCGATTTCCGAATTAGGTCAGTCAGAATTTTGGGTGGCTCAAGTACATGGTTTGTCTTGGACAGGCCTAATAACATGTTTTGACCATTCGATTTTTAAGTTTGCATGTATGTACGTGTACAAGTACAACAAACATTATCAAAAATATTCTTCTCAACAAAAATTATTATAAAAAATATTATTAAAAAAAAGTCTCATGTGAGTGGCTAAGATAATTAAGACTATTTCCTAAATAAATAAATAATTTATATATAAAAAATATATATATCACTCAACCATCAACCTATTGAGACGTGTGGGTTTCAATTAGCTTAATTGATAAAGTTTCTTATGGTTGAATAAAAAACTTGGGTTTCAATTTCTGGCCACGCCGAAAATTTATTAGTGTCTTGGGCTCAACTATCAATTGTTTTAATTTACTAAACAAGATAATAAATTATTTTAGCGAAGGACCCAACAAAATTTTCAAGATACAAAAAGGCTTCATTTAATATTACTCAAAACATATAATTTTTTTTTCAAATATAATGGGTTGTTTAGGTGAGTAGGATGCCAATTATGTAAGGAAAACAAGTTAAATTAATACTTACTTGGAAATTTTTTTTTTTTTTATTACTTTTTTTAAAGAAGAACTTCAATGCATCATTGATAGAGATTGTTCAAATCAGCCTATAACACTGAGTGAATGTCTAGTGGTATATCCTCTATCTAGACTAACAAAGAAATGAAACAATTGCTTGCCTCGCAAGTGAGTACACCACAAAATTACAATGCATATGGATATGAGAGAAATTTAAAGCTATAAAACCTGAGGCAAGGTAATGAATATCCATCACTTTTTTCTTTTTCTTTTTTTTGTTGGTGAAACTAGGAATAGATATATTCCAACTGAAATTGGAGTACAACAAAGAGACAACAGCCAAAGTACAAAATTACATGACAAATCAGATATCATAAATTGTTGCACAAGAAGAGGAGAGACTCCTTTCCAAATTTGAGAAATCCTAGAAGATTTAGCTGCTTTGGCTAATTCATGAGCTACCATGTTGCCTTCCCCTTTCAGGTGGTGAAAGGAACATAAGTCGAAGGAGTTCTTGGTACTTATAATTTCTTGGAGAATATGTCCCAATTCGACCTAGACTCACCAAAGTTTAGAGCTTAGACAAGGGAAAGAACATCAGATTCAAAGATGGTTTGAGGTAGGTTCATTTTCGAAGCAAGTTGGACTCCTTGTTGTAATGCAAGGGTTTTGGTAACCTCTGTTGAATAGGGCATAGGCAAAAGCTTACTCGTAGCTGCTAAGAGTGATTTATGGCTGTCTCTAATAATCACCCCCCGATGTTATAATTTTTGTTGTCATTTGAAGCAGCCCCGTTAACATTGATTTTGAAAAAACCATAGGGGGGGTGGTGGGCTTTCCAAATAGACATAGATGAGGGCTGTATTGGGAGGGAAGTTTAGATGACACCTTTATAGTCCAACGAAGTTCTATTTGTTATTTCCCAAGTCTGAATAGGAGGAAAACCCAAGTCATCATGAGTAGCTTGGTTACAATTCCACCAAACAGTCCAAGCTACAATAAAGAATAGTTCTAAGTCATGGGCAGTGCCTTTATCTAGCAAGTTGAGGGTGATGTCTTGGATATCCTGAGGTTCCAAAGACAAGTCCACAGGGTAGTTATGCCAACAAGCCTAGGTTTGTTTTGCATGCTCACAATGAAGTGAGGCATGAGAGAGATTTTCCAGGACTTTTTCACAAAGAGGGCAAAAACCAACAGTGTTCACACCTTTGAGTTTTAAACTTTGCATTGTGGGGAGAGCATTCATGCATGTCCGTCAAGCAAAAATACCAATTTCTGTTGGTATCTTTAGCTGTCACATCATTTTCCAGAGTTGAGACCTTGAATCCTTGTTTAAGCTTTCTCCCTCCTCACTAGAGTCAACAATCTTAGCAGCAATGTAGTAAGCGCTTTTGACTGTGAAGGAACCCCTTTTTGTGTCCTCATCGATGAGGGATGAGACCATTGGGAAGTTTCCAAGGTCTTTAGGGGTAGAAATCACTTTATAAGTAGTTGGAGTGGAGAGCCATTCATCTTCCCATATATGGATTCTTCAGCCATTTCATACCCTCCATCTAGTACCCTTCCTTATTACCTCTAAACTATTGTGGATGCTTCTCCAAGTATAAGAAGGATTACTACCCTTCTTTGAGTTTAGCACATCATCAAAATTGAAGTATCTAGCTTTGTATACCCGAGCAACAAGTGAATCTGGATTTAGGAAAATTTTCCAACCTTGTTTTGCAAGCATAGCAATGTTGAAGGCTCGGAGATTGCAAAAGCCCATGCCCCCATTGAGCTTAGATTTACACATCTTTTTCCAACTCACCCAAGCTATTTTTGATTCCTGCTTTTTTTTGTCCCCACCAGAAGTCTTGCATCATCCCCTAAAGATCATTAAAAAGACTTTTAGGTAATTGGAAGCAGCTCATAGTGTATATAGGTACGGATTGGGCTACCACTTTAATAAGGAATTTTCTACCCCCGATGGATAGAAGTTTCTCTTTCCAACCCGCCAACTTCTTCCCCACTTTTTCTTTAATCTAAGCAAACATTGCAGTTTTGACTTCCCAATGATTGAGGGGAGGCCCAAAATATTTTTTATGTCGTGAATCTTGCATTGGTCCCTGGATACTCAGGATCTCCTCCTTGGTTTCTTGGGGGGTGTTGGGGCTAAAGAACACTGATGATCTGTCAGTGTTGATTTTATGTCCAAAGGCCACTTCATAGTTCTCAATGATATCAATGAGTTTCGTACATTCCTGAGTATTTGCTTTTCAAAATAAGAGGCTATTATTGGCGAAGAAAAGATGGGTAATTATTGGACACTGCAAATTGATATGCCATTAAGCAACTGGCTTCGAGTAGCTTCATGAATAAGGGCAGAGAGACCTTCAAGGATTTTTATAAGGATATGATGTATCACATTGTGACCATACTGAGCTAAAGATCTGATGCAACACTTCCAAGGATTTTTATGAGGATCTCATAATCACCTTCTAAAATAACCCGATCAATACCTATTTCCATAGCAAATTCCAACGCTTATCATCCGCCAAAGTCTTAACCTTAATCACTATGAATGACAAAAGAACCTGCTGAGATAGCGAAGCCATAATTAGGCCAGCATCAATCTTAATTATCACCCCCAAGCTAGCACAGTTCTCTTCTTCAAAAATAGCTTTATCAAAATTTATTTTATAACTATTGAAAATTTTATTGTGAATATTTTACATAGTTTTTTTTTTGTATTTTTCTAAAAAAAATTGATCTATAATTTTTTCTTAATTTTTATTTAGACTTGCCAATAATTACATTTATGCTCGTTATTATCATGGGTCAGGGGTGAATAATAAAATATTGATGGGCCTTTTTTATAAATACGTAAAGTTTAACCAAACATATAAAAAAAGAAAAAGAAAAAAAAAGAAAGGAAATTCTATCTGCTCGTTATTTCAAACGAAGCCCTAAACCCCCAAAAATCTAACTGAAAGAGCAACGGAGTGAGAGAGTTGAGGCTATCGAGATTTGAGAAAGCCAATCGATAAGAACACAAAGGTAAGTCTGTAGCTACCGAGAATCAGAAGAAGAAAAAATAAAAACTAGAAGAATGAAAGCAAAGTTAAATTTTGTTACATGCGTCTCTTATTGCAGTGTTTTAATTGTTCTGGTGACAACAAAAGATGACAATTCTTAGCTCTTTGTTCGTACTATTGCATTAGTTGCTTTCCTCCGTTGTCTCTAGATTTTTCTATTTGATTTTTGTCTCACATTGTACACTTAGCCTTTAAAACCCAATGGAGTAAGCAACATAGTTGGAGAGATGTATATTCTGTGTTCTTCTTTAAATGGGTTTTTGGTGAAGTATATAAGAAGTGTTTATAAATCAAAATTAGTTTCACATAGAAAAATGGGGTTTGCTAGTATAATGGCCCAAGGAAACGCGCTAGCCACATCTGTGTTATACCCAGGAGGATTAGTTCAGTCACAATCGAGTCTCCTTGAAGTTCCTAGATCAGCCCATGTCAATTAACAGGCAGTCAACTAATTCAATATCAATATAAGGCATCATAGTTAGTATCGAAACAATGATACGTGTTTCTCTGGTTATAATTCTTATTTGTTTTAAAACAATGCCCATATCTCTTGCTATATAATGATTATTTTTTTGGTTGGGGTGTGTATGTTTAGTGTAGGTAAAGTTGAATATTGTCACAAGGGCTGCTGAATTTTTTGTTAGCTGATTCATTCTACAGGGTGATGGATCGACAGCCTCATGATTATGCATCAGCTTCTGCTATGGCATATGCCCAACAGCAGCGACAACCTCCTAACATGCAACAGCAGCAACAGTTTGGATTTCCTCCACAGCATCAACAGTTTCCTCCATCGGTGCACGGTCCTCCTTTCCTACCCCCACATCCTTCTCTCCAACAATTCCCTTATCACCATCACATGCAGCAGCAACCACAGCAGCTCCATCCACATCCTCAGCCCCATCCTCACCTTCTTCATCTTCAGCAGCAACAGCAGCCACAACAAGCTTTCCCTCCACATTTAGCCCCTCCTCTCGCTCCTCCACCTTTTCATGGACTATACGATGCCCCTCCACCTCCAGTTTCTCCCCCTTCTGATCCAGAGCTCCACAAGCGCATTGACAAACTTGTTGAGTATTCTGCAAAGAATGGCCCTGAATTTGAAGCTATGATTCGTGAAAAGCAGCAAGATAATCCTGAATATGGCTTTCTTTTTGGTGGGGAGGGACATGCTTACTATCGTTATAGGCTTTGGTTAGCTACACATGCTCCAGGTGGCCCCTTCAATTCTCCTTTTCCATCATCTTCTATACCTATGATGCATCCTCCTAATCCCATGATGAGTCCATCTCCTTTAAATGCTCCTCCAATAAATACAGCAGCTGCAGGTGTTGGGGCTTCAGCATCAATGTTGGGTGCTCAAATGCACCAACCTCCTTTCCCACCATTCTACGACCAGCAGCAGCACCATCAACATGCTCAGACTTTTGGGATTCATGGTCGACCAGATTATGACCAGTCATCCAAGTCTTTCAGAGGTCTTTCTGGACCACTTCCATCAGATGTTGCACTGGAGCTCAACAATGTGCTGAATAATCTCAATGGTACAAAAGAGTCGATTAAGGGTGCCAAAATTTGGTTTATGCAGAGATCTCCTTTTGCACCTGCTCTGGCTGAGGCACTTAGAGACAGGATTTTTGTCCTAGATGATTCTGAGCGGCAACTGCATATAATATACCTTGCCAATGATATTCTTTTTGACAGGTATCATTCTATTGCTGCATAAATCATGTTATCTTACAGACTTGTGATTGCTACTCACGCTTTCCTGACACTTTGTTCATCAATTACTTTTTTCTTGCTTTACACTATGCCCGATAGCTCTTTCTCTATGAGTTTTTTCATTTATGTGATATTTCATTTATTTTTTTAAATGTTGTCTTTCTATGGTTATTTTGGGGAATACTTCCAAGAATACAGTATAAATTTGTTTGTCTTGCAGTTAACATTTGCTGCGTAGGCAATTAAGTTTAACAATACGAGTGTCACAAACACACACAGAGAAGCCTTTAGTTAGCTATTTTCTTTTTTCTTTTGTATTGACTTTTAGTTTTGTTCATTGCCTGTTCTCCATAATGAAATGTGAAAAGTATTAATTTTTTAATCTTGGTTAACATAAATAATTCTAGGATCTTCAGTAAATCAAAACGATAAAAGCTATATATTTTCCTCCTTTTGTGTGTCTGTGTTTATTGGGGGGAGGGGAGGGGAGGGGAGGGGGGGGGGGGGCTGTTTTTACCTGTATTCCTTAGGAAGGCCTGAAGGCTATCTGATTTTGTTTTGGTGAGATTGTTGTCTGATTTGAACAAGAATCTATCAAATTTGGCCTGGGCATTCCCTTGTGACATTGAAAACAAGGAAATTGTAGAGAATTAATCACAAAGTCTTTGGACCTTAGTTTCCTTAACTGGAAAGCTTTTAGTTTATTTGCACCCTTTGTCCATCAACATAGTATGGCTGTATAATTTAGATTCTATAGTATTTTACTAGAAACCTCAGTAACCCAACATCAGTGGCTCCCTTAAGATAAGTTCAAGCCCTCAGAGTTGGCTGAGTGACTCTTCAACTTTTATTTCAAACTAAATAAGTGTCAGCCTGAATTTAAATCACGTTGCTTTGTGGTAGCCACCCTTAGGGATGTGTTCCAGTCATTGCGAAATTGGGTATATGTGGGTTGGGAGATTTCCAGGGAAGGGAATAGTAGAGTGCTCAAAGAGCTGCAGATACTTTGACAACCAAAAAGAAAGAGTAGAAAAAGCCCCCTCCAGATTTTGTTCCTTTTTATTTGGCTCAAGACTTTTATTTGTAAGTTACACACACACTTGGTGGATCTTGAACCCACAATCTTTCTCTACTTTGTTTTTCTAAAGTAGATGTTTTTGCTTCTAAAAGTCCATCAAGTACTTACTGGTACTCAAATTTCTTTTGAATTGAAGGTTCCTGTGGTTTGTGATTCAAGTCCTCACCACTTCCTTTCATGCAAAATGACCTTTTTCTTTTCTTTTTCTGTTATTTTTTTTTAAGAAAAAAAAAATCTTGCATGCAATTTGTATCGTTCTTAGTCAAATTATGAGATATTAGTTCTAATTTTTTATTTTTTTCTTAGCTGCAATTTCTTTTATGCTTTCTATATATTAAATGTTCCCGTATGCTATTTTCCCGATTCTTTTGCTTTGCAAACTTTGCAGCTTACAGAGGAGGACAAGCCCCGATTTTGATAATGAAGCCCACGCATTTAAACCTGTTTTAGGTTCCATGCTTGGGAGGATTTATCATAACCCTCAAAGCAAGGAGGAAAACCAGACAAGGTTACAGAAAATCTTAGAGTTGTGGGCTTCTAAAGATATTTATGATCAGAATACTATCGATGCACTTAAGGCTGAGATGATTGGTGGACCACCAACTATTTCTTTCCCAGGGCCTCCTACAATTAGCGGTTCAGCAGATCCAGCTGCTGGTAAGCTATGCCTGTGTGCGTGTGCGTGTGCGTGCGTCTTGCAGTTCTCACATTGTCAATGCTAGAAATTTCACTTAGTTTTCTTTTCATGCAGGATTGCCACAGATGTCAAACCACAATATCCAACAATGGCAACCTGATAGGAGCTTATCAGATCAAGAGCATCTTGATAAACATGCTGCCTCTGCCCAAGTCATCCCACCATCTGTAGTGAGCCAGCAATTTCTCCCTAATTCAGTCCCTGCTGGTGCTTTTGTGGGATCCATGCCCATACCATCTTCTGTTCAACCAGCAAACCAACAAGCTGCACCCCATTTATTGCCGGGTATGACTAGCAGTGGTGAAAAATTGCCGCCATATCCTTTGTTTCCACCTGGTCTTATTCCTGGAATGGTCAGAAAGATGCAGATTGGTAGCGGGGTGCCTTACTCTCCCATGAGCCCTTTGGACATACCAACTGTAATACCTCCATCTACTGTACCTCAATCCGAAATTCTTGAGAGAGTGTCAAAATTCTTCAAAGAAATTGGAGAGGTTAACCCTTCTGAAGGGCCCATTAATTCTGATTCAAGAGATGAAGATGATGAGTACGAGTATGACAGAGAACCTCAAGTACGAAAGGGAGGAGCTTGCATCCCCCCTCCCCCAAACCTGCAACTGGACCCAGAGACAGGGACTTATGCTGATGGAAGTGTAGATCGGAAACCAGGATCAACTAGCTCCGGAAGGCTGGGACTTGGGGCCACAGCTAATCCAAATGAGGTGAGTCAATATGATGATGTTTATACATCTTACAGGAAACAAAGAAGCACCACGTATCACTCATCCATGAGTGCAAGAGCTGCTGCCAGGTAGAACCCATGCAGTTATTTGTCATCAGAGATTGTAAAATAAGGCTGAATTTGAATGGTTTACCTGATTTCGAATGGCGACTTGACGTGGAGTGACAAACTTAATTAACCTGTGGTGCCATCTAGAATTTTGATTTTGAGAAATGTTAATGTTTTCATGTACTAACCAGATGTAAACAGTTTGACGTATTGTTAAATCATACAAAGTTTCTTTTCATCTTATGGATTTTTGGACTCGAACTGAGATGGATGATAAATGACCAAATGATGTACCTATGTCCCTAGTCACCAACATTAGTATAGGCTGCAGAAACTGTGAGGACTTGTAGCATAGCTATAGTCAATTACTTAGAATTTGGAATTTATAGGGTTTGGGGTCTGGAGGGATTAGAAAGTCCTTTATACCCACTATGTTTACTTTAGTTGTCCCAATTTGGTTGAAATTGGATAGGAAGAGATTATAGTTTAATGAATTTTTATGTATTTCACATTTTATTTTGAAACAAAATAAAGTCAATCAAACTAAACTAATCTAAAGAAATATATTCGTTCATTTTCTTAAAACATTTTGCTCTCCCAATTCCGAGAAACTATATGTTATAAAAAAGATACCAATATACCATGTAGTCATGTAATAAACCAATAATTTAATAATATCAAGTATACAAATAAACCACATTAGAAACTTTTGAATCTTTTGATTTTGAAGAAAATAGGGGAAACATCTAAAGTTTTCTCCCATTTTATTCAAACCAATTTCATTAAAAACAAAAGAGGATGCAGAGGTTCTTAAGCTTGAATAGAAGGATATCAAATGAGGAAGAGGAAGAGTAACACAACACCATTATACAAATAGCAGATTGCTTGCACAACCCCATAAGACAAACAATATTATACAAACACAACAACTTTCACAACTATTTTTTACAACATCCATAATAGCAAATTATGATAATGTAACATCATTTTCGCATAAAAACTACCACTGATATTACTTTTATTGTACACTAATCACAATTTGTCTCGTAAAATAAGTTATGAAATCACTTTCTTGGTTTATAGTAAGACAAACTCAATACTTTTCTTTAGATAGAGTTTCACAACCTATAACATCCGCTTCTAATGATTGTAATCTTTATCATCAGATCAAGACATTAATCAGTTTCTAATGTAGATGAGGGTTAAACCCCAAATCTCTTATTCATCAATCCGATTTCGGTTTGCAATAAATCTTCTAAATGATGGAAGTATGTAACACTCTAATACACAATTATAGGTTAGATTAAGAAAATAAAATAGGACTTTGTTAACAAGTGCCGGCTAGCACCTGTTAATGAACCAGCTGTTATTCATTCAAGATCTATCACAAATTCTACCTGTATTAGAAATTGACAAATTTATACTTTGATTTCTTCAATACTCTATTTAAACTGACATACATTTAATATATATTCAGTTTTTTTCATATTTCTAAAAAAATATGAATAATTTATTTTAAATTTTATCATATTAATAGCTGCTATACAACACCCATTAACAGCACCCAGTAAAATATGATATTTTTGTGACTTTTGTCCACCCTAAATGGATCCGCCCGTCCAGCTGGCTTGTGTCTTGATACCACCATCATTTGTCCTCAATTCCCAAAGGTTAAAAAATAAAAAACAAACAAACAAACTTGGGTTTATGGGGTCCATTAGCAATAATTAATCACAATAAAAAAAGCATTAAAAAATCAAGAAAGTTCCAAGAGAGCCTCAACCTTGCTCGGCGTATCAGCAACAGCATGTCACCTATCCCGCATCAGATGGCGATGGCTTTCCCAATTTTCCAATGGAAAGAAAATGCTAAAGCCATTTCAACAATCCCATGTGAATGTGATTACCATCACACACCCAAATCCAAAAGTCCCACAAGACTCACGCACCCAACTCCGCCAACTGTTATTTTTATTACACACCCACTTTGTTTCTCTCCCACTCAACACTACACTCCTTTACTTTGACTCACACAAACCCTCACTTATTAGATCTCAAATTCACTAACCCAGTTTTTTTTTTTCAAAAAAAAAAAAAAAAAAAAAACCTCGCATGTAATTTTTAATCCATAATATCAGGTTTATTTATTTATTTTATTAATTTTAAAAAAAATCTAATTTCATTTTCGTATTCGTTCTTAATTTCTTAGTTTTGATTTTGATTGAGTGGCAGTGAGTTCGGGCATAGGCTATAATTGGAGCTTTCTGTTTTTTGATTTGATGGCGTCACCCAAGTAACAGAAGAAACCGTTTTTTCAACATCTCGATCTCATAATCAATCATCACCATCGTCATCATCATCATCATCATCATCGTAATCATCGGCCATGGAAAATCACAGTGATTCTGAAATTACTCCATTTTTGAGGTCCTTTCTTTTACATACACACATACATACATACATACATACATACATAAATGCATGTTTTACTTTGTATACATACACACAAACACGTGCTTAGAGATATTTATTTGCTAATCACTGAATTTCAGCTCAAGCGATTCCTGGAAACTTTATTTTTATTTTTATTTTTAAATTGATTAATAATAAAAAACAGTACTGAATTTCAGTTCAAGCAATTCTACTGATGAATTATTCTTCGTTTAAATTTGGGCTTTTTTGTGCTTGATTGTTAAATTGTCTGTTAATATCAATGGCAATGCGGTTCGGGTAAAATAGAACAAAATTGATTCCTTAATATGATTTTAGTTATCTTATCTAATCGTTGTCGACTCGAATTGTTAATCACACTATTTTGTTTTTTAAATTTTTATTGGGAGGGTTCTAATTCAATGGTATTTGTGTCAATGTAGTTTATCTGCAGCCATTTCTTATGGGATTGCCTCGATGGCGATGGTTTTTATCAATAAGGCCATACTTATGCAGTATGCACACTCCATGACTCTCCTCACTTTGCAGGTATCGACTTTGTGAAAAGTTAAATAGAGCACTGTCTCTCTTTTGCTAACTTTGCAATTGCATTGATACACTCGTTATTCATTTATCGTAGCAATTGGCAACAGCAATGCTCATACACTTTGGTCGAAGAATGGGATACACAAAAGCCAAAGCGTTAGATATGGCAACGGCCAGAAAGCTTCTCCCCATTTCACTGTTTTACAATGCTAATGTCGCGTTTGCATTGGCAAGTCTGAAAGGAGTTAATATCCCGATGTACATTGCAATAAAGAGACTCACACCCCTAGCTGTACTGATCGCTGGATTCTTTTCAGGAAAGGGGAGACCCACAATACAGGTCTGTGTAGCTTTTATTAATTTACCATGTAAATTAATCAACCTCTTTGGTTTAGTTTATGTGAAACTGCTTTCATTGTAGTTTTAGAGTTTTTGACTCAATAAGATGTTAATGGTATTGACCAAATTTTGTGTTAACATTGTACACTGGGATGCTTAACTTTACTTCAACAGCATAAGCTTATTTGATTCTGCATACAATATTGATTTCATGGTTATAATATAGTGCGCTACATATCTACTTATGTTTTAATAAGTACAAGCTTAAATACTTTTAACAAGCATACATGACGTTCAAGCATCATATCCTGAACAAATTTTTGACATTCAGGTGAGAAAGGGGACAGCATAGTTCTTGCATTTCCACGAGAAAAGCATGTCTACAATGTCGTACCCAACTAGTTGTTGTCTGGAAAAATTGAATTCTAGTTTGGATCTTTTAAAATTTACATTATCTAACTATGCCCAACCCAACCATCAATTAGTTTGTTAGTGTTGTGCTGCGTTGCCTGTACTGATCTAAATAAAGAACTTAAATGTTAGATTCAGTTAGTAATTTCTGTTTGTTATAAATGCAATGGCTGTTTTTTTTTTTTTTTTTGGAATCTTTGATATTTTTCGTGTTAAAAACTGAGCCGATAATCTTCATGGCCATTAAATTTGAATAGTTGGTTCTAATCTATCGATGGCCTTGATATCAAATGTCAGGTGTCACTTTCAGTAATATTGACTGCTGCTGGAGTTATCATAGCTGCTCTAGGAGATTTTTCGTTTGACCTTTTTGGATACAGCATGGCCCTTACTTCTGTTTTTTTCCAGGTTGGACCTTTATTTATTAACTATTATTGGATACGTTTTAGTTTCAAGACTGAGAATTGTTTTGGAGCTCATAATTATGCATGCTTTACTAATGGAATTGCTTATATTCAAATGCAGACCATGTATTTAGTGTTGGTAGAGAAGTCTGGTGCAGAGGATGGGCTTTCGTCAATTGAGATCATGTTCTATAACAGCTTTTTGTCTCTTCCATTTTTGTTATTTGTCATCATAGCTACAGGAGAGTTTCCAAATTCTTTAGCACTATTATTTGCAAAGGTCAGAATCTAAATTGGTTTTTTTTTATGTTAGCATTCATTCTATATTGTTTTGGAAAGCAATGGATGCTTGGGCATGAAATAATAGTCAACTTAAGAATTATCTTGTGCATTTTTATACTAGAAGAATTATGATGTGCATAAATTCATAGTCATTAAATCTAATGCATGCTGACTGCTCCTTCTCTGATGCATTTTTTTTTCCCATGTGGACAATATAGGATATGATTGGTGCTTGAAACTGGGTCCATGTGGATAAGGAGCCAAATTTTTTCATGTATAACACTTTAAGGATATTCTCTTTGCTATTGAGACTAATTTGTATATGATCCATAGTCTTCTATGTTTGCTCACAGCTGGTGATGGCATAACTATAGTATGGTAAGAAAAGTAATATCCTCTTTGTAAGCCTAAGGTTATGGTAAAGCCTAGGTTTAAGTGTCCATGGTAGTTAATTAGGTTTTGATATTTTATTTGGTTATTCTAGAGTCAAGGCTATTTTAGTAATTTTGCAAACGTTGGGTATGGGCAATAGTTGTGGACCTTGGGTTAAGAAGAAAATCTGATTTAGTTATGGGCCTTTATGTGCGGGTTTTGGTTCAATTTAATTAGATTTGGTTTACTAGTCAGAGTATAAGTCCTAGTTATACTAGAAGTTAAGATTTAGGATCTATACAGTGTGTTATTGTACTTAAACAAGTTATAATTGATCAATAAAATATTGAGTGTTCTGACTTTTGAGTGTTGAGGCACATTTGTAATATGTAATTTTCTGTACCCCAGCATGCTTCTTGTGTACTGGGGAGTCTTTTTTCTTTAATAAAGATTTCTTATTGAGGCACATTGGCCTTATTGTTCTTTGTCCCTTCCATTTCTCTTCTGTACCCCAGCATGCTTCTTGTGTACTGGGGGGTCTTTTTTCTTTAATAAAGATTTCTTATTGAGGCACATTGGCCTTATTGTTCTTTGTCCCTTCCATTTCTCTTCTGCCTTTTCTTCTTTTCTTTATTGCAGTATTGCTCATGGATATTGTTTACACATTGTTCGTAGATTGTGAAAAAATTCAATTTCTGTTTCCTCCCCACCCCTCCCGCAACCTGAAATCAAATATATTATCTTTTCTGCTAAAACCATACTCATCTTGAACCCTAACTATCTTCAACAGTTGTACTCCCTAGACTCACAAATTCTCCTAACCCTAAACAGCAATCACAATCTTGTGTATACAAATTCCCAATTTGTACTACGTCAGCTGGTTAGTGCTTAGTGTTTGTATATATTTCTCATAGATGGTCTCAAACCCAGAAAGAGGAGGGTTGCAGTGGGTTGATGACCAATGTAAAATATGGTCACTTTATTATAAATAGATCCTTTACTGTCTTCTATGTTGTACCACAATATAGTCTAAGATATTATTTAGTTGTCCTTTTTTTTTTTTTGATAGATAAAGATTGGGATAATATGGTTGTCCTTACTTCTTATTCATAACATAGGACTTGTGTCTCACACACCAGGTTCATGTTGGATCTTGAATTTCCAGCCTCAGCTTTTGCTCTTCATTTTTTTTCGTCCTCTTCCCCTTATTTTTTACAGTGTAATCAGTTCCAAAAGTTTAAAAACAGGATTTCAGTTATGATGTTTATTGTTTCTAAAAAAAAAATTATGATATTTATTCCATTTTCACTTATTAAGTTATTATACATGAATAGACCAAGGAAAATAATTACTTTTAAATAAAATTTAGCGTTTGCCTGCACAATGTCATTAGAGAACACAAAAGACGTGTAGTTTAGAGCGCACACACATGAGTATGTTATATTTACTTTCTGTGTCTTTGAATACTTTTCCTTACAATTTGTATTTAAAATGGATTTCGCTTAAGCCAATGAGCTCTAGATAATCTGGCACCTCCCTCCCTATATAAGTGTTAGGTGGAGGGTGAGCCGTGGAGGGTGTGTGTAACTTACCAATAGGAAAAAAATGGATTTCACTCAAACTTTCTTTAGAAGTTCCATTTTCATTTTTATTCTCTAAAAGACTGATTTGACTTGCACTTAAATGGCAGCGGGTTGCATTTTGTGATGTTATCAAAATGTATCACTTCTTTATAGCGTGAAAAAGTATGGTTTCCTGCCAAAGGCCTTGTACTTGAATTGACACCTTCTCATGCACAAAGTGCTTGAAGGTTTAGGGGGGAAAGGGTTTGAGCTGCAGGGTTAGCAGTATGTTGTAATTATCTCTCAAAAAAAAGAAAAAGTATGGTTTCCTGCGTTCATTGTGTGGCTGTGTATTATTTAATTCTCTTGCTACCTGTTTAAAAATGTCCTTACCTTTTTACATGGTACAATCCTTGAGTACAGTCTGGTATACAGTGAGATGTAATGGAAACAACCTAAAGTAGAGTTTATAATCAAGGAAACTTATGGGACATTTTTGAAAATGAATTTTGGCCCCAGGAAGATTCTCCTTAAGTTTTGAATGATAATGGCTTTCGAATTGTTGTGGAGGTGGGAAATTTTGAAATGGGAGGTGGATTCTTGGTAATGGTGAGGAGAGCAGTGAAAAGAAGAGAGTAAGTGAAGAGGAAGTGAAGAAACTTATAGAAGTGTATTAAGGAGTTGTTAGATTGTGTAGGGGGACAGGAGGAGCTTATGAGAAGTGTATAAGGAATTATTTGATTGAGGCATCACAGGTTTGTGGGGTGCAAGAAGCTTGTAGGAAGAAGCTCTTTAGTCTTTTGTTCTGATATCCTTAATACATTGCCTGTGTGCTTTGGGTTCTTGTAAAGCTTAGTTTTTCTTTCAATGAAGCATTAATTACTTATCAAAGAAGCTTGTAGGAAGAAATTATCAAAAGAAAGAAAGAGGAAAAAAGAAAAAGCATGTCAGAAACATTCACCATCAGTGTGTTGAAATAAGTAGTAACTAGAGGGGTACAGTGTGTACCTTTGAATGTGCAGCTCATGGGACAGCGTGGGTTTAATTTCCAAAATTTGGAACATTAAAAACAAAATTATAGGATGCACATTTCTGAACCTGCAGACATGTTACTAACTTTCGCTGGCACTTCCAGTAATTGTGGTTGTTTCTCAGCTTAAGATAGAGATCAAGAACACTTTATTGTGGCATTATAAAATTAAGAAATAAGGATATTTCTAAATAATAACTGAAATTGAAAATTTGCCTTCAAAATGGTGGTTTATGTGAAACCCTATCTAATGTCACGATAACAGATCTATTTGGGAGAATAAATAGAGTTTTCCTGAAAAAGAGAGCCAATTTTTTGGTGTTATGATTTGGAAAACCTTCTAATAGCTTGAAGTTTAATAAGTGAATCTCCTTGACACTTGCTCATATTACATCATTGGTTATTGAGAAAGTGCATTTTTGTAGTTTTATAGTTCTTGTATGCCATATACAATCTAAGTGCCTGGGTCTTTGAAAAGAGCACAAGGCATGGCACATCCAAAAGTCTGCCTTATTGGTCGAGATATACGTATGAGTTGCCCTGACCTAGTGGAGGAGTAAAGATTTCAAGAATGCAGAGGAGAAGAAACTGAAAGTAGGAGGGGCTCATTTGGGTTCTTCATTATGCTAACATTATTAAATCTCAAAAAATTGTTTTTTGTTCTGTTGCATTAGTGAAAAGTATTCTTTTTATTTAATGTTGTTGGCATATAAATGTACATTATGAAATTCTATATAACACTGAGATCTAATGTTAATTTTTTTCTTAATATGCAGAGTAATTCCTTATACTTTTTGGTGATTCTTATTCTTTCATTGGTGATGGGCATCGTCCTCAACTTCACCATGTTCTTGTGTACCATAGTCAACTCTGCTCTAACAACAACAATAGTCGGAGTCCTTAAAGGAGTTGGGTCCACGGTATGCATGGAATATCCTCAGGCTCTATTTGTTGTACAGAAGTTTGGCGATAGGGAAGGAAAATTTAGAATTCTCAAACAACCAGCCCATTATGAAATTCTTGAGGGCATTAAATTTTCCTTCTGTTTTCCTGTCTTTACACTTGAAAGAGCATGTAGGAAACTGAATATGAACTATTCAAGTGCATATATCTGACATATACTTTCATTTATTTATTTATTTTTGCTTCTCAGACTCTTGGTTTTGTGTTACTGGGTGGTGTGGAAGTTCATGCTTTAAATGTGACGGGATTGGTTATCAACACAGCTGGTGGGATGTGGTATTCGTATGCCAAATATCAGCAAAAGAAGAACAAACCACCGAAGTTAATATCAGATCTTGAGGCTCATAGTAAATAAAAGCATTATTAAAGGATTGCAGGTGACCAACAGTTGCTTTCTGTTTCAACTTTCAGTTGATTACTTACTGTATCACTTATCAACAATGAGATAATCTTTTTATTTATTTATTTATTTTAATAGTTGTTAGTAATGCATAACTTTACTTCAACACAATAAACTTTATGGAGCTGTGCAGAGATGAAAAAGATTTATTAGCTTGGATACTTTGTTTTCGGTCATAATACAGTGACGAAGGTTGATCAGAAAAGAGAACTTTGGTTATCAGTGTTTATTGTTGTAGATGATGGGATTTGTACCCCACTGCTATTTCATGGGAAATCAATGTATATCATAGCCATAAACAATGTTAAATGTTATCATCATGCAACCACAATACTTTCATCTTTTGGCCCCTCATACAATTCCTTTCTATTCTGATGGAAAATCATATTCTTTTTTTTTTTTCCTCCCCTCCTCTTTTTTTGTAACAAACTTGATACTTGTCCTTTTTTCTTTTCACTGAATGCATTCCCTTTTTTTCCCGGGAAAAACTTTGGACTGATAATCTTTTTGTTTCTCTTTGTTCCCTGGTTGTATTTTGCATTCAGTTTTGGGTAACAAATTGTCGTCAGGGACATGGCTTCCTTTTGCTGTACTTCGACTTGAATATAGCAATAGTGTCATGTTTTCTAATGAAAATTAAATTCAATGTAATAGGTGTTTGAATTTAATTGGAAAACCTAATACATTGCACATAAGATATTGTACTTGAGTTTTTACGAGGTAGTCGTTGGATTGCAAGTTGCAGTTCGCATGTGACAGGAGCACGACCTGAAGACAAAAGCCTTGCCTTTGACTAGAACTAGAATACTTTGGTAAATATTATTCTTGGACTTTAGCATGCGTTGAGTTTCAATTTGTTCTTAGACTTTCGATTTAAACAGCTAATCCTCTAGGCATTAGGTTTGTGATAAATTAAGTTAATATATTCTGTTTAAGTATAATGGATAAGGTGAACCTCAAACATTCTCAAACACTTCAGTTGATCAAAAGATTTGTTCTTGTTATGCTTAACAAAAACTATTAACAAAACGATTTGTTACAAACCTAATATTCAGGGGTTAATTTTAAAAATAAAAAATTCGAGGATCAAATTGATATTCAAAGATTATTTGTAAATTTAAAATTTTTTTTGTTGGCAGTGAATAGGCAAAGAATGAAACAAATTTAACTCCTTTGAATCTTGAAACAGTAGACCAAACCAAAGTCGACAATAACATTCCCCTTCACGAGTATAATCATAAAAACTAGGATGAAACACAGCCATAAATAGATAGAGACAGACCGAAATAATTTGCATTAAATGGTGAGATATAGTACTAAAAATCAAGGACCACCCTGTTTCAACAGAGGCAGCATGGATGGTGTGCAGCCACTAGCTCACATAATGTGGAACCCATATGTGTGTCAGACTCAGACCTACATTCTGTGAGGTAGTCACTGCATAACTTAATTTTTGCTGCGGACAAAAACTGTAAATTCAAATCAATGGGAACCGTGTGAGAAAAAACTACATGTGTTTAGCTCATGCTTACTAACATCCTCAATGGTTTTGCGTCAGTTTTGGCTTATCCGAATTCTTTCTCTTGCATGCCTGAGTCTAGTAGCAACAAGTAGGATGCTACTATGGTTACGTTCAGATAGAAGACGCTAACTCAGGTCGCTTCTTACCCATTTTTTTAATCAAAAAAAAAAAAATCTATTTTTAGAAGTGTTTATCAGCAGTATATATGAGAAGGTCTAAAGACACAATAAAATCTCCTAATTTTTTCACAATTTTTTTGTTTTGAGTTGCAACTGGTCTTAGTATTTTTTTTTTCATTTTATTTTAATGCATGTTGTGAGATTTTGTTCAGGTCCGTAGAAGAACTCTTTGCCAAAACAATCAATTCACACCAAATGTACCATGTCCAGACCTTTACATGTGCATGTGGCCATGCATGTGCACACACATGGGCTGCCCCAGGATTGAACTGGCTGCGGTTTGAGTCTCTGAGAGAGAGAGAGAGAGAGAGAGTGATTGAGACTGCCTTCGGTTTGTAGAGGAGACATTTCTTTGAGTTAATTACAGCCCTTTATTTTAACCAGATGTGCCACAGCTACGATTATATGGCTGACTTGTAGTGGAAATTTTGTCCTCCATTTTGTATCTTTTTTACCATTATTGTCAATGCTGATTTCATCCTAAATCATCTTTCATCATGCAAAAGACAACATTTTTGCACTAGAATGTTGATTGTTCCTTAGTGGGGGGTTTTTTGTGGTGATATCTCTCTACAGTCCAGTAAAAAACATTAAACACCCACTATTTCTTTAGTCTGTCTGTCTGGGAATGAGCTAGAAGTTATTGTTATTACAATAAATCTATTGACATTGAATTTTTTTTGCTAAAACTACTTATATGTATGATTGTTACATAATAAAAATAGTTTTAAATGATAGATTTATATGAAAGTGATATTACTTTAATCAAAACTAATTGTAAAATCTTTGTTTTTATTATTTTCATCATCATTGATCATTGTTGTAGTTTGTTTCTAGTAGTCTTCTTGATAAATGTGTGGACAATATTGCACATAAAATAGCCGAAGGATAAGATTAATGCCTTTATCTTAAGGAATCCTGCCTCATGTTTTGATTGTAGTATTATGGGAAGTGAGAGTTGGCTATTTCCTGATTCATTATAAATGCGGGATGTCTCTTAATAAGTGGACTCCTCGCCAAGAGTTTTGTAACTCAATTAATACGCCATATGATATTTTCAGTATAGACATTTAATATTCAAATCTCTCATCCCAACTATTAATTTATCTTTAAAAAAAATTACTTTTTGAGATTGTACCTAAAGATGTTATAATTGGGTTACTGAAATCTGGCTCTTCTACGGTTTTTATTTTTCTCAGTAATACTTGAATGTTTCATAGTCTTGTATGGTGTATTAGGTGCAGATATGATTCTTATGGCCAAGAATGCAAACTAAAGCAGAGATTTATGCCTCATATCATCTTAAATTAGGCTTGGGGCAGAATTGTTGGCTAGTGTAAGTGGGCTTGGGCTTGGTAAATGAGCCTTTTATGGGCCTGCCTGGCTAGAGTAATAGGCTAATAGCTCGTGTTTGGTTCTCCCTTCAAATACATCTTCACCGGAAAAGAGAGAACTTTCCCCTTTTTCAAGGGGGAAAAATTGCTGAAGTATTGATATTGCCCTCATTTATGACTTACGTGAGATATTCAATTATGTCAGCCATTAAATTTTGCATGCAATTGAAACTTAAGCATTTATGTACGCTATTCTTTTTTGACGAATGATGATACTTTGTAGTTTGTATTATTATTGATTTAGGTGTGGCTTGTGGTCACACTTTTTTTTTTTTTTTGGTGTCATTTTGTTTCAATTTATGTTCATGTACTATGAATAAATCAGAAATTATGTTCATGGACAAATTGTGGTCACATTAATTATTGTTTGTCATTATGTTTCACTTAATGTTCATCTACAATTGCAAGTATTCTTGCTGCAATTTTTTGAGCATTGAATTTGGGTGTATAATTTTTGAAGCTCAATTTAGCTCCAAATTTTGTTGTCAAGCACATATTTTATATGAAAAATTAAAGATAGAGGAGACATATTTTGAGTAAAAAGTGTGCATAATAAGCTCATTGTTGAATAGGAATTGCGTTAACTTTTTTGTGGTGGGCAGTAGGGGTGGCAATTCGTGTTCGCGTGTCGGGTTCGTGTCGTGTCAACTCATATGTATCCGACTATATGGGTCAACACTAACCCGACCTGTTTATTAAACGGGTCAAGATTCCTCAACCCTAACACGACCCATTTATTAAACGGGTCAGTCGTGTCGACCTGTTTATCTAATTTTATCAAAATAAAGAAAAATATTTATGAAAAAACAAACAAATAAATATTTTAAATATAAAATTCAAAATTAATGAGTAACTGCATCACAAATAATCATTCAAAACAAAAGCATATCTCAATATCATAAATAATCAATCACAATATGTCAAAGAAGATAAACTACAACAACTAATAAGTTTATATAGCTAGGGTTTGAATGGTATATTGGTAAAATTTTATTTAATTAAACGGGTCAGACGGGTTAAACAGGTTCCATAGGTTGAACCCTAACCCAACCCATTTATCAAACGGGTCCGTCGTGTCAACCCGAATATGACACGAACCCATTAAGCCTCAACCCATAACCTGCTAATTTCGTGTCGTGTCGTGTCGGGTTCGCGGGTCGTGTCCAATTTTGCCACCCCTAGTGGGCAGTGGGCTTCTTTTCAGTGACCGGATCATTAGTGAAGCATTGAATAATTACAAAACCACGATGGATAATCACAAAAACCAATACAAATACAACAGCTAAATCAAAGGTTCAAATCTAAACATGGAATGGTCCACAGTCCACTTTCATTTTCCTTTTAAAAGTATCTAAGTAGAGCTCTCTATACATTAAATTAGTCGACACAAAATTGTTGGGTTAGGGAGCATTTGGGGTGTGCTTTTAATAGCAAGTTGGATATTGAGTGTGTGGTTGTCTTCTTCAGTTCTTTGGATACCATATGTGTCGGCACTGCAGAACTTTTGTGGGTTAGAACAAGAACAATACGCAAGAATAAAACCATGTAAGACATATATGTGTGTGTGTGTTTTCTAATCCCTTCCACCGAATAGGTAACTTGTCATCCAGTAGCGGCAACACTTATCGGAGGTTGTTTTTTCTTGTTGGTATTTAGGATGTTTAAAAAAAAAAATTATCTTAGATGTAGAGTACACTAAGTTCTCTAATTAAATTCGAACATATAGATGGTTATAATGATAAACAGTTTTTTTTTTTTTTTTTTTTTTTTTTTTTTTTTTTTTTTACAAGATAGAATTTTACCTTAGCCTAATCTAAGTGTATATGTGTGTAAAGTTTCCTCTAGGAGATTTGAACCTCGGCCTTTGGCTCCAACATATGCTACAAGTATTTATACTTGTAGAGTGACTACTACACCAAGGGTGTGCAGTAGTAATGATAAATAGTTAAATACAACACGTATAGTGTTAATTTTTTCAAGAACAATTAAATTCAATACAACTGTGTATTTAAATTTAATTGAGAACTTAATCTATTGTATTTAAAGTCCTATAGGTTTATACCTAAGTTTTATTATTATTATTATTATTGTTGTTGTTGTTGTTGTTGTAAGGACGTAATTTGAGTTTCTAGCCCACAAGATGAATAGACTTAGGCTCAAGAAGCCTAAAACAATGAATTTGTAGAGAGTGAGTTAGAAAACTAGGCTCTAATGAGTTAGAGAACAAATATAATGGATTCAGATAATTAAAAGATAAGGATAGAGTGGATTTATTCAAAGAAAAACGTCATCGGCTCAATCTCAAGAGATTAGTTCTTATATACTGATTCACAAGTTGTTTACAATTTCAGTTCTAGGTTTCTGCAATGTTTCTTTCTCCTTTTTTCCTTTCTTTTCTCTCAGGGTGTCTCTCTTATTTTATTCTACCTTTATCTTCCTTTTCTACCCTCCACGTGTAAGTCAATTTGTCGGCCTTGATCTTTGTCCCATCCACCCCTTCAAGTAGTCTTTGGGTAGTAGCTGTAAGGCTGAAAGTTACTGTTCAGACATCACCTCCTCATTAATGCGGTCAGAGAGTTAGCTGCAGAGCATTCAATGCGGGGGTAGCAGCTTTCCTTTAAATATTTCTCCGCTCCCACCTATCTTGTATATTCAAGGTATATATCCTTATCACATTATATCAGATGATAGGATATATGTCTTGATCTTTATCTCACTTATCCGAAGGGACATCCCTCCTCGAACCACCTCCCTTAGCCTTTATAGTTGTAATTTGTTCGTTAATCCCACGGGCTCATGCTTTCCATACTTCTAATCCATTCTTGAGCCATTTGAGCATCGTCGGATAAGGCCCGAGGCCCAGTGTACATATTTGAGCCCCTTGTCCTTACAATTATTATTTTGTTTCATATATCCATATTTATTTATGACTCTTTTGGGTTCAAATTTCATTTTTTGGAGGAGGATCAGGTATTATAATATTATTCCTAAATTTTAAAATTTTTACCTAGATCATGTTATAATATTATTCCTAAATTTTAAAATTTTTACCTAGATCATGTGTATTGTAATAATTAATATATATATATATATATCTCAATTATTTTTAAAATTTTAAAATTGGGGGAGGAGACTATGGCCTCTCTTCCCCTGCTTGTTGAGAAAAGGGATTAGTCTAACTCCAAGTTAGGAACTCCAACATTAAGAAGAGTCTCTCCCAATTGCTTAGAAAACATGAGAAAATATTTATATGTAGATATTAATATTATGGTTCTATTTATTAATTCATTAAAATTTTTATTTTATTTTGATTGAGTTTTGTATGGAAATATTAATTTTTCAATGAATAATAGACTTTATTTAATTTTACTGGATTGGAAAAGGCAATTATTAGAATTTTTTTTTCTATTAATGAGAAATAAACACACATAAAGGAAAGGGAAAAAGACGTAAAGTTCTAACTCAAAAACAAATGCGTGCACACCACAATAATGCATTTGTATGTAATATTCAGCAAATTGTGAGGAATTTAGAACAACTGAATTTTCATTCTCTCTCATGACTAGACATACATTTGGATTATGAAGGAATTGTGTAGTATAGAACCGACAGGAGTACTAAACCTGTTAAGATGTTGACATGTGTCAAATGGATCCAATTCTTTTCTGTGGATAATATTACTTTTTGTTATATGTATAATGTATTGATATATTGATAATGCCCCCTTTGATATCTCCGTCTCTCTTTTTCTTCTTCTTTTTGGTCCGTTGGGTTGGAATATTGGGGTTGATTGATCTCTCTTTGTTATGTATGTGTCTTTTCGTGAGGATCATGACATGGTTGACTGTCCACTTTGTTTAAACCGATTGAATTAGTCTAATAATATGCAACTTGTTTCTTATTATACCTGGAATTTTTGAACTCAAGAATGGAACAAAAATATTTAGTCCCAATAAAACTAAAATTAAAGTGTGATGAAATCGTACTAGCATTAGAAATAATCATTCTATAAAGTTTTAGGCCATTCCCTATGGCTAGGAGTAACCTGAATTGATTCTCAACATTTTCTTTTGGTCAAACCAGAATCAATTCCAATTTGGCTGGCTCACACTCACAGGTTAAGAATTTTTTTTTTCCCCAAATGCTAAGCCAACATCATCTATAGAAAAACAAATTTCATTATAAATGCATATTCTACATACAATGTCCAAACCTAGGATGCACAGACGCGAATACAGATACAAATAGACGCATGCATGTACAAGTACGATAAAATGACATGATCAATTTTTTAAAAATTATAACATGATACAGGTATAGTAGATAGGACATCGTTACGATATGAGTATGATACACCAAATAAAGTGTTCGTATCCTAAGCCCAAACTTGGAATTTTTTTTCCACTTAGCTTTATTTTTATAATATTTTAGTTAATTGTCTAGTTTGCAAATTATTCAGCAAACTAGCATCTCGAGGGTCTAAAACTCGAGTTCCAAGATAAAACTTGAGTTCTAAAAACTCGAGTTGTAAGTTGCATTGTTTACTACATCTTCTTCCCCTGTTCTTCTTTCCTTCATCTTCATTCTCTAGATCCATGATTCTTCTTCGCCGGATCTGCGTTCATCATCTTCTTCCCATTTCTGGTTCTTCATTCACAGTACATCATAGTTTTAAAAATCGGACCGGACTGGCCGGTCCGACTGGTTCAACCGGGAACCGGCCTTCAATCTGGTCTGGTTATGGTAAAAACCAAAAATAGCTTAAAAATCGGTAAATAGTGAAAATTGGCCGGTTCAACCTGAGAACCGAAAACTGGCGTGGTCGAATTGGTTAATGACCTAGTGGGGTGTTTTTTGACGTTTCCGGGAAAACTACGTCGTTTTCGTCGTCAAAATTAAACTGAAGTCTCCTAAAAACTAACCCTAAAGTCCTCACTCTCTCATCTCATGATCATGCCTCTTCTCAAACTCCCTGCCTCACTCTTTCACTCACCTCAAGCTCTCAAGTCTCAAGAAGACTCTCAACTCAACTCAAGCTCTCTCTACCTCACTCTGTTTTTTGCACGCACGCAGCATGCACCCCTCTCTGCCTCACGCATCGCGACACGCACCTCACGACGTCTGAAGTTTGGTTGGGTTTTTTTTTTTCTTTTTTCCTTCTTGGTTGGTCTCGCCCTCGCCCTCGCCCTTTGAGCTCTTCTCGGTGTCTGGGTTTTTTATTTTTTATTTTTTTTATTCCTTCTGGGTTTTGGGAAAAAATAGCCACGTAGCAATAAAGGGGAAAAAAAAATCCAGAACTGAGATTAAAAGAATGATTCAACGACGGTGGAGGTGGCCAAGAAACAGTGGGGCCGATGACGATGGAGGATAACGGAAAGAAAAAAAGAAAAAAAAAACACAGGGAGGTGAATCAGTGGGTGGTGCTGATGGCGGTGGAGATTCAATCGGTGATTAGTGGCGCCGATGAGTGGATCGGTGGCCGGTGATGAGTGGCATCTGGGAGTGGATCAGAGGCTGGAGGTTTGGTTTGTGGAAGGGAAACTTTGATTTTGAGAAAGCATAGTGTCGAGAGAGTAGGGAGAGATGGCTGAGTAACTTTGTAAAAAAATTTACTCTCCCTATAGAGGACGGACACACAGTCACACACACTTGTTAATATAAATATATTTTTATATATAATTAAAAAATTATAAATTATAAATTATTTATATAATTTAAATAAATAATAATTAAATTATTTATTATGTCACCAGTTCGACCATCGGTCGGACCCCGATCCGACCAGAAAACCGGTAATTAGCTCTTCGACCGGTTCTTTCACCGTACTGGTTTTTAAAACCATGCAGTACATCACATCCACGGATCTGGTACTTTTGCTTCTTCTTCCCATTTCTGGTTCTTCATCTTCATTGCCTTCTTCGTTCGTCATCTTCTTTGGAAATCGAGTTTTTAAGACTTGAGTTCTATGTGGCTCTTAGCAATCAGAACTCGAGTCTTTGAGACTCGATTTTTCCACCGAACTCGAGCCTCTGACGCTCGAGATGTTATTTTCCTCTTTTCTTCACGGTTCTTGCTAACTAACTATATAGTGGGGCAAACTCTTGTTATTCTGCAAATTGCCTCCCCAACCTTGCATATACATCTATACAATTAATTCTTTTTTCGACCATTTCATTTTAAGAGAAAGAACTTGCATGAATCTTGCAAAATATTGAAATAAAAAATGTGTGCAGTAATCTCATGCAATTATATACTTATTATTTACATTTAGTCATTTATAATTCCTTTCCTGTAATGAAATGCAAAGTTTTTCAAAGGAGTATATATTAAATTAAAGAATTAAAGGGGCGTCTATGTGATGCAAGTGTGTGTGAGAGCTGTGAATAGATCGAACAAAGCCCATTTCTCCAGCTCAGGCAAATGATTATAAAAAGATTTTTTAAGGTCATTGCGGATCGTTTAGACAGTCCAAAATCACATGCGGGGATGGCAGATCTGAAAATAATTGAGAAAAGCCATGCAAGGAAAACTGAAACACGACCAATTGTGACAGAGAGATTCAACGAGTCTATGTACGTATAGGGGTCTTATCCTAATACATTTTTAAACTTTATAATTTTAGATATATTTTATAAACCTTAAACTTTCAAAAGATTCAATTAAATCTTCTTCTTTTTTGACAGAAGTGATAGAAAGATTCAATTAAATCTTAATAGTTTTAAAATATAATGATTTAAACCTCCTTTCACTATTCCTCTAACATTGTTTGAAGCACATGTGACAAAAAAAAAAAAATTGTGCATTTTATTGAGCAGGTTTAAAAGATATTTATCTAAAACAATAAGGTTAATATAAAACTATTTGAGAGCATGTAATTTAAATCAGACTTTTCATAAACTATATGAGCTTAACAATTTCACAATTTGTGATTATTTTAATTTTGTGATTCATGGGAAGCGTTCACTTAGGAGTTAGGACTTGTGTTTAGGGGGAATTAATTATTGTTTTACACTCCCTAATGTATACTTTGCACATACAATATACACACTTTTACGCATAGACGTACCAAAGTATTCATAATTTTAAAAAATGCTTACATTAAACATGTAATGTACACATGATTTATACAAAAAGTGTGTAAAAGAAGTGTGAAACAATCAAAGTTTGAATTCAAATCTTTGGAAAGTCAAACTAATAGTAAACTATATATTAGAACTCTCATATTTATGCATGTCATATTATATTGTATGGAAAATTTTTAAGTATTATGTTGCTCTTTTCTCTCACATTTATGGTGGACCCTATCATGAATTTAATGAATGGATCCCACCATGAATGTGTAAAGAGGAAGTATCATTTTTTGTATTTCGGGAGTATTTAAGAATTACTCGTATTATATTGCTGCAAAACAATTAGAATATATATGTTAGATATTTTTCTCATAACTCATAATCAATAATCAATAATCAAGGTAGAAGTAGGCTGTTGTCCTATATATATTGACTTACCAAAGAGAAGTGTTCTCCAAGAGAAAAATAGAGAGAAAAAGAGAAAGTAACCTGTGTCAGACCTAAATATAACTCCTTAGAGCATCCACATTGGCAAATGCCATCCTTTCCCATTTTACCATCCTAAAAACCTACTTTATCAATTATGCCATAACATTTTACAATATACCTAACATCCCAAAATTTTATTTTCTTCCCATTTTATTTAAATATTCTTTTTTATTCCTTTTTTTACTATTTTTTTTTTCTCTTCCTTTTCTTCTCTTTCTCCCTCAACCTCTAGAACCGGCCACAACTAAACAAACAATCACCACCACGCCACCACCACCCTCCGCCCAACAAAATCCCACTGAAAAAAAACAAAATAAAACCCACAAAGTACCCACTACAAACCCAGCAAACCCATAGCAACCCAACCAACCAAACGCCGGCCACCAACCCAGAAACCGGCCATCATGTCAACACCACCAAACCCACCAAATGCTGGTCTCTATGCCGATACCAAACCCAGCAACCAGCCACCATGTCAACACCACCAAACCCACCAAACGCCGGTCTATATGTCGATCTCCACATCGGTCTCTACGCTGATCTCCACCGTGTTGACCTTTAGCCACCACGCCTATCTCAGCCTCGCCACCAGCCTTGTCACCACGCTGATTCAAAGAAACTGATTGGAACAAAGATTGGGGCTAGAAAAACCAAAAGGAGCCAAACACCGGTCTCTAATGCTGATCTCCACGCCGGTCTCCACCACGCCGATCTAGAAATCCGATCCGACGTGAGCTCCGA
Organism: Lithocarpus polystachyus; assembly: GCA_033629205.1. Taxonomy (NCBI): domain Eukaryota; kingdom Viridiplantae; phylum Streptophyta; class Magnoliopsida; order Fagales; family Fagaceae; genus Lithocarpus; species Lithocarpus polystachyus. Next base: position 27,408,327 of record CM066173.1, on the reverse strand, counting down.
TCTGGCTTGGTGATTCGGCGTGAGCTCTGATCTGGCATGGCGAGAGAAGCTTGACAATGGCGAGAGAGAGAGGGAATGAGAAAGAGAGAAGGAAAAGAGAGAAAAGAAAGAGAAAAAATGAGAGAGGAGAGAGAAATGAGAGTATTAAAAAAATATTTTTTTTATACCATTCAGCTACAGTACCATTTTACATTTGAGATGGTACTGTAGCTAAATCTCAAAATTTTTTTGGCTTTTCCCATATGGCCTTCCGGTTGTTGAGCAATATTTGGGCTTGTATGCCAAATGTGCTTTACATTTGGCATAGAACAAGCCCATTGGTGATGCTTAGCTACTTAAGCCAGCAAAGCACAATGCCTTTAAAAAGTAGTAAATTGTTTTGCAATTTGAAAGAATCATAACATCGACAAAAATCTAAATATTCCAACTACTTCAAACTTAAAATTGTCAGTCATCTTTATGGCCCTCTCCTTAATTCCCTCCCCTAAAAAAAGAAAAAAAAAGAAAGAAAAATAGAGAAAGTCGCCAAGACTTAAACATTTTTTTATTTTTAGGTCAGTAATAACATTAGGGAAAAATTTACGGATTTACTAAGAACATAAGTTTAGAAAATATTTTAAAAAAATTTTTATGAAAAAAGAAAAAAGTGAACAATTGTTTTTGACTAACTTTTTATATTTTACATAAAAGTAGTATTAAAACTTTTTTTAAATAGTTTAATAACAAATATTTTAAAGACATCAGTTAATTTGACTCATAATATTATCTCCTTCGGGAAGGAAATGCCATTATCGATCTCCTTCGAAAAGTGCAAAAAAGAGCATGGTATAGAAGAGATGAGATTCTTTGCTTTTGATTACAAGAAAATACCTAAATAATTAATAAGAGAGTAGACAAAAGAGTTTGTGAGTCTCAAAATATGAGAAGCATTCTGGTAAGAAAAAGGCCTTAGACATTTACTACTAAATATTAATTTCTGATAGTGGAACCAAATCATGAATAGGTATATTATAACTATACTGCATTACTACAAGTTATTGCGGGGAGTAAAGAAAACAATCTATACTACTAAAGCCAACATGATTCTCTAGAACAACCACACCAATACGCCATCATCTTCTTTGCCTTGAATATATTAATTTACTCCTACATGGTTTTCTATAATAATATTTATATTCTTTTCCGATCAAAAAAATATTTATCTTCTTTTAAAAAAAAAAAAAAAAATATATATATATATATATATATATATATATATATATACTTCGTGTACTACTTTTCTTTTTATTGGGGCAAGCACATTTCTAAAAGCTTTTGTTCCTTAATCATCTAATGATAGTGTACTACTATATTTTAATGAAAAAAATATTTAATGAATTATGATATGAATTTCCTCCAAAGGCCTGTATGACAATTTAATATGCATCCACTTTTTATCAATTTTTTTTTTATAAAATATATATTCGCTTTTTATGGGCAAGACAGTCAAGTCGCCACATTTGTTTTCGTCCAAAATACATTTGTTCCAAATTTATTGTTTTCATAATAAAATTATTATGTCTATTAGTATTACCGTATTAGGTTTGCCATTCACAAAGTCTGTACTCTCTGAATGCAAACCGACATTTAGACCCTTCTCTGAGATACTTTTCTTCTACACAGAAAAGGGCATAGTACAGGCCAGTATGGGCCTTTGATGTGGGCCCCTAATCCACATATATATATATATATATATATATTTTTTTTTTATCTTAACTTTATTTTTTGTTTTAAATTTTTTTTTTTTGCTAAAGGTTTATTCTTTATGTAATCTAATGAAGTGATTTAATAGAATTATCCCCAGAGCCCTTAGCTCCCGACAATGTAAAAGCACAAAAGAATATTCTCAATCATACACAACTTACATGTGTAACAAGTCTCTCTAAAAATTTACTACAAGTTAAATATTACTATTACTTTCCTTTTTGTTTTTACTTATCATTATTATTACTCCCTCGATGTTTGTCTTCTATTTTACTTTTAGATATTTTAAAAAATTATTTTATTTTTAAAAATAAAAGTCATTAATTTACTAATGTTCTTATTATACTCTTATTTTATTTTTAAAATTATTTTTTAATAAATTTATTTAAGAGTAATTTTGAAAATTTATATATTTTTAAAAGGTAGACAAGATAAATAAATGATGTTCTTTTTAAAAAAGTTGACTTTTTAAACAAGACAAACAAAATAAGACGGGAGTATTTTTTTACTATTACATGAAAGCTGGCTTAAGGCAAATCTAAGCATAGCACCCAAAAAAGGTTCTTATTATAATGAGTTACCAACTTACCGTGTCTAGCTCTGCTTTTTATTCCATGTTCTTTCATTCCAAGCGAGCTTGCTTACACTTGGAGTCAACACGCTCAAACACCTGAAAAAAGAAAAAGAAAAACACATATCTAGATTTTTCACAACGTAATGAAAGTGTGTTTACTTAGAGTCAACTCCTCTATGTTCGTTTACTTATAGTCAACTCTCTCTTCCAACTTGCTTGCTCAGCTTCAAGTAGCATATGTTCGTTTTACACTTTCTTTTTTTAAGAAAAAAGAACCTTTTTTTTTTTGAGGGAAAAAAACCCTTAATGCCATTTTAAAGTACTAAAGTTAGATTCTATAAGCTGGAAATTATACACCAACAATTAAGAATAGTAAAATTTTTTGAGGGAGTTATTTGGGAGGCTGTGCTTTTGTTGTTTGGATTGCTTGACAAATATGAAATACCCCACATGGTTTCGAGGGACTCTTACAGCTGCAGATAGATACCTTCCCTCATAATGTGGCTTTTCCCATGTTTAAGAGTGAGCGAGAGTGGCTTTTGAGTTTGTGAGAGTACAATTACAATTACATAGAACTGAACAAGCGCTAACCTCCCAGCCTCCCAGGGCCCCTTTCTCTTTCTTGGTTTTTTTCTTCTTTTTACTTTCTCACATTATGTGTGTGGAGTTAAATGCATAGTCTTTAAAGTGAATTCCTTTTAGACTTTCTTTGATATTCTTAGCTGTTTTCTCAAAATGGGTTTTGCTCATTTCTCAATTTTGAGATCTGGGTTCTGAAATTTTTTTTCTTTCAGAGGTTCTTCATTGTTGTGTTACTTTTTCAGTTTGAGGTTCCAAATTCCAAACTTTAATGGCTCCAAGATTGGACTTTTCTAACTGGTGGGCAAAAGATACCCGCAAAGGAAACCCAGTGGTAGTCACAATGGAGAACCCAAATTTCTCAGTTGTGGAGATTGATGGTCCAGACTCTGCCTTCAGGCCTGTAGAGAAAAGTAGAGGCAAGAATGCAAAGCAAGTGACATGGGTTTTGCTTCTCAAGGCTAACCGTGCTGTCGGTTGTGTTTCTTGGCTAGCCACTGTGATTTGGGCATTGCTTGGAGCTATCAAGAAGAGGCTGATCCATAGGCAAGGAGTAACCTTGGCAAGTGAGAAATTGGGAAAGGGGAAATTGCTTTTTAGAGTGATTAGAGTGTTCCTAGTGACAGCCTTGGCAATCTTGGCCTTTGAGGTTGTTGCTTATTTGCAAGGCTGGCATTACTTCAACAATCCCAGTTTGCACATTCCCAAGACCTCTGATTTGGAAGGCGTCCTCCACATAGTCTATGTTGCTTGGTTGAGATTCAGGGCTGATTACATTGCACCTCTAATTCAAGCACTCTCTAAATTCTGTGTTCTTCTATTCCTTATCCAATCAGCAGACCGTATGGTGCTTTGCCTAGGTTGCTTGTGGATAAAATACAAGAAGATTAAGCCCAGGATTGTGGGGGATCCCTTCAAGTCTGATGATTTGGAAGGGTCAGGCTATGAATATCCTATGGTTCTTGTTCAAATTCCAATGTGTAATGAGAAGGAGGTAAATAAAAAACTCAACTTTTTATCTCTCTCTTGCTTTCTTCTTACTTTTTTGTACAATATCTTTATATTACTTAGCTTCTATCTAGTGGAAAATTCTGGATTTGGGAGTTGTTCTGCACTTGGCTCTAAGAGTTATATTGTTCTTCTTTTCTCTTCTTTTTTTGAAGAGGAGTTATGTTGTTTTGGGGAATGGAATAATGTGAAATTTAATAAATTGTTGAGGGGTTTGTAATAGTCCGGAGTAATTTGCATGGTTCAGGTATGATGAAAGTCAGAAAGTGTCAAAGATAAAAATAGAAATATGTGCCTTTGCCCAATAAAAATAAAAAATAAAACTATTGAGATATAATTCAGCAGTACTTAAAAAGGATGTGAGAATTGTGTCACAGTGCTCAGATCTGTTATTTTAGTTAGTGGAATTGAGGAAGTTACCCTTAAAGTTGATATGTCTGATGAGGACATCTAAAATTAGTTCAAATATGTATAAATAATTATTGGCTCTTTTTTGGTGGATATTTCTTGATGTTGATAATGTTTTTGATATTGACCTCAAGCAGGTTTATGAGCAGTCCATCTCTGCGGTATGCCAACTTGATTGGCCAAAGGACCGTATACTCATTCAAGTTCTTGACGATTCTGATGACGAGAGTATTCAATGGTTAATTAAGGCAGAGGTTACCAAATGGAGCCAAAGGGGCATCAACATAATCTATCGACATCGCTTGGTTAGAACCGGTTATAAAGCAGGGAATCTCAAGTCAGCGATGGGCTGTGATTATGTTAAGGGTTATGAGTTTGTTGCAATCTTTGACGCAGATTTCCAACCTAATCCTGATTTTCTTAAGAAAACTGTACCACATTTCAAGGTGGAAAAAGAATTATACACTTTTTAGTGAAATTCTTTGGTCAAAGTACTGCTCAGAAATTAATCTGTTTGTCTCTCTTACCTTGTATTGCAGGACAATCCTGAACTAGGTTTGGTTCAGGCTAGATGGTCTTTCGTGAACAAGGATGAGAACTTGTTGACTCGTCTCCAAAACATTAATTTGTGTTTCCACTTTGAGGTGGAACAGCAGGTTAATGGGGTTTTCCTTAATTTCTTTGGTTTCAATGGAACTGCTGGTGTTTGGAGAATTAAAGCCCTGGAGGAATCTGGAGGCTGGCTTGAAAGGACCACTGTTGAGGATATGGACATAGCTGTCCGAGCTCATCTCAATGGTTGGAAGTTTATCTTCCTGAATGATGTAAAGGTAATGTAACATATGAATACAGATGTAAGTGAAGAAGCACATGAATTGGACCTAATTTTTTTAACCCTTTCCTTATACCCTGAAAATTTGTAGAAATGTTTCACTTTCAAGCCTTAATGTATGTACATTTTCAGGTCCTTTGTGAAGTTCCTGAGTCATATGAAGCTTACAGGAAGCAGCAACATCGCTGGCATTCTGGTCCAATGCAACTTTTTAGGTTGTGTCTTCCAGCAATTATAACTTCTAAGGTACCTCAGATAGTCAACCTTGATCATTCCCACATACTGATTACTTATAACTGTAGTATACGGCCTTCATTTGCAACTATTGATTACTTAAAATAAGAACTAAAAAGGCTTAACTCTTTGATATTGCAGATATCAGTATGTAAGAAAGCCAACATGATACTGCTATTCTTTCTTTTGAGGAAACTTATCCTTCCCTTTTATTCCTTCACATTGTTCTGCATAATTCTTCCTCTAACCATGTTTGTCCCAGAGGCTGAGCTTCCTGTGTGGGTTATTTGTTATGTGCCTGTTTTTATGTCCTTCCTCAACATTCTTCCAGCCCCAAAATCCTTCCCCTTCATTGTTCCTTATCTCCTATTTGAGAATACCATGTCTGTTACAAAATTCAATGCAATGGTATCTGGATTGTTCCAGTTGGGTAGCTCTTATGAGTGGGTTGTCACCAAGAAAGCTGGCAGGTCATCAGAATCCGATTTACTGGCTGTTGCTGAAAAGGATTCAAAGACAATGAACCAACCACAGATCTACAGAGGAGCTTCTGAGAGTGACCTTTCTGAACTGAACCAAATTAAGGAACAGAAAGAAGCAGCTCAAGTTCCCGTTAAGAAAGTTAACAAGATATATAGGAAGGAGCTTGCGCTGGCATTCCTTTTGCTCACGGCTTCTGTCAGGAGCCTGTTATCTGCACAAGGAGTCCACTTCTACTTCCTGCTTTTCCAAGGGGTGACATTCCTTCTTGTGGGTCTTGATCTAATTGGAGAGCAGATGAGCTAATAATGAAGGGAAGCAATACAAAGGCGTAGAAAGAAAAACCACCCTTCTGCTTAGATTCAGTCAGTGTGCATTTTAGCAGCAATGATGATCTGTGTGGGCAGTGCAAGCGGTTCCTTTTTGCATGGGAAGATTGCAGTGAAGGGGTAGCCCTCCAATTCAATAAAAATAAATTTCTTGCGTTCCTTATTTGATTTTAAGTGTTCCATAGGATTAATTCTGTGTTTACCCATCATCCTCCACACCATATTTACAATTTTTATTTTTAGTCATTTATTTCCCACATAGGGCATTGGTCATTGTAATCTTCCATAGGGATTGAATTATCTTTTGTTATAGGTAGGAATAGAATACTCTATTTTCTTTAGTATATTACAGTTGACATCAACTCTTGCTTGTGTGTAATTTGGCATCTCCTATTCAAGCCATACTGTGTATTTATATATTGTAGAATGCAGAGAGTAGCGTCTAAGAATGGGATTGCTCAATGCTTTCTGGTTTATAGATTCTATCTTTTTTAGTGAGTGAATCTGCGAGACATGTAAAACATATTTCTGTACATTTTTTTTTTCTGGTTATTTCAAATAACAAACAAATATTCTACCTACCTCTCTCTCAAACATACATGAATGATGATACATACACACTACACACACATGTAGCTGAAACTCACCTCCCTTTTTTGCCATTCTATTACTATTTTGTTTCTTCTGCAGTGCACGTGTGCAAGTTTTGAGTTGAAATCTAGATGAATAGAAAGTGTCGGCAGGAGAAATGGGTGAAAACAAGCTTAGCTTTATATACTATAGGGGTGGCTGGCTGAGGATTTGGTTCATAAACACACGTTTCACTTTTGAATTATAGGGTTGGTTATACATGCATAATTGAGAGGACCAATATCTTTTGTAGGGCATAAGCTGATTCTGGCTTTTGTAGATATGGTGGTTGCTGGTTAGCAATATGGACAAGTACAATTTAACCCCATGTCCTTGACCATCCATCTATGGTCCACTCCATTAGAGGTTTGTCATGGACTGCCGATCAACAAAATCTTTGATTTGACAAGCCAATTGTTATGCCCCTTGTATCTCATTTTACTCACTTTGGAATATACCTAAAGCAGCTAAGCTGGCATGTAGGTTAGGGTAGGGTGACATTAAATGCTAGGGGTATAAATTTTTTTGACAAAGGTTGGTGTTGTAATAAATTGAAATGGAAATAACATCCGATTGGGCATTAGTATCAGTGATGTTAAAAAGCTACATTATTATTTTTAGCTACATCAATTACAAATTTATGGTTACATTAGTTAAGCCAATGTCAAATAATTTGGCTCCACAACTCCGCAGCCAAAAGTAGCTGTGCATTATAGCTCATAGGTAAAAAAAAAAAAGTATTATTAAATTGTGTGTTCACACTACATTGTAATAAATATATTATTTATTATAGTGGATATATTATTTTATTGTGTCGTTAATATTATTTTATTGTGTTGAAAGCTAAAACAAAATTACTGATGTTGGATGTATTGCTAAATTTATGGCTCTACCAATGTGGATGCTCTTATAAGTATATTATTTACATTGTTTTTATTATTAACAACAATTACAACATATCACATGAACTATTGTAAAAAAAGATTATAAAATATTTTGTTCACCTATAAGGTGATTTATTATTGCTGTAGTTGTGATTTAGTTTGACGGTCTTTGTTTATAGTATAGAGTCCTAACGGCTACATTATTATTATACAATGAAGTATGTTTACAAAGAACCCTATTAGGTATATATAAGAGTTACAATGTCTAAGATTAGCCCTAGGTTGAACCTCTTGGGTCATTACACAACAACTATAATAATATTATCTCTAACATATTTCAAGCAGCACCTCTTTATATTTTTAAAGAAGGTGACTGTTCAAATTCTCCTATTCTCATTTTTTCTTTTGATAAACTGGATATAGAATTAAACTTAAGTGGTTAAGACCATTTCATTACAGATACGCTCCTGGGTCGTGCCCAGTTTGTCCCAAATTAAAAGAGATACAACAACAGTGGGAGGGGCATCAAAAATCACAAAACTCTCCTCCATATCAGTTCCTAATCTTGCTAATCTGTCAGCGCACTTATTGCCTTCCCTATAACAGTGCTTTAGCCGGGCTTGAGGGATCCTCTTGAGCATGTTCCTGCAATCATCAACAAGAGAAGCAAACTCACTATTAGTATCTGCTGCATTGGCAAGTAAAGAGACAACTGATGAAGCATCCACTTCCACTTCCACTGCATTTATCCCAAGACTTAGGCATAGCATTAGGCCGTCCCTCAGAGCCCAAAACTCTGCAGCAAAGCTGGTAGTAAAACCAATAGATCTTGCAAAACCACTAATCCATTCTCCATGGCAATCTCTGATGATGCCACCACCGCCAGCAAGCCCCGGGTTGCCCAGCGCTGACCCATCAGTATTCAGCTTTGCCCACAAAGGCTGCGGTTTGGTCCAACCCACTGTTATTCGCTTTGTTTTAATGACAGTAGCATGATCCAACACACAGTAGAAGAACTCACCTGTATTGAAATATATACAGGTTATCTGTAACATGTTGCATACAATCTCTTTTTCTCACAACTGACTCTTCATAACCTAGTCTTAAAAAGGATGGTCGAAATTAAAGTTACCTTATAGTTGGACATATCCTTAGATGTAAAAGAGCATGTAAGAAAATTTTCAATGATTTGACATATCCAGGGTCAATTTTTAATGCACTTGTTTTTCTGTTGGTACTTCGCCCTTCAAACAATCATTTTTTATAATAGCATGTACTTTCATGGCATGCATGATATTTAGGTTGGCTATATGTATTTTCAAGACATGATGTAAAAAAGTAAAAAACTTTAAAAGGTATAAAACATTTTACTTCTACCCACACACAAAAAAAAAAAAAAAAAAAAAAAAACATTTACGTTATAAAAATGGACAATAAAATTGTGATAGAATCATAGAAGATAGATTAGGTTTTTAACTTTCTATTTTCGTAAAAGGGATCATTTAATTTTCTTTTTGCATTTGTTTTATATATTTTAAGTGAAGAGAAATATTCGAAATATGGATGTTTCTATTAAAAACGTGACAATACTATTAAGTTATAAGTTTCTTGATCACTAAATTAAAAAAAAAAAAAAAATGAAAGGATCATTATTAATTTTTTTTTTATGAAAATGAAAACCATTCAAAAATTTTGATGGGTGCGATATTATCTTATGATTCTTATCCATAAAATTCGAGTTTTAGGTCTAAAAATCCTAAGATTTGTAACATTATAATTATTTCCACATACATAATAATCAAAACGTTATCCTCTTTCTTATCATAAATAAAATTTATTCTTTATTTTCTTAATTATATTTTAGTTTTGACAATTGTAGGAAAGAGTTTTGTTCCAACCCCCGCAAGTTATTTGTCCTCTCTGGAGAGTCAAGCCCACAAAGTTTTGTTTTGAAGGGGTGAGATTGTCTCAAATCGCCTAAAGATGCGCCCTACTCATGGTTTATAAGCCCTTAGAGCAATCATGAGTATACCACTACAACACATGTGTGGTAGTGATACACTCATAGTTGCTCCAAGGGCTTAAAAACCATGAGTGGGGTGCATTTCTTGCCGATGTGGGACTAAGTTCAAGTGCAACGTTTGCTTGCCCACGTCGCTTGAAAACAAAACCTTGCGGGATCCTCCCCTACAACAATAATTTAGTGTTAAATGTCACTTTCATTATGTACCTTATTGGGATAGTTACATGTTTTTCACCACATAACTTATAATGGTTTTTATTATTATCAATTTTCTTGTAAGTTATGTGTATTTGTTTTTATTACTTTACATTCTTTTATTTATTGACTCATGCATCATATGAGTGGGTGGACACATACTCCTAATTTAATTCTCTCATTTTCTTCTACTGAGTGTGTGTTTGGGACAAGTTGAAAATTTCAGTTTATTAGCAATTTCAGCTTATTTTTGTTACTATTTATGGGTTCTATTGTACTGTTCATCTAACTTTTTACTTTTATTTACAGTACTTTCAGTAAAAAATTTTCAGTTTCAGCTAAATAAATTGTTCCCAAACGGACACTTAATATTTTAATATAAATTACTTAATACATAAAATCACAATTTTATAATTGTGTTGATAATGTAAGGGTTTAGTGCTGCTTAATTATATTTAGGAATCACCCCCAACCAGTTTTGATGCTTTCTCAAAAAAAAAAAAAAAAAAAAAAAAAAAAACTAGTTTGGATGGATAGGTCTTTTTTATTAGCTTAATTTTGGTTGTATTATTTGTCTCTTTAGCTTAAACGTATGAATTTTTTTTTATTTATTTTATTTTTTTACTTTTATTTATGTATTCATGATTATTGATATTATTTTAGCTTCGGTGTTTAAAGCAAAGAAATTTTATTTTAATATCTACATGGACTGTAATCTTGTTAAAGTGGTGATTTCCGTACGATGATTAAGGGATGGAGGAGCTATTATTTTCTTACCAGCGTACCAGCTAACCCGAATCAAGCACAAAATATGTAATTACAAGATGGGCTCACCCCCAAATATTGGGTTGGAGTTGGTCTCGAGATTAAAATGCTTGAGTTGGGCCTGGGTCTGTCTCCAACCTGCCCTGGCCCATCTTAGTTAAGGTCTTATTCATTTCAATTTTTTTTTGAGAGAGTTTTAATTTATGGCGGCCGCTCTTGATGATAACTTTTTATCATCAGACCAAGACACCAATCAGTTTTTGGTATAGGCGGGGATTGAACCCCAGATCTCTTATACAACCATCAGATACTTTACCAGTTGAGCTAATTGGAACCCACCATTTCTATTTAAATTGCAATAATTGTTTATTCATTTTTAATTAATATCTTGGATGCCTTCCCGCCCTAACAAAATTGGAATCATTTACTGGTGGATAATGTTGAAGTTCATTCACGAAGCTTCTACAATGAGGAGTTGCTCAACACACTGAAAAGAAAGATGCAGAGCAAGAAACAAGAAGCAAGAGTTGTGAAATGAATTTCTCATCTATTAAATAATATGCTCTGGTCTTTATATACCTGTTACAGAGCTCTGAACAGTAATGAAAAATGTTAACCAATCTAGCAACCTATCAAAACTGTACATGTGTCATCTATAGGTTTAATAACCTAACTATATACAATACTCTAGACTACAAGCCGTTTTTCTCACAGCTACTACATGTAGCTTATGTACAATATCTAATTACAACTACAGTACAAGCACAACTACAATCTAATCAACTCTTAATACTCCCCCTCAAGATGAACCATATATATTGATTAGGTTCATCTTGGATAAGAGATAATAGAACTGTTTGTGTCCAAGTGCTTTGGTGAAGAAGTCTGCAACTTGATGTCTTGAGGGAACATGGAAAGTTTTGATTGTTCCATCTTGAATTTTCTCACGAATGAAATGACAATCAACTTCAATGTGCTTGGTTCTTTCATGGTACACTGGATTTGCTGCTATGTACAAAGCTGCCCTGCTATCACAGTAAAGAGAAGTTGCCTGTTTATGCTCCAATTTAAAGGTCTTGAGTAATGCTATGAGCCACACTATTCCACTTGTGACTGTTGCCATAGCTCTATACTCAGATTCTGCAGAAGATCTAGACCCAACTTGCTGTTTTTTACATTTCCAAGAGATCAAGGAATCACCAAGGAAAATACAAAAAACCAGAAATGGATCTCCTTGTGTCTGGGCAAGTTGCCCAGTCAGCATCACAATATGCCTTAAGTCTCAATTCTGAATCTGTAGAAAGAAACAAACCTTGTCCTGGATTTCTTTTCAAATACTTTAGGATTCTATAAGTAGCTTGCAAGTGAGGTGCCTTAGGAGCAGCCATGAACTGTCTTAACTTGTGAACTGCATAACATATATCCGGTCTTGTGAGTGTTAAGTAGAGTAACTTTCCTATTAGTCTTCTATAAAGAGTAGGATCAGGGGCATCTTCACCAACAAAATTACTGAACTTGGCTGATTGCTCCATTGGAATGATGGCAGGTTTGCTTGCCAATAAACCAGTGTCAGATAGCAACTCTAAAGTATACTTTCTTTGACATAAAGATAGCCCTTTGGTAGTTCTAGCAACTTCAAGACCTAGGAAATACTTCAAAGTACCTAGATCTTTAAGCTTAAACTTGTTGTCTAGGAGCTGCTTGAAGTCATTTACTGCACCTACATCATTACTAGCAATTAGGATATCATCCACATAGATCAAAAGAATGATGATTGAGCCTTTAATAACTCTGGTAAAAACAGAATAGTCAGACTTTGATTGAATGAAACCAAGCTCAATGATGGTGGATGACAGTTTGGCAAACCATTGCCTACTTGCTTGCTTTAGTCCATATAAGGATTTGGTTAACTTACACACCCCCCCCCCCCCTTGCTACCAAAACCAGGTGGAGGAAGCATATAAACCTCCTCATCCAAATCCCCATGGAGAAAGGCATTGTTGACATCTAATTGAGTGAGATGCCAACCATAGACAGCAGCCAAAGCTAATAAGGTTCTGACAGTTACAAACTTCACAACAGGAGAGAATGTATCATAGAAATCAACCCCTTCAGTTTGTGTAAACCCTTTAGCTACTAAACGTGCCTTGTACCTTTCAATAGAACCATCTGCCTTGAGCTTAATCTTGTATACCCACTTACATCCAATAGGAATTTTACCAGGAGGTAATGCAGTGATATCCCATGTATGATTAGCTTGGAGGGCATCAATCTCATCTTTCATTGCAGCTAGCCACAAAGGATCTTTCAAGGCTTGAGCATAGGAATCTGGTTCTTTAGCAACAGACAAGGCAACAGAAAAGAGTCTATGTGGTGCGGACAATTTACTATATGAAAGGGTGGAAGAAAGAGGATAGAGAATACCTGAGGTGCTAGTAGCAATGGATTCATGTGATTGACTCAGTGAAGCAAAGGCCAATACATGTGCAGAAATAAGATTGCAATGGTAGTCATGAAGGTAGGAAGGAGGATTATGAGGTCTAGTAGACCTTCTAACAGGTGCAAGTTCAGTGGAAGAAGATGCATGAGGTTCAATAGGATCTGAATGTGAATTTGTGTGAGGAGTAACCTGATTTGGATGAACCAAATCAGGAAACTCATCAGGTGGAACAGCAACATCAATAGAAGACAAAGGAGGGGAAAATTCTGCAGAAACAAAAGGAACTTGAACTGGGAAACTATCATGAACTAATGGTTGAGAAGGAAATATAGATTGAGTGATAGGGAGAGAAGAAGTCACGGATTTTGAAGGCCAATGTATAAAAGGAAAAGTAGATTCTCTAAAAATAGCATCCCTAGAAATGAGGCAAGTTTTAGTGGATAGGTCATATAACTTGTAACCTTTAGACCCAAAAGGATAGCCAAGGAAAATGCAAGCTTTGGCTCTAGGATCAAATTTGGTTCTATTCCTATGCAAGGTAGAAGCAAAGCATAAACAACCAAACACCCTAAGATGATTATAAGAAGGACAATGGCCTAACAACTTTTCATAAGGAGTTAAACCATGAAGAAAAGGGCTAGGAATTCTATTGATAAGGTAAGTGGCATGCAAAACACAATCCCCCCAGAATTTTAAAGGTAAGTTTGCTTGAAACCTTAAGGCTCGAGCAACATTCAACAAGTGTTGGTGTTTTCTTTCAACTACTGCATTTTGTTATGGTGTTTCAACATAAGATAGTTGATGAATAACACCTTTAGAAGCATAAAAGGAAGTAAGGGCAAACTCAGGACCATTGTCAGTTCTCAAAACCTTGATAGGAGTTTTAAATTGAGTCAAGATCATGTTAAAGAAGGATTGAACAAGCAAAGATGCATCAGATTTATGTTTCATCAAATAAACCCAAGTGCATCTGCTGTAATCATCTACCAAGGTAAGGAAATACTTGGAACTAGACAAAGTAGAAGTGGAATAGGGTCCCCAAATATCAGCATGAACTAAATCAAAACAAGAAATAGATGTAGTGATAAAATGTGGAAAAGGAAGTCTCTTCTGTTTAGCCAAAGGACACACATTGCATTCAAAAGCTTTATTATCATTGCAATATTTGTAGTTAGGTACAATAGATTTCATCAAAGCTAGTCTTTGTGAAGATGGATGGCCTAACCTGCAATGCCATAGCCTAAAGGCATCATTGGAATCAATGGAAGTACAAGAATGGACATTATTAACAGAAAAATGAGAAGACAACTTGAACAGGACACCAGAAACAGACTTTGGCAAAGCAATCTGTGAAGAAGTCTGCAAAGTGTAGAGACCACCTTGTTTCTTACCCAACCCAATCATCCTCCAAAGCTGCAAGTCCTGTATGAAACAGTAATGAGAAAGAAAAATGCAACAACAGGAAGGATTTTGAGTCAATTTACTGATTAGGGATGGTAATTTTGGCCCGACCCGCGGATACCCGGTCCGGTCCGACCCTAATGGGCCGGATTTTACTCGGTCCGATTAAAAATAGGGTCGGGTTTGGATTTCTAAAAAAAAACCCGAAGCGGGTCCGGATTTTTACAAAAACCCGGCCCGGTTAAATATATATGTATAATTACTAAAATATCCTTATATATATATATAATGTTCTAACCCTAAAACATATTCACTCAACCTCACACACTTTAGCCGCCTCTCAAGCTCTCATCTCTTTCTCTTTTGACTCACTCTCCTCTCCCAAACGGCGAGCCTCTCCCTCTTCATCTCTCAGCTCTCTCATTCACACGGCCACAAACAGTCAAGCACAGGCTGCACAGCTCCGTTTCGTCGGTTGGCCTCGCCGTCGTTGATTTAAGTCCACCTCATTCTCCATTTTTTTTTTTAGGTTTAGTTCGTCTCAATGAGTTTGTGTTTGTGTTTGTGATTAGTCAAGCACAGGCACAGCGCCGTTTAGTCGGTTCGTCCTTGCCGTCGCCGATTTCACTCCACCTCATTCTCCATTTTTTTTTTCTGGGTTCAGTTCATCTCAATGAGTTTGTGTTTGTGATTTTGAAAGGGAAAACCATAGATCTAAAATTTGTGTTTGTGATTTTGAAAGGTAAAATCATAGATCTAAACTTTGTGTTTGGTTTCTGAATTCTGATTTTGAAAGGGAAAATCATAGATCTAACATTTGTGTTTGAGATTTATGTGATTATGTTTGTGATCGAGTTTGGATTTGTGTCTGTGTTTGTATCTGTCTGTGTTTGTGATTTGTGTGTGTGTTTGTGTATCTGATTTTGGGCTTGGCTGGGCATGAGGGGACGGGGCCTGGGGGGGCTGACAGGGGGGGGGGGTTTAGGTTGAGGAAAAAAATCCGTTCAATAAACGGGCCGAGTCCAGGTTTTTGGAACAGACCCGCGGGTCGGGTCCGGGTATGAAAAAACCCGGCCCGAACCCGACCCGTTGCCATTCCTATTACTGATAGACACAAAGTTAAAAGAAAAAGATGAAATGCAAAGAACATTTTCAAGAATCAAGGAAGTTAAAACTTGCACAGTTCTTATGTGAGTATCCTTAGCCATGTCACCATTAGGTAACCTAATTGAAATTTGGACAGAAGAAGTGATGGTTTTAAAGAAAGTGATGGAATGGACCATATGATCCGTGGCCCCACTATCAAGAATCCAATCAGTGGGATTAATATGGGAAACATCAACAGTAGAAGAAAACACAGAATACTCTAAGGAGGGAGAAGACCAAATACCTGAGAGCTCATGACCTTGAAGTCCAATGGAAGGCTGTGCAATGATATTAGCAACCTGAGGAGTCTCTACAATGGCTTCAGTTGGAGCTTGAGTGCCAAAATGACACTGAGAATTCAACAACCCTATCAGCTGTTGATATTCTGCCTTGGTTAGAGACACAGCTTCATTGGAACCTTCTTCAATAGTCACAACATTATTAGCAAAGGTAGCTGATCTAGTTTTAGTCTTGAACTTATAGCCAGGTGGGTAACCATGTAACTTGTAGCACTTATCCACAACATGCCCCATACCACCACAGTGAGTACACTGAGGTCTCCCAGCCTTGTTCTTGTTAAAATTCTTGGCATTGTTCTTGTTTCCCATGGCTGCCAAGACTGCAGCTGTGCCAACTTGAAACTTCTTACTAGCTCCAACCTTTCTCTGTCTTTCATCTTGAAGCAAAAGGGAGAAAACCTTGCTCAAGGGAGGAATAGGATCCATTAGTAGAATCTGACCCCTTACTGCAGAATAGGTATCATTCAACCCCATTAAAAAGGACATTGTACAATCTTCCACTTAATGACCACAAGTGCAATTTCTGTAAGTAGTGAATTCATCCCAAACACCCTTGAATTTGGTGCAATAAGCATTGATAGACATGTCTTCTTGAGCCAGGGAACTGACCTCCTTTCTCAGCTCAAAGATCCTAGGTCCATTACCTTGGGAGAACCTGTATTGCAAGTCAGCCCAAACCTCCCTTGCTGTCTTGAAGTAAACTACACTAGGCTGTAACTCCTTTGAGATTGAATTGAATAGCCAGGCTAAAACTGTACTATTGCATTTACACCAGGCTGTATAGTATGGATGGTCAAGTGATCGGGGTTTTGGAATTGAACCATCAATGAACCCAACCTTAGTTTTGGCATCCAATGAAATCAACACAGCCCTACTCCAGGTATTGTAATTCTCTTCAGTAAGACGCTCCACAACAAGGGATACACCAGGGTTATCACCACTAGCCAAGAAATAAGGGCTAGAGGGATTTTCCTATGGTTGAACAACATGATGAGTAACGGGTACAGAGGTGCTAGAAGTAGCATCAGCCATTTTCAATCACAAAAGAAATTCTAAACAATGAAATCCAAAAATAACAGCCTCTAATCACTGAGCAATCGAAGAACTTGCTTGATTACAGAATACCAATCTCAAAACAACAGCCTCTAATCATTGATCAATCGAAGAACTCGCTTGATTACAGAATACCAATCTCAGAACAATATTGGTCAAAGAAAAATCAAGAAAACAAAGACTACAATTGAGTAATTGAAGAGCCCTAAATCAAGATCAAGATCAAGATCAAGATCTAGAAGAGAAATAACAGTGCAAGAATCAAGAAAAACACAGATGAAAACTTGTTTGATTCGTGAGAAAGCACTAGAGAAAATGAACAAAGAAAATTCAGAGAATACCAGAGGGAATTGATTCTCTGAGCTCTGATACCATGTTGAAGTTCATTCACGAAGCTTCTACAATGAGGAGTTGCTCAACACACAGAAAAGAAAGATGCAGAACAAGAAACAAGAAGCAAGAGTTGTGAAATGAATTTCTCATCTATTAAATAATATGCTTTGGTCTTTATATACCTGTTATAGAGCTCTGAACAGTAATGAAAAATGTTAACCAATCTAGCAACCTATCAAAACTGTACATGTGTCATCTATAGGTTTAATAACCTAACTATATACAATACTCTAGACTACAAGCCGTTTTGTTCACAGCTACTACATGTAGCTTATGTACAATATCTAATCACAACTACAGTACAAGCACAACTACAATCTAATCAACTCTTAATAGATAAAATAATCAGAAGTTCAGAACTAGCGTAATTAACAAAAAATGTAAACTTTCAGCTGACCAATCATAGGTTTTTTTTTTTTTTTTAATTTTAATTTAGATAATTTGATAGTTACATTAATAAGGGAAATTGTGATTGTAACTTTGATTCTTTTAATTTAAGAGAGCAGACTATGCCACTAAGCTAGAAGACTGTTGACTAAATCATTGAGAATTTAATTCAATGCTTCACTTGTAAGCTCGCTTTTTTTTTTTTTTTTTTAAAGAATCAATAAAATAATAATCCCTGAATGAATAGAGCCTATTCCTCAACCTGCTAGAGAGAGAGAGAGAGAGAGAGAGAGAGAGAGATTTGGAGAAGGCAAACATAAGATAACAAAGAAACTCAGTTTTGTTAAGTCTAGGAGAGAAGATGGAGTCGGGGAAAACTACTTGAAACTTTTTTGTATTCAAGATAAACCAATTTATGCTGGACCCTGTTGTCAAACAGTCCTTGTTCTGTAGTTTGTGCAACAATGGTGGTGGTTTTTCTCTTTTGAGCAATAAAAAATTTGTGCTGTCACTGTCAACTGGAATGTGCAAGTCATTTTCTTTGTAGTTCACAGTTGGGCTTATATGTTAGGAGTTCCAGTGTCCAAGATTGTAGAAATGCAAAGATTAGAAATGAACAACTCAATAAGTTGCAAGTTTTATGGCACACATTGAATCCTTCAGCTGTAAAATGTGCTTAAACTATGGTAAGATCCTACTTTTAACAAGACATGCTAAATATAAGTACATGCTAAAGTATATATCATACATGTTTGATACAGCTTTTGGAAGGGCAATACCAATTTAGCATACAGTTTATGCAATCACACCTGAGTGTTAAACCTATCCTACCATATGAAGAATTTAATTTCCTTTTGATGTTTTTTTGAAGCTTTGTTATCTTCTTCACCCTTGGCAATGATAACCATTGGCCCTCATATAATTTAATTTAACACAATTGAACTAGTCATCCTCTGGTTCAATTGAGAAGTCTGGCTCTTCAGGCTTTTGCAACTTAGGCAATCCAACATCCTTGATTTTCTGAGCTCCTCTCCGTGTGTTTGCAGCAAACCTTGAAGCCAATATTGTGACACCTAGGTTCTGCTTTGCTTGCAAACTAGTTGAAGATGATGTAGAATGCTCTTCCTTACCTTGTTCTGTTTCATTAGCTACTTGCTCATCAAGACTATACGAGAATGACTCTTTCATGCTAAGGCTCTTTGCAGTCATCCTCTTCTTGTGTCGACGCCAAGCAACCTGAATGAAGCAGGCAGCCCATGTCCTCCAGTGGTGAGAATAAAATCGGAAAGTATGCTGTAACTTCTTACTATGGAGACGTCTAAACTGATTGGCAACAAATTTGAGATCTTCTGCTCGCAGTGCAAAGGCTTCCACTTCAACAATGGCTCTAACTGTTCTTGTAGAAGAAGGCAAGTTGACAGTAGATTTTGGAAGCAACGCCCATGCAAGCAGCTCTTCCCCACAAAAATCACCTTGTCTCAAAGTAATTGAGTTGAAGAAACCTGTCCGGCCTCCATTTGTAGTTGAGCTCTCTAGCCTCCCTCGGATTATAAAAAGCATCTCTGTCACAGGGTCACCTTCACGAACAATGCAGGTGCCCTGAGTACTTAAGGATGACACCAACCGCTCACAAATAGCATCAAGTAGTTGATCATCCATCTGTGAGAAAAAGGGTACCTGTAATTGGAAAAAACAGACAAGCTCAACTACACTATAGATGTAAGAAAAAAAAAAAAGATTACTGCTTCAATTTGTTGGATGGTTTTCAATGTTGGGAATAAGAAGATTTCTCTTTAAATCTGAATGAACTGGAAGTGGAAGAGTTTCTCTTTGACTTTCTCAAAGCATTGATAGGGTTTATAGGAATCAAGAACCAACATTGAAATGTTCAATCCAGTACCTACTACCTAAGGAAAATAGAATTCTTAGTTTGTATTCTATAAAAGCTGATTTACATGGTGTATCTACAAGAGTACTACCAAAATACCGGGTTCTGTTCAAACACAATGCACACTCGGGCACATTAATAATAGCAGCTTCTAGTATTCCCTCCTGAAGACATGGCATTAATTAACAAATGGGATAGGCAATGAAGTTATAAGCTACATGATACCAGTGTTTACATTTATATCTACCTGCAGGATCATAAGGTTTGGGCACTGGCACAAAATTTTTACTAAGCAATAATCCTCACAACACGCAAATGCTTGGTTTTAGAGGGGAAAGATATACCAATAATTCAAGAGAATTATCAACATATCCAGCAGGAAAGAAGGTATGCATAACTAGACCAACTACTCAAATGCATTCTTTACTGCAGAGAATGGTAGAAAAGTCCACAGTATAAGGAAGTTTGTATTGCTTGTTTTCAATAATCAATCGTCTTAAAGATCTCAAAGTACACCCATCCATAGGATAAGAGCACATAATTAGTCGCAGCTACTGGGTTTAACAACATAAATATTTGACATACATTATCAGAGGATGGAATCTGCCTTGACAAATCATGGACTGCTTGCAGATTTTAGCATGAGTAAAATAATCTAGTACAAGAACTTACACGTCGAACAAGGTCCAAGCATAGGTGGCGTTGGATATCTCGACGGAGATCTGGAGGTAAGGCATGTAAGATTGACTCTTCATCAACTCCTCGAGTTGCAAGCCACTTGTACTGCACAAATCGCCTGACACGTTCTTGCAGATCCTGAGGGAGTTGGCGATGTCTCATCCACTCCTCAGTGTCTCGTCGCTTGAGCCTCCACTCCTCAAGCCTCACAGTGATAGATTGCAGATAGGTCTACAACAAATTGAAATTCTGGAAAATGAGCTATAAAATATACTTTTCTCAGTGCTTGAGAAATAACATCTAAAGGGATTGATGTGAATCTATTGCAACACAAGAGACCTAAAACTAACTATAGTTTTAATAAGTGAGGTGTTCAAGACTAGTAAACAAATGGAATTCTAAGTTCCAAAACCATCACCCTAATGAATTCCAATATACCCCTATGAATGTCCAGGACATTTCCAAGAATTACTTTGCACAGAAGTGCTGAAAAAAGTTTACACTACAGTGTACTTGTCAAGGACCTTAAAAGAGCCTATCAAGTATAGAGATTATAAAGATATCTTTCCTTCTTCATACTATCAAAGATAGCAAATGATCGGCTTTCTACTCTTCGGCTACTGATGAATGCAGAAGACATAAGAAAGCAAAGGTTCTAAGAATTTAGGAGTCAATCAGAATGAAAATTGAGGCCTTGGAAAAATAAAAATCTTATTCTTAAAGGTCCAATGAATCATTTACAAGTATCAACCTAATAGAAAAAGAGAAATTAATTTTATTATGGAAAATAATTGAATTTTGATTATGAACATAATGGTTACAGAGGATAATTGCAGTAAATAAAAGTGTAAGAATACCTGCATATTTCCAATCAAATGGGCAAACAACACCAGTCCCATTATTGCAATGAGTATGGCAAAAGAAGTTTCCCCTATAAATGTGCTTGTCATTAAATTCTGGCCATAAGAACTGAAAAATATAGGAAGTAAAAGAGAGACATCAAAATTATGAATGAACAAGCCATTTAAGGCAACCTGTTTCTATTAGCCACTCGAATAAAGCAGTGATTTTTTTTTTTTCACTAAATAAGCATTATAAGCTGGTTGTAAGTATTAGTTTATATCATTAAGTACCATACTATGCTGCCAATGCAGACTTTTCAAGTAAAAGACAATCTAAAGCACAGATGAGATCCAGAAACAAAGCAAAAACCCACTATTTGTTCAAGATACTTCACATTTTTAGCAAAAAGTCCACTAGCCGTTCAAAAAATCCATGAGTTAGAAGATTTGATACAGGATTTTTTCAGTTTGCCTGAGACTTGTGACAATGAGGTAAAGTATTAGTTTTAACATGTCATTTATTTTTCTCTATGCATTGGTTGGCGACTCTTCCCCGTTGGAATCAGGTGGCAACTCAATTAAAAAAGAGAAGAAGAAGAAGAAGAAGAAGAAGAAGAAACATGAAATTAAAAGAGGGAGGAAAAAATGAAGTTGAAATTTCATGAATAGTATATATAATAAGATCAAATTGATTAGGCCCTCCCCTTAAGTATAAGGAGTTATAAATATCAACTTCAACTGTCAACACAGATGATTACAGAGACACTCATGTATCATAACATCCTTTAAATTGGAAATAAAAGTGGTGAATATGATTAGCATAGCATGTTCATGAATTATACCTCAAGTTCTGTAAGCCCCACCACAGACAATAGAAATACTTCTCAACAAACACTGAGGAGACAACATTATTTGTCATGGCATTTGCAAATAGGCCATAATTGAAACTGGTAGAATTATTTGGATTGCAGTTATTAAACACAGCAGTGCTGTTTTCCCATTTGATGCGATCATCGTCATCCAAAGTATCACATGACAAGTAAAGAGGAACACATTTTATAGGGCTATCTTCCATTCTGCATTCAGATTTCCAGCAAGTTGCATACCGTTCAATGGACAGCAAATACCATGATGCCCCTAAGACCTACAAGAACAGAAGTCAAATCTTTGCAGAATACTTGAGAAGATATAGGATGTTGGGTTTTCAAATATAAGCAGAGAAAAGTTACATACATGACTAGCTAACATGTAGAGTAGGAGATTATATGCAGCCCCAGCCCAAGCAGTTTTTGTGACGACACCAGTGGCTTTGATAATCTGAGAACTTAATGGGAAAATGAGATATAGTCTGGGAATATATTGGAGCAGAACAATCAGTACAAGGGTATTGTCAGTACTATGAGCTTGTGAGGATTTAATTGCCGGTAGAATGAACCATATCACAATCTGCAAAGCAAAAAGAAAGTTTCCAAGAATTAAGAATATACATGATTTCACATGGTTACTGTGTAAACTATAGTCCCCTATAGGATTGCCATAGCAATCCAATTTATCACTTTTTCGCAATGCATCTAACATATTCTACAGCAAACCTGAGCAGTGAACAAAATCGCTAGCAACACCATCCCCCCCCCCCCTTCTTTCCTATCCAAAAGTTCTTTTATGCTAAAATAGGCTCCAATTAATTGTTGAGAAATAGTAGGAAAAGAAGAAAATTTGAAATGTTAAAAAGCTATGAAGCACGGGTGCGTTTCGGGACTCGGGTGCGGGTGCGGGACTCGGCAAATTTTGAAAAAGGTGGGTGCGGGTGCGGCGGGACTCGGCGATTAAAAAATTATTAAAAATATTTTTATTTATATTTTCTATATATTTTTACTACTAAAATATTCTAAAAAAATTGAGGAATGACAGATTTAGGATGTTTGGGCCTCATTTAAAGTATATTTCGGCTGTTCCGGCGATTTTAGGTAAAAATTTCGGCCTGTTTCGGCCATTTCGGCCCGTTTCGGCCATTTCGGTCGCCGGCCGATACGGACCGATACGGCCGATACGGCCGAAACGGCCCTTTTCTGGCCGAAATTGGCCCGGTTCGGCACGAATCGGCGCGAATCTTAGCCGATTCGGCGCGAGTCCGTGAAAAAAAAAAAAAAAAAAAAAAAAAAAAAAAAAAAAAAACTCAAACGCGGCCGGACGCGCGGGCAGCCGCGTCGGACGCCGCACCCCGCGTCGGGCCGCGTCGGACTCCGGTGCGGCACCCTCCCAGCCGCGTCCGTGCTTTCTAGTTAAAAAGTCACTTCAATCCAAATTAGTTACATAATGTTTGAAATTTTGCATTCTGTTAGTAGAATCACTTGGCAATTACATAAAGAGATAAACATAATTTTCTTTTACAATCTGCTTAACTATAAGTCAGTAACCAAATTCTAAATAAACCTCAATAAACGATAGATTTGTTTTGGTTTTTCTTTTTCCCTGTTTTGAACCCCTACAAAACCATAGAATCAGTTGCACATGAATCACAGTGAAACCAAATTGCAGTACCTGAGGAAGAGGCAGTGCAGCTATGAGATCTACCAAGAAATCCGATCTTAAATACCGCCTCAAAATCATCTTTGGATCCATGACAAGCTCACCCCTCCCAAACACTCTTGAACTTGGTGATACAAAAGCTGTCCGGAACTTTATGACTATATGTAACATGTAAAATATATCAGCAATTGTCCTAAAACACGTTATCACAATCCCCAGTCTCAAATCAGTTGTCATACACAAAGTACTGGCATTGTTCACTACCATTGGAACGTAGAAAAAAAGTGGATCAACAAAGAGTGCTACCAAACAAAAAAAGAGGAAAATCCTGTTCCATTGCAGGACAACATCACTTCCAGGATCAAGAATTCGCCTATGCAATTGCTTATGATTCTCTGGGGAAACCTTAAGCTTTCCAAACGTGGAAGCTGTACTAGTACTTTGGTTTTTAATATCGCCAACACCAACACCACCACCTTCTGGTTTCAACAAAGCTGCAGAGACCTTGTACACTGGCAAAGGCTTTTCTAAATGTTTCTGGGTGTCATTTTTTTCCCATGGAGATCGTAGATTTTGTTTTTCATCGTTGTAAAACCTGTGGAATTGAAAACCCATTAAGCAAATTACATTAAGAATGAAATGGGAATAAGAGAAACAGTCAAACAGAGGACATAGCAGAGAATTACCTCACTTTCTTTAGCTCCATGCTTGTATTTTGTTCGGTCACATACATGAACTAAAATACAATGAAGAGAAAAAAAACATGGAGTGCATGAGTTCTACCAAAACAACATTTTTCTAAGTATCCCATTTTTTTCCTGGAACAAACTTTATGATGCTTCTCAATTCTCTTTCTATTATAAAAATATGGATCTTGAGAGAGAGAGAGAGAGAGAGAGAAGAGAGAAAAGAAGAGGAAGAGGCCTGATTGAAGGCTAACTTAGGTGAAACACTGTATGTATAGGTTTAAAATATTTAATGTTGTTGACTTTCGTTTGACGCCCAAGAAGAAAACCAACAGTAATTATAAAGCTAGGAAACACAGCTCAAATAGATTTTAGTCTTTTTTTTTTTTTTTTTTTTTTCTTTTTCTTCAGAGCTCAGATAGTTTACCTTACAGTGTGTCTGGCCAGTGATGAAACTTGGAGCTTATTACAGTTTATTTTTATTTTTTTAACTATTATTTATGGTTTCAATGTATTTTTTATATTATTTAGGAGTTTTTTTTCTAATTTTTAATATTTCAACAAAAAAATTTTTAGTTTTGAATAAAAATGAGCTGTAATCAGTGTTTTAATAATATTATTATTTTTTTTTGTATATTCAATTAAAAAACGTATTGGACTTAAGAGAGAGAGAGAGAGAGAGAGAGAGACGTGCAGGCCATGAATTAATATGTAAGACTGGCAATGAAAGAGAAGAAGGAAAGGAACAGAAACCCATGTAATAAGAGACATTTTTTTTATAGCAGATTTTTTGCTTTGATTTAGGATTTCATGTTAGAAATTTAGAATCTCTTTAAAATATATTTATTTTTGTTTGTTTTGGAGATAGGCAAGCACGATCTCATTTTTGGCGCAGACTCCGGGTCAAACTTATGTAGGATCCACACCACAGCTGAGCAGACGTGTTTCACAGGTTATAGAAGATACAAAAATAAAATTAGGCTCACTGTCATGTCCGAAACAGTATGTTGCAACTTTTTTGAGTTTATATGATTCATGTGCCAATGTTTTCCGACAAATTGACTTGCTACTTGCTAGATAGATAACTGCTTCTTCTTCTTTTTTCTTTTCTTTTTTTTGGTCACAAGCTTAGTCTCCTTGATTGGTTTATCTCTAATCTTTTCTTTTTTTATAGGTAAGATGATATTTTTATTAAAAATGCTCAAAGGATGGCACAAACAACAAATGGAAACTTATTTATCAACATCCTTGAAATTCCCAAATTGAACAAAAGAAAGCCCAATAGGCAAGAAAATAAGCCAAGCCATAAGAAGATTTTGGTCAAAAATTAAATTTAAAACCAAAGAAACGGGAGACCAAGAGCTGTATATTGGCAATGATGGCCCTGAGATCCTATAAAGGAGTAGAGCTGTATATCTCTAATCTCTATAGATTAATGATAAATCTTCATTCCACTTTATTAATGATCATAGTCTAAACCTTGGTCCTTGCCTTATTCATTTCCATGTACGGCCAAAGCATTAATGCATATTACTGACAAATAGGTGTCACTAAATGATGATAATAATTGAAATAGATCGATTAACCAGTGTACAAACTGACGTTTTGCATATGTTAGGAACTTAAGCTTACCTTCTATTTTAATATACATGAGAGAGAGAGAGAGAGAGAGAGAGAGAGAGAGGGAGATTTGTGCATGAATGCAAAGGGAAAAATAAAAAAAATAAAAAAAGAAAAAAGAAAAAAGAAAAAGGAAAGAGAAGTATCTTAGGGCCAAGGATTCTCAATGAAATTACACAAGAAATAGTCACCTGCTTAAAGGGTTTTGAACACTATGTTTAAATAAAGAAAAATGTTAACTAATGCCCTTAAAGAGCTATTTTTAGAAACATTTTATTGAGAGAATGATAAAACAATAAATGTATTATGGATTAGGTTAATGTGTGTCCTTAGAGCACACATTAAGTCATCAATTTTTGGAAACATTTTCTCAAAAATTGAAAAAGCTGTCAATACTTTTTCAATTTTCGAGATATTTTTTTTCAAAAATGAAAATTATTGTGTACCCTTATAACACACATTAGCAAAATCCATGTGTTATTGATAGTTTTTTATATTTTTCATAAAAGTGGTGTTAAAACTTTCCTATCTATTAACATGAGTCTTAAAATAAAAAGCATGAAAATTTACAAATAAAATAGCAGTCTCAATTTTATTTTATTTATAAATAATTATTATATTCTAAACCATAAATATAAAGTTAATTAACCAATAGAAGTTTGCCGACCGGTGAATTAAAAGCTTTAATAGTGACTGACAAGTAACCAACAATCGACTATCAATGTGAAATATAGAAACGTCAACGCCGTGCCCAGCCGATACCGTAACAGCCAAGGATTGCACAAACTGATAATAACACATTGACCAAGTTCAATCTTAAATGAAATGAGAACTAATTAGTAAGACTATATTTTACGTTTTTAATAAATGAGAGAAATACCATTTATTTCATAATAGTAATATATTCTACAGTTGTAGTAGGTTAAACCTTTAAACCTAGGACTGAGCCGGAGTAGTTTTGACTAGTTTTTTTTACACGGAAAAGAATATAGAGAGTAGGATAGGTAGCTATTCATGCATTATTAAGGTTGTTTAGTTGTTTTGATGTCTCAAACGACAGCATTTTTATGTTTTTTGCTGGAATCAAACGGCAGCATTTATTTCAATAAGAAAAAGGGTGTACATTTGGCTATGTTTGGTGATACAAAGAGGAATTTCTTCCAATCATATTCCAGATTCTACCCTTTCTATGGCTTCCAAAGTAAGCGTATGGGGCATCTTGGAAACACTTTATGTTGGAGTGTGAATATTGGGTTGAATTGAACGAAGCTTTGTCGTATCGAGAAATTTTCAATTCAATCCATCATGTCTTGTAAATTTTTTTTTTTTTTTTTTTTTTTTGAGAAGGATATCTTGTAAAACGTTGAGTTTTCATAGACTATTTAAGCCCTTTTTTTTTTTTAATTATTACTATAATCCTAACAAATTTTCAAATTTATCGAAACTAATTCTGAAAATATCAAAATAAATCAAACAAAAAAAAAGTTAAAATAAGGATACTAAGGAAAAAGTTTACCTTCAAACATGCTTAGTGGAATTTTCCTTTAACCCACTATTCAGTGGTTGATATAACCGTTCACATATACTTTTAGTCAAATGACTTTTTTAAACAAGTGATGTGACTTATTTAATTGGTATATGTAAATTGTCTTATAAATTACTATGTATTGGGTTGAAGGAGATTCTTTAAAACTAGTTTGGGAAAAAAACTTTATTTGAATAATATAATATACTTATATATATGTTAGGTCCAACGGAGCTAGATACGTTGAAAAAATTATAAAGCCAAACCTAACACAAGATTCAAAAAAACAATCCAACCCACAAATAACCAAATCGAGACATCGTGCTAAATTGGGTTGGTTGGTTTTGTTTAGTCAAATTTATTGCACACCACTTAAGCTAGTTTTATACTTTTATGGAAGTTCTTTGCCCTCACCATAGAAGATCGAATTAAGGGTATGCTTGCCATCACTAATTTTATTTTTATATTACCCTAAATGCAAAATAAAAATAAAATTTAACTTTTTTTTTTTAAAATAGTTTTGTTAGTTTTTATTATATTATTATTATTATTGTTGTTGTTGTTGTTGTTATTATAGGTGGGGGAATATTTTGAACCTAAGTGCTGATCTCACAGAAAATGTGGTGAAAGTGAAACTATAGAATCTGGTCCAAGAAATAAGACAAAAAAAAAAAAAAAAAAATTGATCGGACTTTCACTTGACTACCACCACTGTTGACTGGGTCAACCACCACGAATTGTTAAGAAATGATAATAAAAACATTATGTTGTAATCAAAACAAGCATGCAGTTTACACTGAGAAGAATAGGAAGGAGAATGAAACGTTCTAATCAAATGAGTTCAACTCACGACGGAGGAAATATGGTGGAAAATTATGATAAGACTAGTAGACCAATGCAAGTGACCTTTTTATATGAACGGAAAAGACTCCACATGTCAATTTCTACATAGTGCCATAGAATGCGATGAGTTAATTCTATTGTTACCATAAAAGTGGGTGCTGACGCTGATCCCAGATAGCTACTCGCATTTTCTTTGCACCACATTTCATAGGCAAACATTATTTCAAACCAACATTTTTTGGTGCTGTAATAGCGTCCCCCGTTGTCAACCAAAATATAAAAAGATTTGTTTAAAACATCTAATAATTAAAGTTTGAAAACTCACTTGACTGACAATACCTTCCTACAGAAGGATCTCAGCAATAGCCAAGTTCACAAAGTCGATATACTGGAAAATACTCACAGAATTGGCATGATTAGGTACATATACCATCCTAGAGCATGAAATAGTACACTCTCTCACAAGGTGTAAATCCTCCTCTTTTTTTTTTTGTGTTGGGGGGGGGGGGGGGGGGGGAGTGTTAATTAAAGATAATATAACTTAGGAAGAAAGGGGAAAGGGCCCGAAACCATCTCTAGGACCCGTGGAGAATACCCAATTAGGTAAAGAAAAGACATCTAAGGCCCATCACACTTACTATGAGCAGCTCAACACACAATGTTACAGACTGTGTGAGACTCACGAGAATGAGAGGGAAGAAACATATATTAGATGCAGGTCATACCTTTCCTCGACATGCCTTCCTTTTACGCTCCCCCGCCCCCTTTTTCTCTTAAAAGACAAAAAGTTTTCCCCAGCAGACCCTCGTAACTTCAACAGCATACGATCATTACTCATTTAGTAAGATTCTTTTGGAAGTCTTCATTGAAAAAACCAAAAGCGTTAAATCTAGAATGTAATTGAACTAGGTAAAATCCGAGGAAGATTGCCTCATTGTTAATTATTGACTATCGTACACACTGCTCGTCACAGCCATTGGAAACAATAAATGATCATATTCCGTCAAACTTAAAAATATATAAAAAGCAAATCTCTCTGTCCAAAGGTAGCTAGCTACTGTAGCAACACAAATTTGGTTTAATGATGAGAGTGCTATACTTACTTTTGGTTTGAAAACGAGGGGTGCTCAAATCAACAACTTATTAGGAAGGAATAATGACTTATCATCTCAGATTTGCATGAATTCAAATGAATGCAACAACAAATAAAAATGATATGTGCAGAACACTTGGTAATAGCAGGAATTTTATAAAGGCTAGGCATCCTTTATCGTGCCTCTATTAGAATTTATATAAAAAGATCACACAAGATACATTTTCAACATGACAGCTTGTGTTGTATCCATATGTCTTATGACACTAAGATATACATCATAAAAGAATTGATTCAGGTCACTACCTCATCAAATTAAGATGATATCTCTGTAACATTTGGCACAGGCAGTAAATTGTTGAAAAGTCCCCAATCCTTCTCTAGATGAACACATATGGTAGAATATTGAAATAAAAAACACTATCAACAGATTCATGCAAACCAAGTAACCCAGTGTTGACGTCAAAGAAGTCTCCACAATGAAGTCTACTTGCAGCCGGTGACATCCCACAACCAAAAAATTCTCCAGTGTTGAGGTCAAAAGAAAGAGAAAATCATTTTTCCTTTGCAATCGGGGGCTTAACAATACCTTTCCTACGGATGAGTTCTGCACTGTTTATTGATGTAATGCATGCAGAGCAATTATATCCCATTAGAGCACAACTAGTCATAACATTGCAGTGAACTACAAAAATCATTCAAGTGCCGCACATATTGGAAGATTATTCATCCAGTAAAAACCACACCAACTAAGGAAGCCAGTTTAGCACTAAAGGGCAAACCAAATCATGGGTGCTGCACTGCTTATTGGGGTAATGCATGTAGACCAATTATCTCATTAGACCAGAACTTGTTAATGACGCAGTAAACTACACAAGTCATTCGATTGCTGAGCATTTTGGAAGATTAATCGTCCAGCAAAAACGAAGCCAACTAAGGGAGCCACTTTAGCACTAAAGAGGAAGCTGCTTTAGCACTAAAGGCCAAGCAAAATTAGGGAGCTTAGCACTAACACCAGCTGCCACAGATCCTCTTCAATTGGAGGAGCTCCTGATCTT
The DNA here is from genome assembly GCA_033629205.1 of Lithocarpus polystachyus. NCBI lineage: Eukaryota > Viridiplantae > Streptophyta > Magnoliopsida > Fagales > Fagaceae > Lithocarpus > Lithocarpus polystachyus. The sequence goes on along the minus strand of CM066173.1, from coordinate 27,377,762 downwards.
CTACCAACACCATATACATAGCTGAGGTCACCACATACTATAGCCAAGGTCACAACACCACAGCACGAGAAACCCATGACCCAAAAGATATGAAGGAGAAAGAAAAGTAAAAGACGAGAAGGAAATTAAAGAATGCACATATGGAGTAATATTAAGAAACTTAAAAGGCTAATGTCAAATCCATTCCCACCCCATAAAGGCAAAGTAAGATTCATTTAAATGCCAAGACTAAGATGGAACTTTCAGAACCATTTGCAACCCAATACATTTCCGAGATTCAGGATTATCCCTTGCAAATTTAAAATTTTATTTCCAGTCCAAGACCTTTTTTAAACAAAAAAAAATTATAATAATAAAAGCCTTCCTATTGACCTTACACCTAAATCTTTTTAAGTAAAATCCAATTTAAACCATGAACGAAAATAAACCCACTTGTTATAGGAGGACCCCAAAAACCCAACTTCTGTAGAACAGATATAAATACCTGCCAGAAGTGTTTGACGCAGCTCCTCAATCCTTTCAAGTTAAATAAAAGAAATGCCACAAGAGAGGGAGGCGCATCACAACTGGAGAGATTCAATCAAATAGAAGCATCTACAGAAGTAGCAGGCTGGGACAAACAACCATTCAAAATTGAAGATCCCAGATCTGGGCAATGAAGAACGAAATCCAGGGGAGTGCAGAAGCACATCAACAATGAAGCAGAACCAGATGACACCTCAACACACCAAAAACAAAAGCATAGGTTTTTAGCAATGCTCTCATTTAACTGTCCTTAATAAAATTATAATGCTTAAGATCTCCTCCTATAATGTAACTACATATTCTGAATTAGGTAGAAAAAGAAAATCCAACTCAATTAAAGAAAGAAAGGAACTTATCCAATTCAAGAGTAGAAGCTGAGGGCGTCGCCCGATTTAAACAGTACTGAAGTCCAAGCACACTAAACAATATTCAATCCCACAGTCCTCTTACAAAGCAACTGACCAAGCCTGAAATCCTCAGCTTCGGCTTCGGCGTCGATCCCTCAGACCATTTCTGCATAAAGTTACAGCAGATATGAAGATTAGTAAATTATTCACAAGTGAACTCTAAACTGACGTCTCATCAAAATGTGTCTGCATATGTGCACTTGTGTCCATGTGAAAGTAACCTCACCCATTAGCATATGGCAATTCCTCACGTGCACGGTATGGTGGTGGTGACCTGCTGTAACTACGCCCACGAGGTGTCAAACTGCGGCGTCTCGGGGAGGCCCGTCCACGTGGACTGTAGCTCCTGGTACATAGTAAGTGTCAAAAGGCAGTAGACAATAGAGTACATTCAATTAAATATATATTCAAAAAGATCTTCATATCTACCAGTGTCTAATATTCTTGTAGTCCCACACAAGATGTCAACATCAATTTATTGAAACTGAATGAGGAAAATTAAATGACACTAGTTTAAAAAAGAATATTAGACACTATCTTACCTTCGACCATAACTTGGGCTCCTCCGGTACCGAGGGGGGCTGCGGCTACGACGTCTTCCTGAACCACCACGCAGACGGCATTCACGAGCAAAGTGACCAGCCTCACCACACTCATAGCACTTCAAATCAGAACCTCCAGAGCGACCACGACCCCCTCCACGACCACCACCCCCACCTCTAGAGTTGTGAGAAAGCTCCACTCTCCAGCCATTCTTGCCTGTTCCAGCAAAGATGCATCTCTGAAGAGTTAAAATAATTCTCTAAACAAACTGTAGACAGTATCAACTACCTGAAGAGAAGGTGGCACCAACAGCAAGTAGAAAAGCAAACTAAATTGAAGCACACTCAAGATCAAGTAGAGGAAAACATTGTTCAGAAGGGCATAGAACATTCCCTGTTGGTAAACACTTGCAGACTATTGAACAATTCTTAGTTTACTGCACTAGAGAAGTTACCCAGAAATACAATATATATATATATATACACATGCATACATACATATATATATATATATATATGTAGAGAGAGAGAGAGAGAGAGAGAGAGAGAGAGAGAGTAAAGAGCAACAAAATACAGCCACTCCAAGAGGCATTGTAGAGAGAAAATGTATTAGCATTAGAAAGCACTTCTAAAAATGCATTAATATATATATATATATATATATATGGCATGTTCATTCATGAAAATTAGCCATACAATGGTTAAAATGAATTTGGTTTACAATTTTTCATTTCAGGTAAATAAGATAATTTGGTTATAACACTCATATTTCTAAGGTTTCTGGATCATATTTCAGTCTACTAAGGCACAGATTAGTCCAAATGCTCCCTTGTTGAACCTAATTGAAAACATCTCAAAAGAGAAGACCCAGTATGCAAAAGATGTTCATCTCATCACTAACACCCTCTCTTTACCACCAAATTTTAATTGTCCAATAATTTAAGGGACAGTTAAAAGGCCCAGTGCAGCATGCCAGCTCAGACAAAAAATTGATGCAGTAGAAGAAGAAAAGGAGCATTTTCACACCCAGAGGCCTCCCATCACAGAGCTGAGGCAAACTAAAGACCAAAAAAGTCACTAACCAAAAAGGAATTGCTTGCAAAAAAAATTGTCCAAGAGGGACAATCTGTTAAAAAGAATAAAAACAGGCATAAAATACAAGAAAGATATTGCAAAGAGTTGAGAACCTTTCACACATACCATCAATTTCACGGATTGCATCCTCTGCATCCCTACGATCCTCAAAGTCAATAAAAGCATAACCTGGTGGTCTGCGTGCAACCCAAACACTGCACAGAAAATTGATAATTTGATAGAAAAATAGAAGAAACAATTAATTGCTGTCATAGCAACTTCAAAACAACAATATACATAGAATGTATTCCTTTATTAAAACAGCTATCTTCTTTATTGATTCACTGTCACATGCTTTATCAAAGCAACAAGAAGAAACTAAAAATTTTAAAGATTGATAATCAGTGTTCTCATATGGAAGAAGTAATTTCAGTATTAAAAGAAAAAAAAAGAGTTAAATCAACTTAAGAAGCAAAAGCATGGCTAACTACTGAACTGGGCCCAAACAAAGCACAGCTAAAGTAATCTAATAAAATGAGTTGCTTGAATCTATCTTACCAAATGATGTTGATTTATATGATATTCTATAGTCGAATACCATTTTGAACTCAAGGTAAAAAGCATGATGAGAGAAGGAATTAAAGAAGTATTCAATAAAACAAAGCCGCAGAGAAACTGTATTATTAACAAACAAACCTTCAGAGTAAACAGGAGTAAGCGGTAATTAGTAACATTTCCAAAAAATTTGAGAGCAAATGATATAAGAGGTGAATGTTCAAAACCATGCTACCTTTCTATAACTCCAAAATCACGAAATGCATCTTCAAGATCCCTCTCGTTAACCCGTGGGTCCAAGTTTCCCACATATATGCGAGTCATTTTTCCAATGAAAACTGTCCATCACAAAGAAAGGGAGTTAAATCAATTAATTTACAGCTCACAAGCGCATTGTAATCAAAAACTAGATGTGTCAACAATTTCCGCCAGCTATAACCAAAAAACCAGCATACTTTTTCCTTGTAAAAAGTATATTACCAACGTAGCAGTAAAATTTGACCGCATCAAACAAACTAAAAAATTAAAATGAAACCATATACACAATAGCGCAAAAACCACAACCAGTGTCAAGATTATAGTAAAATTAATACAAAGAGGCGAAGCCTAAAATGACAAAACAAATTCAATTCAAAGAAGATGGTTAAAATAACTTGGGAGGCCACATTCACGCAACAACCATATATTAAAATAGAAAACTAGAACACACACCCATCAATAAAATATGGTTCATGATCAAACAGTTAGAAACTCCATTCCCAACCAACATTGTTCGTACCCAGTAGATATAATACTCAATTTACAAGAAATTAAAGAAAACCCAATAACAGAAATCTGTTAACCTACCAGTTTATTCAGGTTACGTACAACTTTTCAGAGCTTTACTTTTTCTAGATACAGTTATACTTTTCCCCAACTTCATTTTTAAGACTCTCCAAAACCAGCCCTAAAAGTTAATTTCATTAACGTTCAGCAATAAAAATTAGGGCTTATTTCCTCAAATCGACGAGAGTGCGATGCGAAAATCAAAATAAATAAATACTACGCTGTTTGTCAAATGCAAAAATTTCCCAAAAATCCCCTAGGTTTTGACGAAGAAAATTGTTTTTCCCCCAAAATATTGTTCTTGAAAAAATTTAGGTCTAAAAGAACGGAAAAGAAGAAAATAAGCAAGATGCATAAGCAGAAACACAAACAGAGAGAGAGAGAGAGAGAGATTTGAACCAGAGGAAAATACGAAGAAGAAAGAGAAACCCTAGCAGCGAAAGTGATATTTCAGTTTTCTCGTCCCGTCTGCGCTTGGAATCGGGAGCTATGATCGTATTTGGAAAAAGAGACACTAGTGCTAGGTTTTTTTTTGATCTTTATAGATGGCGTAATTAGTAACCGGGTCCCCGTAAAGTTTTCAATTTACTGTTTGGTCCCCTCAGTACTATCACTAATTTCGTTTATTAATTTGGTTAAAGTTATTACTTTGCTGCTCAATCCTTCTATAATGGAATATAATTTTTCTTCAATCTAGTTTGGAAATTTTTTTTAAAACTTTTTATATATATATATATATATTTTTTAATTTTAAAAATCTAACCGTTAAATTTTATGTTTTTTTTGTTCTTATCATGCATATCAAATTTCATTTAAATTGGATGTTATTTACTATTAAATCAATAAACTTATTTTTTACACACAATTTTAGATCACAAAAACATAAAATTTTAACATTTGTTTGATGACAAAGCAATTGATTTTTTATTTTTTTAAAATTTTGCAAACATGATGAATATAATAAGAACATGTAATCTAATGGTTAGATTTTCAAAATTCAACTCTTAATATAAAGATATATGAGTAGTTTGTGAAGTTTCACTTTATTCTTTTAAATTTGTCATTATTATTATTATTATTATAAATGTATTATTTTAATTAAAATGACACATATGAAAGGCTATGGAATATTTTGAAACATGAGGTAGAGGTTGAGAACCAGAGTGATAATTAAACCAAATGAATATTGAACAAGTGATAGTACTACGAAGAAAAATAGGAAATTGGAAGCTATACGAGATCTTGGTTACTAATTAAGCCATCTATAAGATATTTTTTAACAAAAAATAAAATACAGAAGTGACAAAATCCTAGTGGTATCTTGTTAATATCTATAATATATTTTTATGCCTAGCAATAAAATTCTACCTTCCACAATATTTTGGAGCTAGTATTTCATGAATTTGTTAAACATGAAGGGCATTTAAAAGTTAAATTACTAACAAAAATGTATAATAGTGTTAATATGAAAAAAAAAACAAATATAAAATGTCAAAACACAAATTTTAAAGCATAAATGACCAAAATGATAACAAGTCCTAAACTTTAAGAGTCAAAAATGTATTTTAGTAATAAATTAATTGAAAAAAAAAATCACATTCCCATGTGGTGTAGTGATAATAATTGATTACCATCATTCCATGGGGTAATCGTATTGTACTAAATCATGGTAACATGATATACCAGCTAAGAAACTATGTTGAAACGAAAGGGCCATGGTCCCCTGATCTCTCATTTTTTTAAGTAGTATATATAATTATTTTATAGTAGATAGTATATGTAAACATCCTATACATATTATCACTTCCGAAAAAAAATTTGTTTACAACTAAGATCCCTACCCGAATCTCATAAATTTTGAGAATAGATAATATGGATTCCTGGAACAACTAGTCGCTAATTTGTGTAATGCACCGAATAGTTAGGGTTTGCTTAAATACCGCTTATTGCTGAAAATTGAAAATACTGATAGTATAATAATTTTTAACTATGTGAATAGTATCATGGCATCTAGTTTTAAAAAAAAATTTGCTGAAATCCGTACTTGCAGGTCTTGTAAACAGTGCACGAGACTCACACAAAAAAACACAGACGCGCAAGTCTCTTGTTTTCAGTGTCAAAACATACACTTAACAAATTTTAAATATCGTCACCTTATTCAATGCTACCATGAGTTAAAAAACAAATGAAAATAAATTATTCTAGTTCAAAATAAAGGATTTTTTATTAGGTGAAACAAAGACACACTACTTATGTTTCTCTCATGCTATTTATTTCCATAAAAATAATTAACAGACATCCACAACATGTGGAAAGACATGACAAATAGACTTGTTAGACATCAAATTTTAGAAGGAAACATGCATGATCCACATCTACATATAGTGGTGGCTTTAGGATTTTTTTTTACGGTGGTCACTAAGAAGTTTAAATTATACAAAATTTAATAAAGAGACAACTTGAATATATTAACATCACAAAAAAAAAAAAATGCAAATACATGAAATATTACAATTTTTTGTACTAGTAAAAAAAAAAAAAGACTAATAAGAGATAAAGTGGAAATTGAAAATGCTAATATGAGAATAATAAAATAACCATAACAATTTCATAACAAATCTTATGCAACAAGTTGTTATTGGTGGGTAAAACATGTTAATATTGAGCCCAAATTAGAATTAGTAACAACTTATTACTTAAGATCTATTGTAAAAATATTGTTGATGTAGCAATACTATTATTTTTGTTGAATTCAAATTCTTATGATTCTCAGGTCATGTTATTTAACATTTTTATTAGGGTGGTCAAAATTAGTTAATATAGTATATAATTTTTTTTTGTAAGTATATATATATATATATATATACATTTTTTTCAAGTCAGAGTGGTCATTGAATAGATTAATTTAAACTAACTATTATTATTAATTTTTGCTAAGTATAAAAATAAAAAATTGGCAAGTGAGGGTGGTCATGTGACCACCCTCACATACAAGTGGAGCCGCCAATGTCTGCATATGCATATCTTCTACTAAACTTGAGCGAAATTAGTATAGGTGTCCTTGAGGCACTTCCTCCATCTTATATCAAGATACATTGGTGTTAAATATGAAAATAAAAATAGGGATAATTACAGTAAAACCACTTGTGGTATGGCCCGTTTTCATTTTGTCTACCTGTGGTTCAAACATTTATACTTTTCCCATCTGAGATTACTTTCGTTAGGGCCCTGCTATTCACCTTTGACTTCTTTCGTTAAAAAACAACTTTTACCACCAAAACATAACATAACACGAATCAAAAGTTAGAGTTTGAATTTTTTTGAAAGAGCTGGGGTTTTGTGTCTCTATGCAAATTAGAGGTTCTTTGCTAAAATTTCTTTGAAAAATAATCAAGAAAGGAAGAAGGCAAGAAAGATATGATTGTTTATGATGAACCATTAAAAAAGGTCTACATTGTTGGGACCTTTTTTAATATCTTTGTCACACACTAAACCCCACAACCCAAGCACTGAAAATATCTCTCTCATCTCTCACGCTAAAAATCAAATCAAATATCTCTCTCATCTTTGTAACACACTAAAATTGTTTCAACGCCGTGAAATCGAGGTCACCATCGCCGTTGGTGGACACCGTACTGAGTTTCCTCCAAACCCACAGTCGATTCTTCACGACGAGCCCATCTTTCCTCTGCTGCCACTCCTCTTCTCGCTTCGTCGACACCACCAAAACGCTGTAGAAACCCCTCTACCGACACTCTAACAATGACTATCGATCCTTCAACGACTCTTGGTTGTAGGTTCATTTGATTTTTGTGGTTTTGGTTGTGGGTTCATCTGATTTTCTTCGTTCTCGCATTCGTCTCGGCGGTTTGGAGCAGATCCAGGAAAAAGGCCAGCGGTGGTTTAGAGAACATGAGGCTCGATCTCGGCCTCCGCCCGGTCCGTTGATGATTACGAAATCCCTTTTCCTCTCTCTTTTTTGATCAACGATGGTCATAGTGGGTTTGGTTACTTTGTTGGCGTGGGTTTGTTGACTAATCAGTGGGTTTGGTGACTGGTTCGGTGGGTTTGGTGACTGATCGGTGGGGTGGATCTTTGGTTTGGTCGGCGAGGTGGTGGGGTGGTGGTGGTTTGATTGTGTTGGTCAGTGGTGGTGGGATCTAGGTTTGATTTTGGGTTTGATTGTGTTGGTTTGGGTTTGATCTGTGTTTGATTGTGTTTTTCTAGGTTTGTTGTGATTGGTTTCTTGACTTGGGTTTGATTTGGGTTGGTTTGTTTACTTGGTTTATGGGTTTGATCTACTGAGAATTTGGTGTTGATTATGTTAGAATTTAGAGAAGAACATGAAGAATTCGAAGAACCAGTTGTAAAATGAAGAACAAGTTGAAGATTTAATGCTCTTCAACTTCTGTTAGATTAGATCATTTCCTATTGTAAAGAAAACAAAACACCAATGATGTTCATACCTTTCTAATGTTCATACCTTTTTTTTTGTAAAAATTGGAAACCTTAGTTTTTTGATTTGTTTTATGTTTGTTTTCGTCTAAAAATGTGTTCGTTTAATGGCAAAAGGAGAGATAGGTAACGGATCCTTAACAGAGCAAATCTCAAGTGGGCAAAGTGTAAATGATTGAACCACGGATAGGCAAAGTGAAAACGGGTCATACCATAAGTGGGTTTACTGTAATTATCCCATAAAAATATCAATATACTTTGGTGGTATCCATTACCTATGGCTTTCTTTTAGCATTTAGTCCATTTGTAGTTTGCAAATAAATCTCAACCATGTTGCCATAATTCATTAAGAAAAACTATTATTAATCAAGTAAAATTTCAATTAAGTCCATATATTACCTTGTATAGAGGTGCATAATAGTTGCATTTCTTACTTCATAGGACTTATGTATAGCATATATTTTGCATTCTTTAGCACAATTTATATCAATAAGAAATTGTTTTGATTTGTAGACAATTTCTTAGGGCGAAAATTGGGAATTAAGCCCAATTTGGGAACTATACAGTTAGTAAGCACTGTTGCCAAAGTATATTTCTTAATAACATCTCGAGCCTCAGAGGCTCGATTTTGGGCTTATAAACCGAGTCTCTGAGGCTCGGTTTTCGTGATCTGATCAGGTCCGACGTGGTCTTTTTTTCACGTGGAAATCGAGTCTTAGAGACTCGGTTTCCACGTGGCGACATGATGTGGCGAACTGGGTGGAAGACCTGAAAACCGAGTCTCAAAGACTCGAGTTCTAATAGGGGTTTTATTCAAATTTAACGCCTCGCAGTCACTCTCCACTCTCACTCTTACTCTCACCCTCTTTCTCGCACAGACCAGACCACCCTCTCCGCTATCGCTTACCGTCTTCTCTCACCTAATCTCACGCTCTCACTCACCGTCTTCTCTCATGCTCTCACTCACCCTCTCACTCAAGTAAGCACCTCTGAGCGCCTCTCTCAATCACCCTTTCCACTCTCTCTCACCGTCTTCTCTCACTCACCATCTTCTCTCAGACTTTAGTCTCAGTCTCCACTATTTCACATTCATCACCTTCGTCGAAAATAGTTGATAAAGCTATAACAAGGTGTACAGAGGAACTTTGGTTGCCGAGAAATAGTGGAAAAAATCACCGTTTGATAAAGCTACGCGGTCTCTCAAAACTAAAAAAAAAAGGCGAGTCGCCTTGCTCAACTAGAATTTCATCGTTTGGTTGCCGAGAAACAGTGGGAAAAATCAAAGAAACTTTTGTTTGAATTCGTTTTTTTTTTTCTATTTGGTTTCCGTTTTGAATTTGTAATGGAACTGTTAGATTGAAGCTTTATTGTTTTTTGAGATTGAAGCTTTATTGGGCAGTTATGGTAAATATGTCACTAAGAAGGGAGAAATTGGAGATATATACTCTGATTGGAAAAAATTGGAGATATATACTTTAATTGTTAGTTGTTTTGTTTGGAAAAAATTTACTCTGATTTCTTGGTTGTTTCAGTTTTTATTAGATTTAATGTGGAAAGTTGAATTCTTGTTCATATAGGTTGTCTTTGAAGGTTGATTTCTTTAGTAAGAAGTTTAAGATCTTTGCATCTCAGAGAGAGCTTATTTGAATACATTTAGCTGGAGGAAATGGAGGGAAAATTAAATGATGCCAACCGTTAACAGAGAGTGCATATTATGTTTTGTTGATCTGGATGGTTTTTTCTTTCCAAAAAAAAAAAAAAAATGTTTCTAGGTAATAAGATGTGTTGGTGCTGTATTAGGTAGAGTTTGGTCACTACTACTAATGAGTTGGTTTGAGCAATGGATGGATCCATCCTTTTGGAAAAAAAATTTGTGTACCTTACACTTTTGAATGAGAAAGGCAGGGGATCTAGTTAACTCTTTGTTTCCCCTCTATATACTTGTTACTTGTTTCGAGAGTTTTAAGGTTTTGATTGTACCGTTTAAATTTCATATAGCTGGGACTGTTGATGTCATAGATTGGAAGTGTGGTTAATTTCTTGCCAACCCTAAAAGTTATGTTTGCCAGTTCTGGTATCAGTGGCGGTTTTATCAATCTTGCAGGCAGGTAGTTTATTGTCATTTATAATTATTTTATTTTTCAGGACAGATGGTAGTCCACTTTAAAGGGTTTGTTGTATTTGATTGCAGAGATTAAAGATGTGTTGTGTTCTTTTTATTGAATTCAAGGGGAAGGGGGGGGGGGCGGGGGGAAGGGATGAGCCATGTTATCGAAGTTGAAGATTCATTTGAGATGTGTTAGATGAGTCCTAACTAATTACAACATGTGTTACAACCTAATTGAGCACATGACCGATTATTGGGGCCTTCCCACATGCAAAGGGGAATTTTGGCTTGGCTTTGGCTTGGTCTTGGAATGAATCAAGGCATCTTGCTAAAAGAGTACTAATTGGCACCTTCAGACATCCAATCAGGACTTTAGAGTGTTCATTGGAGCTCTTTGTTTCTCGATTGGGCACTTAGGCTGACTGGATTGTTTTGACTTCATTTTGGGCTGCTGACTTTTGTTTGGGCTCCTGATTAATAACCTTTTGATTGTGGATAACTATATTAAGAGGAATGTTTGTCATGGTCAAATGGTGTTGTATGTGTAAGTGTAGCTATAAAACTGTGGATTGTCTATTGTTACATTGCTTATTTGCTAGTGCTCTGTGGTCCTTTGTATTTTCTGTTTTGGGATTCAGTGGATGGTGCCAAATAAAGTGATTGATATCTACTTTTATTGGAACTGGAAAAGGGTTCTTGGTTCTTGTAACAATAGTCTTATTTGGAATGTGAATACTCATTGCATTATGTGGACAACTTGGAGAGAGATGAATAATCAAACTTTTGAAGGTGTTGAGAGATTTGCAATTGAGATTTTTTTTTTCATTTTTTTTAAAATATGATTTGCTGGATAGCTTGTAATTCCTAATTAGATTTGGTAAATCTCTTAAACCTTAGATTGTAGTTCTTTAGGAGGCTTTAGTATTTGAGTTCTCCTTTTTTTCAGATTTTTTTTTATTACTTATAACTCTTTTTTACTAGTAAGTTACATATGCACCCAATGGGTCTTCAATCCATGACCCATGCTCCATGTAAAACTTAGAAGTGGAGGAGCTGCTTGATGATCTATAGCTCATTGGCAAGAAATTAAATCCTCTCTCTAGAACAGAACACAACAGAACAAAAGAAGTAAAAGAAAAAAAAAATGCATCTCAAATCCTACCTACAAAATCCCTTTTCATGATAAAATGAATCTAGCTAGCAATTAGACCTCTACTCTTATTAATTTTTTATATGGCCAAAAAAATAATGTAGAATTTGGATAGTATATGAGGCAGTAGGAGCCTGGGATTTTAAATTGAGAGACAAAATTAAATTACAATAATGAAAGAAAAATTAATTAATATAAATAAAAAATAGACCAACATTAAATAATTAAGCAAAAATTTAAGTATTATAACAAAAAATAAAAATATTAAATAATAAAAATTAGAAGATTAGATTTTGGAGAGAAACTATTTTGTGAAACAACTGTGTGGAACATTCCTCTCACATTTGGTAGATCCTACACACCCATTTGTGAGACCATAACTGACATTTTGTGAAGTGTGAATTGTGATTTCTTCTTGGCTGGACCCATGTGCCCCTGATCCCTTAATTCTCATGATCTGAAATTAGTTTTATTTCCTCTCTGATGGTTTTTCCCTTCCCCATAACAAATGATTGTCCATTATAACCTCAAGCAAGGTGTTTTTAAAAGTTTGGAAGTTGTCTTGTTCTTCTGTTTGGTGTGAGCAGAACAGTATTGCCGTCTCTATAGGTGTTATCATTCAAAAGTTATTTCTATTAATGTTTCTTTGTTAAGTTGGCTTTCTTAGTTTTAAGGTCTTTAAAAAGTATTCTAACCTGTGGTTGACAATTGTTCACATTTTGTCTTCAATGTCATTTGTACTAATCTCAATTGCACTCTTGGATCATTGAAAGTAGATTTTCGAAAAAAGAGAGCTGCGGTATTTTTGCCTTTATGCTCTTTACTTTGAAAAACTAGCCTTCTTGCAAAGGAGAATCCAATGGCAGATGATATTCAGCATAATTTCCTAATTAGCCATGATGCGAATACTTGGATCCATTGAGAGTGCTTCAAAAATTGGCAGTAAATTTATGATTTGCAAAGTCTCATTGAAATGTCTTTTTTAGCCTTGTAAATTTGTAATTAAACTCTTGACACTTAGATTTTCAAGAATAAATTCTTATTTAAATTAGAAAGGAATCCCAAAATGATTATCTTTTGGAACTTTATCCTGTTCTGAAGAACAACTACCTAGAAACTCTTTGAATAACTTTTGCCTCATTTTGCCATCAATTGTCTCTACTCTGATAACCATTGGATACAACGCTGTTTTTTGGTTTTTGAGAAAATTTCTTAGATTGTTTATGTTTATGTTTTCAATAATGTCTATTACATGCTAACTGCTTATCATTCTTATGCAGTATGGCTGCTGCAAATGCTGAACAAACCATGCGCAGGCTGGACCCATTGACGGGTCGGTGTTGAAACAGCAGCCCAACCATCGGTCCGAAGTTATTTGGAATGGACAGGTAAAACATAACACTACAAATTGAACCAATGTACATGCATTTACTGATTAAAATATACACGCACTTACTGTCATATATTAATTCATGATTCTGTTTTGTGCAGGATCCGGGGTCCCCTACTTGCCGTAGCTGTAATGAAGAGTTCTCCAATCGAGAGCCAATGGTGGACGACCGAGTTGTTGACATCATCAAGGCACTTGGTTTGGAGGGACTCCTCAGGCTTTCGGGTAGAGAGATTGACCATGGCCTAATAACGGCCTTAGTGGAGCGATGGCGGCCCGAGACTCATACCTTCCACATGCCATATGGTGAGGTGACCATCACATTGCAAGATGTGGAAGTTCTTCTTGGACTTCCTATTGATGGCGAGGCTATAACAGGGAACACGCAGAAAGAATGGGTGAATGTGTGCCGGGACTTCCTTGGCTTTCAACCTGTAAATAATGAGAGAAAGCAACTTGATGGCCAAAGGATTCTCATCAAATGGCTTTCGGAGCAAGTTGCCGATACATTGCCGCCTAATGCTGAAGAGGATCAGGTGCATACGTATGCACGATGCTACATCTTAGCACTACTGGGAGACACAATCTTCGTGGACAAATCCGGCGATAGGGTGCATCTAATGTGGGTGCAGCAGTTGGAAGACCTTCGCAACCCACGAAGATACAGTTGGGGAAGTGCTTGCCTTGCATGGTTGTACAGAAAGTTATACAGGGCGAGCGATAAGAAAGCTAGTCAAATTGGTGGGTGCTTGCTATTGGTCCAGTATTGGGCATGGGCAAGGTTCCCGTATTTGTGCCCAACAGTTGAGCATGGCTCGCTAGTGGGTGCCTATGGTCCTCTAGTGCGTGGTCCACTGTCCCTGAAGTAAGTCTCTACCTCATACACGCCATGTAACTTCAATTTATTTATTTATTTGAAAGGCTTCTAGGAATTATTTAAGTCAATATTAAACAATTTTCGATCAGAGGTTCAATATATATGATTAGGTTAATATACTCTAAATAAAAAGTCAAATTTTCTAAATTATATGATTAGGTTAATATATATGCTACTTAGTCTTAATTTTTATTATTTGATTGTAGGTGGTTGTGGGTCCCAAACAAGAAAAACAGGCCCCAACACATCTTCCTGAAGAGGTATCGCGAGCAAATAGCTTCAATGTTGCCAAACCAGTTATAAAAATGCCTTATTTAACATGTTTAGGAATAAGATATAAGTTTGGTGAACTTTGGAGTATAAACATTGTTGCCTAATGTGTTGTGTACTTGTTTTTTGGCTGTTGTAGGTGGTGTGGTAGTCGTATGAGTCTGAATTAGAGGACCTGCCGCGGTGGTGTGTTGCAGGGAGGGCTGTGTGGACGGCAACAGTTCCGCTTGTATGTTTCCACCTAGTAGAGTTACATACACTGGATTGTGTTGTTCGTCAATTCGGGATGATCTAAGAAATTCCCCGTGATGTTGACACTAACATAGTGCTTCATCAAATTGATTTGAGGGGGAAGTCTGTGTTAATTGGATGCAAAGACATGCTATGCATATCATGGAGTGGGTTAATCGCCTTCAACAGTGTTGTGATGCAGTTCTTGGTGACATGCCTCTAGCCCATGAGTACTTCGACTGGTTCAAAAGGGTAACTCGGAGGTTCATCGATGTCCCCGGCGCTAGATTGATTCTTATGGTAACTTCTCCATGTCGATCTACATCTTACCGTACTTCTTAGCATGAAACTACTGTTTAGAGAACATGATATATGTGGTCCAATGTCTACTTAGCATCAAACCTCATTTTTAAAGTTGTCTGCTTAATAATAATAACACTTGGTCTCCCTATAATTTGCAATTATTACTAGCAGAACCAATGCATAACCAACATTTATTTTATTATCGATTGGCATGCATTGTCGAGTTGGCGTTGCATTACTAATATATATGGTTTTTTCATGTGCAGATTGAAGGATATGTCCGTTTGTTGAGGCGTCACCCAGTGGGCACGGAGGACCACAAGGACATTACCGATGTGCTGAAGACAGTGCAGGAGATTGGCCGTGTACAACCTCCTATCCCTGAGGACCCGAATGAATAGGCAGCTACTCTTGTGGCAGCGGCTACTCAGAGGCCAAGCACTACTGAGAGTCCAAGCACGAGCACAGCTCCTGCTGGACGTCGCTCTCGTCGGCCTGTTGCTACCCCTCAGGTTGTCCCTACTCCCGATCCCTCTCCATCCACCCCACATCCATCCCCTAGCCCCACCATCCCTTCACCCACCCCACATCCATCCCCTAGTCTCACCATCCCTTCACCCACCCCACATCCACCCCTAGCCCCACCATCCCTTCATCCATCCCACATCCACCCCCTAGCCCCACCATCCCTTCACCCACCTCACATTCATCCCCTAGTCTCACCATCCCTTCACCCACCCTACATCCACCCCCTAGCCCCATCATCCCTTCACCCACCCTGTTCTCTTCCGTCTTCAAATCTGGGCCACTCTGCAATGGCGCATTTAATACCTTTATGTCGATCAGAAATAATGCAAATGCCCTCCTTAGGTATCACATGCTGTATCAAAATCCTGAGACACTCTAAAAACCACCCCCAACTAGCCCCTAACTCTTTGTCCACAACAGCAAAGGCGAGAGGCAAAACCTTTTGGTTAGCATTGGTTGCCATTGCAATCATCAACACCCCTCGATATATATCATACAAATAAGTCCCATTAATACTGATCACTGGCCTGCAATATCTGAATGTAATAATGCATGGAGTGAATGCCCAAAATACATAGCGCAGTAACGCAGTACCATTTATGCCCCTACGTATGGTGTAATAGTTGTATTGGGTACCCGAATCCTGATCCAAGTATGCCAACAACAACTTTCGCAATCTTTGGTAAGACTCCTCCCAATCCCTAAATATCTTAGCAATTGCCTTCTGTTTTGCGTCCCATACCTTATAGTACGAAAGCTCATGCTTATACTTAGTATGTATGATCTCCCAAAGCTCGTGAATACGAGTAGTGTAATTTTGTCGCAATTTTCCCACGATTTTTGATGCAACAAAATTAGAATCCATCATTTTACCGTCTCTTCGCCGGCCAAAGGGTATACAACTGTGTGGACCCACATAAGACGTGACTATCCACAGACCATTAAGTTTAGCCTTGATGAATGCCCCAACGTACCACTTGCAATTGGTGTCAATGCATGCGGCGCACAATTTAGTTTTGGTCGACCTCTAGATAATAAAATTTCTATTTTCCCCTGCTGTGTATATTATCAATGCACGTTTCACCGCCTCTTTGTTCGCAAAAGTCAACCCTTTACTAAAATGCATCCCATCTTCCCAAGTAGAAACAAATGGTATCTGAAGACGTGAAGGATCAACCAAATTTTTCCAAGTATTTGCGTAGAATGACTTGGCAGGAGGTGCGTAGGCAGTGGTCGTATTTGTATCATGTTGGACGCCAATATCATCGTCTACATCACCTTCATCATGGTACTCCATATTTTCCTCTTCAAAATTGGGAATGAGTTCATCCACATCCCTGTCAAAGTTGCCTTGCTCAATCCTCTCTTCGTACTCATCCATATCATCAATACTTTCACCATTATACGCAGCATGATCTTCGTCTTCGTCTTCGTCTTCGTCTTCCTCCCCTAAATGTGTCTCTTGAGGTTAGAGTGTTTCACCAGTATTGGCAGCATGAATTTGAGATGGGAGCATATAACTTCCCATTGTATAGTTTCCCATTGTAGTGCATCTATCATCTAGGGCTGTAAATTGTAAAGATGTTGTTGTTTGTTGCACCTCCTCAGTATCAACTTCTGCAAACGGCTCTGAACTTACGTACAACTCAGCAGCATTTACTTGGGGCATTTTATGGATCCTATTAAACATGAGCTTTACATGTTTGTCTTCTTTGATCGCCATATACCCGTAATTTATCCGTTCATGAAGGACTTCTTGTGGGTAACGATAAATAATCTTTATGTCATAACAAGCAGGGTTCAAATTCAATTCTTCCATTATTTTCCTTTTCAAATCATTCAACGTCTTCAACTTACAACGTATCATCATGTAGTAGCATTTGATACTCGGCCCTCTAAATGGAAATCCGTCAATCTCTTCAGGATTGACAAGGGGTCTACCGTAGTATACATTTATATTAATATTTTTCAGAGATTATGAACCTATTACAGTCAAGTGTAATATGTTAGTCACGTATTTTATCTCTTTCATTTAACATCAATTGCAAAACCTTTTCTATCTACTCAAAGTTCAAAAATTACAACTTCTCACCCCACATTTGCATATACTCACCTCACATCACATACAAACACCCAATCATTATCATTTCATACTCAAACAAAAAAAATCACCTTAGACTCCAAAACTCACCCCCATTGGGGGATGTAAATGTCGAATTCTAAGATTAAATACATCCAAAATAATTATGCAAAAATGAAACTTGAAGAGATTCTCCATGAAGATATAGTTTTGATTAGAATCAAATCATTGCTTCATAACCAATTAAGTTAATGAAAACCACATAAAGACACTTTTTTTTAATGTGACATGGATACATTTCTTTCCAAGCATGCATGAATATAGTGTTTCTGAGATGGATTTTTTTTGTGTTTAGGACTTTACGAGTTCCTCGCTCATTGTTCACAAGGATACACTTGGCCTAAAAAAAAATGTTCTGAAGCAGATCCCAATAAGGGACTTGAAAATGTAAAGCAGAGCTATTTTAGTGGTTGACTATAGCTCGTAGGAAATGAGTCTAGCTAAGTAGAGTTTTTTAAGACGTATAAAACTCTTCCTCTCATTTTTCATTTCTATTTATTTATCTTATGGTTTATGATTTTATTTTATTTCCTTTAATTTATTTATTTTACCCAATTGATAGGTTTTATTTACTATTTTGAATCCCATAATGACTTCTACTCAAATTGTCTTCGTATTTGACATTTGGAAAAACCAATCTTCAATATTTGTAATACATGTCTATAACAAATTATAAAAACCAAAAAAAATCACCTTAGACTCCAAAACTCACCCCCGTTACAAAATTTCAAATCAACTCTAACAAAAAATATAAATCAAAATATCAAACTAAACAACAATACAATCATTAAAAACCTAACAGTACAATCATTAAAAACCTAACAATACAATCATTAAAAACCTAACAATACAAATATACCAACAATACATCTTAAATATATCAATCATTATTTCATACTCAAGCAAAAAAAAAAAAAAATTAAAGACAAATTAGAGACCAAACAACAAAAGAAATTCATGATACATACCCATAAAGAAAACCTATACAATCAATGATTATAATTTCACACTCAAGCAAAAAAAAAAAAAAAAAACTAAAGACAAATATTAAAACCAAACAACAAAAGAAAATCATGATAAATACCCATGAAAAAAACCTATACAATCAATGATTATAACAACCAACAGCCACTAACAAAATCAACAGCCACTAACAAAACCTATGTCTTAATTATATACTACACTAGCAAAATCAACAGCCACTAACAACAAACAGCCTTACCTGACATGAGGATGTGCAAAATGTCAGCTTGTATGAGTGAGAGGAGGAGTGAGAGAGAAGACTACTACAATGAGTGTTGGTGTGTGTATGAGAGAGAGAGAGGGAGTGACTTGCTAGTACCCGAGAGACAGAAAAAAAAAAGCCAGACCCAGAAAAGAAAAAACCAGATCTATATACAGAAACATCACGTGAACTGTTGGCTTTTTTCAGCTTGGAAATCGAGTTTTTGAGACTCAGTTTTGGCTAGTAAATCGAGGCTCAGAGGCTCGGTTTTTATGTTCTGAGGGGACCTGACGTGGAGCATTTTTCCACGTGGAAATCGAGCCTTTAAGACTCGGTATTAAAACCGAGTCTTAAAGGCTCGATTTCCACGTGGAAAATGCTCCACGTCAGGTCCCCTCAGAACATGAAAATCGAGCCTCTTAGCCTCGGTTTACTAGCCAAAATCGAGCCTCTTAGGCTCGAGGTGTTAGTATTTTATATTGTTTGAAAACCTGGCCTATTAATTATATTGTTTGGAAAACGAAATTAGTTTCCCATTTTCCCGCCAATTTCTTATGACTGAATAGTTTGGAAGGTTCTTTGATGTTGTTTTAATTTCTTTGCATTTAATTTATATTAGTTAGTATTGAACTTAAACTATTTATTTTTTTAACATAAAACTGTCTTTTCCCATTATGTAAGTGCACAGAAATTGACTGAATAGACCAAAGTGAATCGAAATGAATTGAATGGATCGAACTTGACTGAAGTGGACAAAAAATGACAAAAGAGGACTGATTGGGCCAAAGTGGACCGAATAGGACAAAGTAGACCAAATAAGACTGAATTGGACCAGCTTGAATTGAATGTGACAAAATTAGGACAAAAGGGACCGAATAGATTGAAGTGGACAGAATGGACCGAATGGGCCAAAGTGGACCTAATAAGAGTAAATTGGACCAACGTCGACCAAATATGACCAAATTAGACTGAATATATCTGAAATGGATAAAATGGACCAAATAGAACCAAAGTGGACTAAATAAAACCAAAGTGGATTGAATAAGATTGAATGAACCAAATAAAACCAAAGTAGACAGAATAGACCAAATAGGACTGAATGGACAGAATAGAACCAACTTGGACCGAAGTGGACAGAATATGACCGAATAAGACCAATAGGGACTGAATAGGACTAAAATGGAGAGAATGGATTGAATAAGACCGAAATAGACCAAACTGGACTAAATAGAATCAAACTTGACCGAATAAGGCTGAATGGGCCGAATAGGACCAAAGTGGACAGAATTGAGCAAATAGGACCAAATGGACCATATGAACAGAATATGACCAAAGTGGATAGAATGGACCAAATAGGACCAAAGTGGACCGAATAGGACTAAAGTGGATGGCCTTTGTTCTACCAATATATAGAGGGAGCAAAAAAGGGCTTTGGAACTGGAATAGAATTGAAATAGTACAATTTGTAAAGAAAGGAAATTCAAGAGTGAAGAATAGTTCAAATGTATTAAAAAAGAAAATTTAAAGCTTGAGCCTGCCATTTTTGCCTCACAAAAACAAAAACTCAAGTACGTACAAATCAGAGGAAACTTTAAAGGACTAGGACTCCAAAAAATTCACAGTACATGGGTACGTGGTGTGAGACCAGTAACTACCTCCTCATTTTCAAGGAATTCATGGGTTAGGCTTTAAAGGGTGTTTCTCCATAGACTTATGGACAAGGTAGTGTATACATCTTTGGTTATTGATCACATATGTTGTTGATTCAAATGGCAATGGATGCTTTATCTATATATACCCTCTCAATTAGATATGAGTGGCTTCTAGAGCAAGTAGGGATTCAATCAAGAGTAACATCTTCCAATCCCTGATCATCTGATTCCATATCTTCCAGTAGATCTGCCATGCTGGCATAAATAGGTAAAACACACAGATAGATGCAAAGGAACACGAAACTTAGTATTGCTAAAGCTAGATAATACCTATCGAGATGACTTGTGTTTATGGTTTCCTTGAACCAGCTTTTGAATAGTAAAACGAAGGGGATGCTGAAGAAATTTCCCAAACTTGTTACAAAGTTACTAAATATCGGTTCATACCTCGTCATTGATTTATTGACGTGGTTTGAGATGAATTGCTTAAGCCCTTTACTAGCTAGCAAGTCCTTCCATTAATCCTAACAAAAAAGTTGTGGAAGTAACCAGAAGACACTCATGGAGATAATCTTAATTGGGTTACTAGGACCAATTCCCTCTTTCTCAATTAAATTCAGTCTGCGGATCTCCACTTGCCAAGATGTAATGCAGCATAATATAAAGCAAACCATTCCAGCACCAATTGCCAACTGTTCAAAATGTCTTTGTTTTGCTAATTTGAACATCATCTGAAGCAGCCTTTCTGTTATGGAGCTTATAAAGGACTTGACCACAATGAAAGTCATTAGGGGAACCTTGACCTTACCAATTAGAACATCCATGTTGCCCACATAGGTATTAATGTCAAAAGGTGCTTGACATCCTTCACTTGTTTAACTGTGCAGAGCCTCCCAAGATTCTCTTGTTCTTCCTAACTAATTGACGATGTTTCTTCAATTATAGCAGCTTTATCTACCTGTATTCAACGTATTTACCAGCTAAGGCTTACACACACACACACACGCACACACAGAGAGGGGGCACATGATCTAGAGTGTGGGAAAATGGAAGTAGTAGGTACTCAAAGAGCTCTAAACTCCCTCGTTAGTAAAGAGAGAGAGAGAGAAAGAGAGAGAGAGCACTACACCTAAAAAATTGACATTTTGGCAACAAAAGTATTTGACGAGTATGGTTCATGTAGAGCTGATTTGATGCAAGATTTTTCCAATTATACTGAGTTGGTATATTTGGGTAATGTGAGGGTCCCTTTTTGGATAGTGTCCAGGCCCACGTGAAAGCGAGGACCCTGGGCCTTTTAGTTATTGTTTTAAGGGACTGAGCTTGGTTCACTACAGCTAAATGGGCTGATTACGAACCAAGTGGTGCATAGAGCAAGAATCCTACAATACATACATACTAGCAAACAAGAAATATATATGTACTGAACAACAAGAAACAATAAATGAGCAATGTGATAGAGAAAGAAATAAGATAAATATTAAGGGTCCTTAAGATAATGTGGGACATTTTATTATTTTCTTGATTGTGCAATACGTTGTGCTCACTAGGACGTGTTACAAGGTCTAAATAAGTTCAAAAATCACAGACTTAGATAGCTCTTCAGGCCTCCAAGACTTGCAAGGTTTGAATCCCTTTGAATTTAAGTGTGTTCTCTAGTGGCTGTTTGAGGATACTAGGCAGTATTTTCCTCTCTTTTCTTACTTTTTTTAAGTTCTAATAGAATTTTCTCAATGATTCTGTTCTAATTCACTGTTGCCGGATGCCCTTTCACTGTTGATTGCGTCCCTTTTTATAGTGTCATCTTAGGGTTCCCAGGGTACCCCCCATTTGCCCCCCTAGGTACTAGAACCAATGTTGTTAGCAACATTGGTGGCTGGTCCCTTCTTTATTCCTCATTATCTTCTTCTTTTGGAGCTTCTCCCTTAAAAGTCTCTTGCTGCCCTTTTATTCCAGTATGTCCTAAAGAGTTGACTTTGGATCTTCTTCTCTTAAGACTTCTAGATCCACCTTTTTCAGACTCAACTTTTAGCTTCCTTTCCCTTTGTCATTTTTCCCAAGTGAGCTGATTCCTCCTTGCCAAATTGAAAGTTTCCCCAGCCACTTCCCTTCATAGTTCTTCATTCTGGGTTTCCCGAGGTACCAGCCCCCTTTTTCATAAATTGTTGATTCCCAGCCCTTCAAATTCTTTTATGCGTCTTTGGGTGGCTGATAGGGAGATAGCTATTCTTGTTCCTCGTGTTTCTTGGAATCCCCTTTGAACTGTCTTAATCCAGCTCTGGCCTTGCTGCACGCCCTGAGGACCTCGAGCTCCTAACAGTCCCTAAGTATCTTGGCCTAATTCTCACCTAGCGATTTTCTAACTTTGGTGGGTTGGGCTTTTCTTTCTTTTTTTCTTCTTCGTCTCATGGGTTCTAAAATTCATCAACTCATGGGCTTGGGGTTCCTTCTTAAAACCCTTAAATTGATTTGGGCTTACCATCTTTTTTTCTTTATTGCGAGCTCAACTTTTTCGTTTCTTATAGAGTTCAATTCTTTATATCACTTGGGCCTTAGGGCAACACTGTGACTTTTTGGACCTCAACAGGTAGTTTAGATGCCTTTTGGATATAGCTGACCTGAAGATTTGAAAATAAATACCAAGTGGGCTCCCAGTCCACCACGTACCCTTGGTATGGTGGTCATTCCACAAATATAAATGTTTGTGGGGTGTGGAGGGCAAGGGCCAGAATTTAAGTTTCTAAGAAGGATTTTAACTTGTTGTAGTGTATAGCTTAGACTAGATTAGCCCATTGAGCTTGGCCCAGTATACTGTACTTGTAGTTTACTCATATTACTTGTACTGCACACATACCTAGCCTATATAAGACTCTCTATTGTACATTATTGTTTACATAGAATATACAGACTATTCAGTCTTTTTCTCTCATTTTATATTCTTAACATGGTATCAAAGCCATTCCCCTGACTTTCTGGTTCCTGTGGACATCTCTAGCATTCTTCCACTGCCCTCGCCTTCATCCAGTAGTCAGTATCAGAAGCGAGTCACTGCTGTCATGCCCACAGTCCTTGCAACTCTCGGATCTCATCATTCTGTTCATCCAATTGCTAAAGCAAAGGCATAGAGTGACAGAACAGTCAATCCCGAGCAAAACCCAACCAAGAACATCCAGAAAGGTCCTGACACGCGCCCACACGCGTCGGCTGAAGCTTCTGATTGTCGAACACACACTCTATACTCTGCCATGCGCCACTAGAAGTGCATATGCGTTCCACGCGCCGGACACCGAGCCTCCACGCGCTCCATATGCCTAAGACCATCAGCATCTGTCCACGTCAGTCCTAGGCTAACGTCATCCTGCACACGTCAGCGTCTGCATCATTCGCCTACGTCAGCACACGCAGCAGTTGATTTTGACCATTGACCACGACTGTTGACCGTTGACTTTTTGACCAAAGTAAAAAATTTTCAACAGGGCCTGTCTTACTCAGTTTTTCGCGTAGATTTTGATTTTGGGCCCCGTTTCTACATTTGAGGTCTCTAAATGCCACTTTTTGGTCATTTTCTTCATTATGGCTCAACAAAATGAATGAGATATCGTATGTCCTATCACTATTATGTTGGATGGTCCTACTAGCTATCATGCATGGTCTCAGAATATGACTGTCTTTCTCAAAGGTCGTAAACTGTGGAGATATGTGACTGGTTTAATTCCTAAGCCAGTACCAAACCTTAAGTCCAAATCCACAGCTGCTGAAGATGCCTCTGAGATTGCTGTTACAACGGATGATTATGAAGAACGCCTAGAGGAATGGGAGAGTATTCAAGGTAAGATCTTGTCTTGGTCTATCAATACCTCTATTCCCTCCATTCATAATCTTCTTCCTCGTCTTGAGACTACTGAGGCTGCTTGGAAATTCTTGGCCAATCGCCATAATTGTATTAATGATTCAAGCCTAGAGTTCCACATTGAATCAAAGCTTTATCAAATGCGCCAAGAGACAAGTCAGTCTATTTCTGATTTTTATTCTTAGACTTCTACTATGTGGGAACAACTCTCTGCTGCAGATTCTCCACTAGTGTGTTCTAAGGACATTGAGCTCTTTGTCAAATATTGGGATTGCCGTAAATTTATGCACTTCATGATGGGTTTATGTGAGGATTTTGAGCCTATGAGGACTTCTCTGCTTAGTCGGTCTCCTACTCCTTCTCTTGCTGTTACAACGGATGATTATGAAGAACGCCTAGAGGAATGGGAGAGTATTCAAAGTAAAATCTTGTCTTGATCTATCAATACCTCTATTCCCTCCATTCATAATCTTCTTCCTCGTCTTGAGACTACTGAGGCTGCTTAGAAATTTTTAGCCGATCGCTATAATTGTATTAATGATTCAATTCTGGAGTTCCACATTGAATCAAAGCTTTATCAAATGCGCCAAGAGACAGGTCAGTCTATTTCTGATTTTTATTCTCAGACTTCTACTATGTGGGAACAACTCTCTATTACAGATCCTCCACTAGTGTGTTCTAAGGACATTGAGCTCTTTGTCAAATATTGGGATCGCCGTAAATTTATGCACTTCATGATGGGTTTACGTAATGATTTTGAGCCTATGAGAACTTCTCTGCTTAGCCGGTCTCCTACTCCTTCTCTTGATGCTGCAGTCAAGGAGCTCATTTCTGAGGAGAACCATCGCCTACTCATCACATGTCATCATCTGATCATGTATTGGCTACACTATCTCCACAGCCTCCCATTGCTGAATTCATTGCTCCTTCATGAATAAACTCTGGGCATCCCACCTCTCAGTCTTCCAAAGGTACTCGCTGCGAGTTTTACCGTGCCAAAGTCCATGACATCTCAGTTTGTCGCAAACTGTAGAAATTTATGCAAGAATAGAATAAAGCTTCTCTTCCTCGGGCAGCAGCTGTATATCCTTTAGATCTATCGGTTCCTACAGGTCCATCTTTGGCTTCCTCACTTACTACGGCTGATATTGAGGCAGTAGTTCAACATGTTTTATCCCGCACTTCCACTGCCCTTTTTGTCACCTTAGATAAAAAACCTTAGTTTTTTGATATTGCATGTTGTAACTATATGACTCCTAATGAATCCCAATTTTCTGATAAGGCACCCTCAGAATATCTAATCACCAATTACACTGCTGATGGAACTCCTATACCTGTTAGTCATAAAGGATTTTGAGCCTACGAGGACTTTCTCTGCTTAGCCGGTCTCCTACTCCTTCTCTTAATGCTGCAGTCAAGGAGCTCATTTCTGAGGAGAACCGTCGGCCTACTCATCACATGTCATCATCTGATCATGTATTGGCTACACCATCTCCACAGCCTCCCATTGCTGCATTCATTGCTCCTTCATGAATAAACTTTGGGCGTCCCACCTCTCAATCTTCCAAAGGTACTCGCTGTGAGTTTTGCCGTGCCAAAGTCCATGACATCTCAGTTTGTCGCAAAATGTAAAAATTTATGCAAGAGTAGAATAAAGCTTCTCTTCCTCGGGCAGCAGCTGTATATCCTTCAGATCCATCGGTTCCTATAGGTCCATCTTTGGCTTCCTCACTTACTACGGCTGATATTGAGGCAGTAGTTCAACAGGTTTTATCCCGCACTTCCACTGCCCTTTTTGTCACCTTAGGTCAATAACTTTATTTTTTTGATATTGCATGTTATAACCATGTGACTCCTAATGAATCCTAATTTTCTGATAAGGCACATTTAGAACATCCAATCACTAATTACACTGCTGATGGAACTTCTATGCCTGTTAGTCATAAAGGAACAATCTTTTCTCCTTGTTTATCCCTTAGTGATACTTTTCATATCCCAAAGTTATCCATTAATTTGCTTTCTGTTGGTCAACTTTGTGAATTAGGCATAGATCTTCTATTTACTAATCATGGTGTGGATGTGCAGGATCCCCGGATGGGTCAAGTACTTGGGACAGGCCGTAAGGTTGGTCGCATGTTTGAGGTTCATGACTTGAAGATTCCTTCACTAGTTGTTTCTACAGCTGCTACCACTACCACCCCCTCACCTGATCTATGACATGCTCATCTTGGTCATCCATCTTTATCTTGTCTTCAGTTGTTAGCTACTCAAGGTCATTTAGGTTCAGTTCAGTTTCAAAAATTTGATTGTATTTCCTGTCATTTTGGCAAACAAACAAAATTGCCCTTTAATAATAGTGACTCCTTTTCTTCTGCACCTTTTGATTTTATACATTCTAATATTTGGGGTCTTGCAGCTGTTTCCACTGAGGGGGGATTTAAATATTTTGTCATATTTGTGGATGATTTTTCTCGATATACTTGGATTTATCTGCTTCATCATAAGTCTGAACTTGTGTCTATTTACCAAACATTTCATAAAATGATTGAAAAATAGTCCAATCACACCGTCAAAGTCTTTCGATTAGATAATGCTTAAGAATATAATGATAAATCTTTCCTGTCCTTTTTAAACAATCATGGTACCCTTCCTCAGTAGTCTTGTCCTTACACCTCTCAACAAAATGGTTGTGTAGAACGAAAACATTGTCACATTCTTGATGTTGTTCGCACCCTTTTCCTTTTTGCCTCTCTTATTAAGTGCTTTTGGGGTGAGGCCGCACTCACTGCTGTGTACACCATTAATCGTATTCCTTCACCAGCTATACACAACAAATCACCATTCAAGCTTCTCTATAGTCAAACTCCTGACTACTCATTTCTTCGGATTTTTGGTTGTGCTTGCTTTGTCTCTCTTCCTCCTCATGAACGAACAAAGCTCCAACCTCGTGCTCATCTCTTTATTGTTTCCTTGGTTATGGTGTATCTCAAAAGGGGTTTCGCTGCTATGATCCCATTTCTCATCGCCTTCGTGTCTCCCGTCATGTTGAGTTTTGGGAACATCGTCTTTTCACGAGTCTTCAGCAGTTTCTTGTGTCCTCTTTCTCGAAGTCTCCCATTTTTACTGATCTTTTCCTCCCTCTCTATCCTGAACTTGTGAAGGATTCTTCAACATCGGCTGCCTCTCCAGACGACTCATCTCCGGTTCTGTCCCTGGTATATGACCAACCTGTCTTAGATCCTGTGGCACCACCCTCTCTTAAGTCTCCTGTTGGTCCTGAACTTCGTCGTTCCACTCGGGTAGCATTCCTCCCTTTTATCTCACTGATTATCACTACTTTTTTGCTCTTGCCACCCTCTATGAACCTCACACCTATCGTGAGGCCCATACTGACCCTTTTTGACAACAAGTTATGAACGAAGAACTAGATGCCAGTCATAAGAATTACACTTGGGATATGGTTGATTTGCCTTTTGGTCAGTCTGTAGTAGGTTGTAGGTGGGTTTACAAGATCAAGACCAAGGCTGATAGATTTGTTGAACGGTACAAGGCTCACCTAGTTGCCAAGGGCTTTACTCAGGAGTATGGCATTGACTATGAGGAAACATTTGCTCATGTTGCTTGCCTTACATCTGTCAGATGTCTCATTACGGTGGCTGCTGTTCGTCATTGGCCTCTTTATCAAATGGATGTGAAGAATGCTTTCTTCAATGGAGACCTCTAAGAATAAGTATACATGCAGCCACCACTTGGCTATCCACACTCCATCTTCGCCGTGCTCTTTATGGCCTTAAGCAGGCTCTTCAAGCTTGGTTTGAAAAGTTTAGCTCAGTTGTTACTCAGCAGGGTTTCACTTCGGGACTCATGACACTGCTCTCTTTGTCCGAAGATCCTTTGCTGGTATCACTCTTATTTTTCTTTATGTTGATGATATGATTATTACTGGAGATGATTTTGCAGGTATCCGCTCTCTTCAGCACTTCTTTAGTCAGCATTTTGAGATGAAAGATCTAGGTACTCTCAGCTATTTTCTTGGGCTTGAGGTTACCTCATCCTCTGATGGATACTATCCTTCCCAAGCTAAATATGCTTCTAATCTTCTCTCCAAAGCCAGTATCACCGACAACAAGACTGTTTCCACTTCCTTGGAATACAATGCAAAGCTCACACCTTTAGATGGTGAACCTATATCCGATGCTACTCGTTATCGTCAGTTGGTTGGTAGTTTGATCTATCTCACTTTTACTCGTCCGGATATTTCACATGCCGGGGTTATGGTTAGTAAGTTCATGGATGCCCCTCGTTCTATCAATTATGCTACCATTCTTCAGATTCTCCGATATGTCAAGGGCACACTTTATCGTGGTCTCCACTACTTTTTTTGATATTCTCTCGAGCTTCATGCTTATTCAGATGCGAACTGGGCAGGTGATCCGACTGATTGATGCTTTATCACAGGTTTTTGTTTCCTGTTGGGTACTTCTCTTATCTCGTGGCGTAGCAAGAAGCAGGATGTGGTTTCTCGTTCCAGTATTGAGGTTGACTATCGTGCCCTTGCCGACACTACCTATGAGCTTTTCTGGCTTCACTGGCTCTTGGCTGACATGGATGCTCCACAGCCCACTGCCACTCCTCTTTATTGTGACAATCGTAGTGCTATCTACATTGCTCATAATGATGTTTTCCATAAACGCACTAAGCACATTGAGATTAAATGCCACATCACTCACCAGCATCTCAAGAAAGGAAATCTCAAGTTGTTCTTCATCTTCTCTACTGATCAACCTGCTGATATCTTCACCAAGACTCACCCGCCTGGTCGTCTTCGAGATCTTATATCCAAACTCCAGTTGGCTTCCTCCTTGCCACCTCGAGTCTGAGGGGGGATATTAGTGTATAGCTTAAACTAGATTAGCCCATTGGGCTTGACTCGGTATATTGTACTTGTATTTTACTCATATTACTTGTACTGCACACATACCTAGCCTATATAAGGACATTATTGTTTACATAGAATATACAAACTATTCAGTCTTTCTCTCTCACTTTATATTCTTAACACTTGTATCAAAAAAAAAAAAAAAAAAGTGGGCTCCTAGCCCTAGTTGGTCTTTCATGGTGGTAAAAGGTGAAGCCAGATAAGAACAACAAAAGATTTGCACCCATAACTAGAGTAGGATTATTTTCAAAGTATAAATAAAATCAGCCTTTTATAAATAACCGAATTCAAAAATGAAGTGTACATTATTAGGTCTATTTGGGGAAGGTAAAATTACCAAGACTCCCTTAAAAATTACAACTCATCTCAAATTTTATTCCAAGCTGAAATAGAGTTTTCTCTAACAAAAATGCTCTAATTTTTTGGTTGAAAACATTTTAAGAAAAATGTTCATCTAACATTGATGCTCCATTTGTTTCGGTGAAAAGTGTTTTTCACATTTTTTTGGTGTTTAATATGGAGAGAAATGCAAATCAATGAAAAACATTTTCTATGGTTAAAGAAAAAAGCTAAATACCAAAAAAAAAAAAAAAAAAAATGCTTCCAGCTTTTTCAAAAGTGGAAAATATTTTTCAAAAGAAATACTTATTCATTATTTTTTTTATTGGAGGTAAATTTTCACAAATCTACCATTGAATTACATATTCTTCTTATATTCTTAATGCTTGCAAAATTTCAAGAAAATTAAAGTCAATAGCTATGTTATCAATAAATTGTTAAAATTGCAAGTTTTTGTAGTTTGAAATTATGCATAAAATTCAAGTTTATAGATCATATAGTAAATAACATCCGATTGATGTAAAATTTGATATGTGTATCAAGAGCATAAAGAACATGCATTTCAATGGTGAGAATTTCAAAATGTGTAGTAATGTTTGTTTTATTAAGTAAGTTTGTAGTTTTAAGTCACAACCTATTTTGTAGTTAAACTTTGCCCTTTTCAAAACCTTTCGTACCACACCACAAGACACTCTCCTCATGGTAACTTCTCTCTCTTTGCCGCATCTCTTTCTACACGTACTGAAAGTTGAGAGAGCACTCTTTTTTTTTTTTTTTCTTCAGCTAGGATCTTAACTATGACCAACAAGAAGATAAAAATGTTTTCCAATTGAACGAACAAGAGACCAAAAGTGCACGGTTGCTATGGAATGTAATCTTAAGTGGCAATATTTCAAGAAAAACTGTTTTCTGTTTTCAAGACATGACTGTTTTCAAGATAAACGTTTTCTGAGATCCAAGTTTTAAGAAAAACGTTTTCTGTTTTCAAGACATGACTGTATGCTACAGATTTGAACAAGGGACCTTTATTTTATTTTTTATTTTTTAAATTTTTTTGAAAGGAAGGGACATGATTAAGTTTGACCCAATTTGAGATGACTAAATATAAATAGTAAATACTAATAAGGATGCATGAAACAGCCTCTCTCTCTTTTTTTTTTTTTTTTTTTTTTTTTTTTTTTTTTTTAAATGAATGAAAAAACTAGTTATTATTCATCATAGGTGGCTACTAAGCTATTTATAACCAAATTAGTTGGAATGTGCACCACGTAACGTATGAATTGGCCAAGTGAGAGAGTCAAAGACCGCTAAATCTCTAACTATCACGACAATTACGCATCATTCAGTTTTCTACTTTCACCTCTTATTTCAAATTCTAAACTATACTCTCATTAACCTTGCTTTTCCTTCGATGAACTCCTTCTAGCAAAACATCATTTGTGAGTGATCTCTTTCTAAATCTGCTTGTTCTATTAACTTTTTATTGAGGAAAAATTAAGGTTTGGAACAATTGCATAGCTTTTTGAGCATATTGTTACTGTATCTTTTAATTTTGTTGATAATTAGATTGCTGGAATTAGGAGATTTTGAACCATGAATGTCTCCGTGGGAAACACAAACTACTATATCTTTGTTTATATTAAAATGGTCTTTCAATTTTTATACGTGCAACAGGTTTGCTACCATTAGTAGTGTTTGCTCCATTTCATTTAATCTCAATCACAAATTGACATGCCATAAAGATAGCTATTATATGTTTGAATTTTTGTTCTTTGAACCAGGAATTGATTACTGATATTAGTGCTTGATTACTATTTTTCTGGTTCAGTCATAACACACTAAAATCAAATAGAGAAGATGTCAGCTGAACGTGGTCCTTCGTATGCACCAAAAAACATCCTATTAACTGGTGCAGCCGGCTTCATAGCCTCCCATGTTACCAGCAGACTAATCAAGAACTATCCAAACTACAAGATTGTGGCCCTTGATAAGCTAGACTACTGTTCCAGCATCAAAAATCTCCAATCTTGTCTCAAATCCTCAAACTTCAAATTCGTCAAGGGTGATATTGGTTGTGCTGACCTTGTCAATTACCTGTTGGTAGCAGAGGACATTGACACTATAATGCACTTTGCTGCCCAAACCCATGTGGATAATTCCTTTGGGAACTCCTTTGAATTCACCACCAACAATATATATGGCACACATGTACTTCTTGAGGCTTGCAAAGTTACTGGGCGCGTCAAAAGGTTCATCCATGTTAGTACTGACGAAGTTTATGGGGAGACTGATTTAGAGACTGACATTGGCAATCCTGAGGCCTCTCAGCTTCTTCCCACCAATCCATACTCTGCCACAAAAGCAGGCGCGGAAATGCTTGTCATGGCTTATAATAGATCCTATGGCCTCCCAACAATAACAACTCGAGGCAATAATGTGTATGGCCCTAATCAATATCCAGAAAAGCTTATACCGAAATTCATTCTCCTTGCCATGAAGGGAGAGAAGTTGCCGATCCATGGTAATGGCTCAAATGTGAGAAGCTATTTATATTGTGAGGATGTTGCTGAAGCATTTGATGTCATACTTCATAAAGGGGTTATTGGACATGTATACAATATTGGCACTCAAAAGGAAAGGGGAGTCTTGGACGTGGCTGAGGACATTTGCAAGCTGTTTAAATTGGATCCTAAAGAAGCTATAAGCTTTGTTCAAGACAGACCATTTAATGACCAGAGGTACTTCTTGGATGATCAAAAGCTAAAGAAGCTTGGATGGGATGAAAGGACCTCTTGGGAGGATGGGCTAAAGATGACAATGGAGTGGTATATTAAGAATCCTAATTGGTGGGGTGACGTATCTTCTGCTCTTCACCCACACCCTGGTGTTTCCATGATAACTCAATCCAGTGATGATGCTTGGTTCTTTCAGTATGGGCACACCAGACTTACAAGAGAATTCAGTGTGAGTAATGGCAGTTCAGGATTGAAATTCTTGATATATGGAAGGACAGGTTGGCTAGGTGGATTATTAGGGAAGCTCTGTGAAGACCAGGGCATAGTCTATGAATATGGGAAGGGAAGACTGGAAGATAGGAAGTCACTCTTGGAGGATATAAGGAGAGTAAGGCCAAGCCATGTGTTTAATGCAGCGGGAGTTACTGGGAGGCCAAATGTTGATTGGTGTGAATCACACAAGGTTGAAACAATTAGAACTAATGTGGTGGGTACATTAACTTTAGCTGATGTTTGCAAGGACCAAGGTCTGTTGATGATTAATTTTGCCACTGGCTGCATATTTGAGTATGACAAGGAGCACCCCCAAGGATCATGTATAGGATTCAAGGAGGAAGATAAGCCCAATTTCACCGGTTCCTTCTATTCAAAGACTAAGGCCATGGTAACTATTACATACATCACATTTTATATGTTATTTTTTTTACCTCATGTATTGAATTTCCAAGTGCACACAAGCACACGCACGCAAAATGGACCTTTATTAGTTCCAGGCTTAAAAATTTAGTGCCCCCCAAGGATGTTCTGTTAATGAGAAATTTTTGATGTGTCAAGGCTTGTTGCACTCAATATGTAATTGATAAAATGGATATAGGGGAGCTGAGTTGAGCCTTTTGAAATTGCATCCAAAATCTTTAACAATATTAATCACAAATGAATTGGCAAATAAACAGGTGGAGGAGCTTATAATAGAATATGAGAATGTCTGCACTCTCAGGGTTCGAATGCCAATATCATCAGATCTCAGCAACCCAAGAAACTTCATCACGAAGATCAGTCGTTACAACAAAGTGGTGAACATACCCAATAGCATGACGGTACTAGATGAGCTCCTACCCATCTCCATTGAGATGGCAAAGAGGAATTGCAGTGGAATTTGGAACTTCACCAATCCAGGAGTTATAAGTCACAATGAGATTTTAGAGATGTACAGAGATTACATTGACCCAAAATTCACTTGGGTGAATTTCAATTTGGAGGAACAAGCCAAGGTGATAGTAGCTCCAAGGAGTAAC
Organism: Lithocarpus polystachyus; assembly: GCA_033629205.1. NCBI lineage: Eukaryota > Viridiplantae > Streptophyta > Magnoliopsida > Fagales > Fagaceae > Lithocarpus > Lithocarpus polystachyus. Next base: position 27,344,348 of record CM066173.1, on the reverse strand, counting down.
AATGAGTTGGATGCTTCGAAGCTCAAAAACGAGTTCCCCGAATTGCTATCAATCAAAGATTCAATCATCAAATATGTCTTTGAGCCTAACAAGAAGACTTGAATATTCATTTTTGTTGCAATTAAGGAAAAATTTTTATCTCTGAGTTCTGGAGATGGAAGATGACAATTTTACCATAAGGTTATTCTTTTTTATTTTCATATTCATTGTTGCAATTTTTTTTAATAAGTATATTCATTGTTATATTTCATTTACTTATTAGCTTCTTTCTTGGATAATCTCATGTCAGGCCGGCTCAATGTATTTTTATGCTTAAGGCGACAATTTTAAATGGGGCCTTACTTATTATTTTTTTTTAGTCCTTTATAAGATTTGCATGCATTGTTTATCTAATAACAAATTTATCTAGAGATCCTTTTGACATTTAATTAAGTTTTTTATGTTTTATTTTTAAAAAATTTTCAGATACATATAAATATTTTAAAAAAACATCTATAAAATAAAAAATGATTTTTTATTAAAAGATAGAAAATGATAAAATAATATATAAAGAGTAGAACAGTAAAACCTGATTTATAAAAAGACACTATTGAAGCATTAGATTATCAATAGATCATCTAACGCTCTCAACCTGCAAAAAATGATAATTAGTTCTAATCAAACAAATAAAATGAGTACTTCTATTTTACCCCAAAAAAAAAAAAAAAGCACCTTTAAGAAAATGTAAAACGAAAAACGAAAAACAATTAAGAAAAGGTAAACTAAAGCACAAAGAAGTTTCCGATGAAATACAATTAAGAAATCTAAACAAAAGCAAATAATAAGTGTACACTATTAAAAACATAAAAAAGAAAAGAAAAAAAAAGACGAGTATGGGATGTGTCATACAGTACGACACCATAGAAAATGCAAAGCCTTTTCATTCATCTCCTTTACCAAATATCAAACTACCTAGACCTAGTTACCAAGTACTTAAACCCACCAGTATAGAGAAAATTAGAAACTTAAAAAAAAGAAAGTCAAGCTGCCCAAGAAAGATAGAAGAATTTCGGAAAAGGAAAGACTTTTATTTCACATGTTCAAGAGACTGCCGAGATTAAAATGGAGGGGACCTAAACAGCTCTAACTACCAACCAATTTAGGGAGAGATGAGAGAATAGAGCTAACAACAACTTTGGTTGATTGAGGGAGAATATTTCGGGTAATAAAATTTAATTTTGGAGTTTTGGAGAGGGTTATGAGATTGTTCTATCTTTTTAGTGTGTGCACTGTGCAGGACTAGAGTCTAAATTCATAGGCATAGAAAGGAATTTCAACTATCGGAAGGAGAGAGTCCAACAAAGACAAAGTGCACGCCTAGAGAGAGAGAGAGAGAGAGATTTTCATGCATTGGCTAAATTTTAGTGTGTAATTAACACGTAGACAAGATAATTACTAGTGTAAATTTTTCTTCTAAATTTTTTTTTGGGATTTTTTTGAAAGAATTCATATATTAATAAAGGGTTTTTTTGGCTTAGTATTTTGGATTTTTAAGCAATACGTAGGCCTTCTTTCACCCATTGTTGGGGCCTTCTTTCACTTGGGGCCTAGGCAATGGCCTCTGTTGCATCCGAGGTTGAGCCGTCCTGTCTCATGCCTGCAAATTAGATTCTAATTCAGACCATTGCCTCTTTACTTTAAATTACAATATAGTCTACTTGTTCTCCAACTTTTTGATACAACAGAAGTTTTAAGGGGCTACAAATAATAACTAAGTAGAAGACAGACTCTTCCATTTTAATCTCCACGTTTATGGGCCTACTATTATAACAGAAGGCCGAGGCAAATGATATAAAAAAAAGGGTCACAAACATTTTGAGTTGGGCATCCAAAATTCCCACTCTCTATCAACTGGAATTTGGCTAGCAATCCTCAGAGGGGAGTCCTGAAAATGAACTATAGTAAGATTTAACTGAAATGGTCCATAACTTAAGGCCATTACATTTACATCTATAGCATAGTGCTTACTTGAGAAATTATTGATCCTAGTGCCATGCCACAAGCAACACTTGGCTTTGGATGTCATCCTTGATTATTTTATTCGTAGCTCTTTCAGAGAGGTTTATATGAGACTAACATAATCAAACACTTCATTTTCTTGCTAAAATACACCGAAATCAATGGAGAAACAGGCTTTGTAACCGAGCACCAAGCCGAAAACTGAAGTAGTAGAACAAATTTTAGTACATAGCTTAAGGGCTCGGTTTGAATTTCTAGCAAAATTTGGAGGAGATTGTGAGGGGACTTAGCATGGACACAAGATATATAGGCCTCCAAATATCCAAACTTACATAAATACAAAACGAAGACAGCCCTATCTATGATAATATGGATGGAGCCAGCTAATATCTTAATGTTTAGAATTTCTTTAATTTATTTATGTAATTGGTTATTTTCTATTTCAATTTGGTTTTAGGAATTTAATTCTTCTTTTACTAGATTATTAAATTAATTTTTTATACCTACCAATCAGTACACAAAATTATTGTTTGCTTGTTTTACTGTTTGCTAATGACTGATGTAGGACTTAGGGGTACTAGTGTACTACGCTCTTATGACATTGAGTTTACAAACTAATATGTCATCAATTAATAAAATAAATAACAATAATAAAAAATAAATATATAAATTCAAACATTCATTTATGAGATAGTTAAAGTCTATCAATAGCAATCATAAGTTTCTAAGGTTTATATAATAAAATTTAACCTTTAGCATTTCTCTTTCTTGAAGCTATTTTCTTGTAGCTTAGATGTTATGCAAATTATATTACCAATTAATTATGAGTAATTTAATTCATCTTTATTTTAATTGATTCTTTTTTTTTTTTTGAGAGAGTTTCAACTTTTAGTGGAAGATGATTCCTACATTTTGCACGCAATGATTTGCTTAAATGTTTTATGATATAAGGTTGTTTCACATATGCCATCTCCTCTACCAACTTGCTCACTTGTTATACTTTTGACCTTTGAAGAAAACAATATTATTTCATGTGAATCTTTCTAGATTTCATGCGAATGAAATGCATGTCTCCTAATCTACATGTCATGTGAATGTAATGTATGCTTTCTAATCTAGTCATGTGAAGGATATTTATTATTTACGAGACGTGAAAATCATATTTTACTTTTATTTCACCTCCTCTCTTTTTTATCTGATAATTTAATAATTAACTTATAAAAGGTATTAATTGAGTTATAAAACTCTCTCATTATTATTTTATTAATGTAATACAAGTTTAATGGCTATATGCTAGGATTTTAAATCTTATGGATGAGAAACATAATTTCATGTGAAACTTCATGAACTTATGTTTCAAATGAGATAAAATTCATTCACACGTCAAACAAATAAATTCGAATTCATATAAGGCAATCACATAAAAATCCTGATGTATCATGGCATGAAATTCCACAAAATTCAATTATATTCATTAACCTTTCATGAGCTTATCTATCATTTCGTGTGCAAGGGTTTTATCCTATGTTACTTATCTATTGAGACCTATTACATCCAAATGCGTTTGGGAAACTGTGGCGGCGAAAAGTAGACCAGATAATTATGGCTTGTTTAAATCAACCTTTAAATACCCGTTATGTAACAAGAGATGATAATCAGATCAAGAACTATATGTGAAATGGTAACATTCAATAGGATGTAGCCTGAAAATTGGCTAAGAGTTCGTGCTCGGGTTTTATCTGAGGAAGAAGGTACAATTGGATGGTTTTTCTCTCTTTTTATGTCTCTCCTAATTTTCACTTCCCCTTGATCTAGGTGCTTCTTTGCTTTATATATATAACTTAGCAAGGACGCATCTGGATCTTACATTTGGAGGGTTGTGATCAAACTTTCTAGATACTTGTCACATCAAGACCCTACTAGAAGGTTTTTACACCAGAATATGAGTTGCGAGGAACACTGTTCATAGTCATTTTTCCATTAATGCGGCTAGCTAAGTGGTTGCAGAGTATTTAATGCGGAGGGGATGGCTGCCTTGTCCTTCCTTTTTCTTCTCTTCCTTGTTCAACACTAGGTTAACTTTGTCCCCCCTAGGCTTGCACCGTGCTCCCTTCATTCCTGAGGCCTTCTGAGGTTAAGTAAGAGTCCTCTGCATCTTTATCAATGGCAACATCCCGAACTCTTTATTAGTTAAATAGGTCCTCTCCGAGGATTCTTCATAAAATTCCCCTTCTCGAAAATATCCTTACTTACTTTATTATTACTTTGGATCCTTGTCCCTCCACAAAAACAAATAATTTTTTCAATAAATATTTTACGTTTAAATAAACAGAGCATAAGTTCTTGGAAGCACCAACGATAATGATGATAGATAAAGAAGACAAAGAAGAATAAGTCAGTAATGATCCAATTCCTACTCGCTGTTCTTGTTTTAGTCCAATGTGATTAAGACATCCCAACAAACAATACACTAATAACATGTGGGCTTCTTGCAAATACAAACATTGGGGTTTCAACTTTCAATTAGGTTCTTGGACTATTGATTTGAACAATTAATTTCTTTCACTTTAATTTTTTTTTAAATAATATATTTTACTAATAATTTCCATTAAAGACTAGCACATTTCATCACGTGATGTATACATTTTTTTTTCCACATAATCAATCATTTTGGAAAATTATCGTATTAACCATGATATATTAAATTTGTTAATTTTAATTGAAAAAACAATCATAGGGATTAAGGATAAATTTGTTTCAAACTTAAAGTGCAAGAGATTAATTGTCTGAATCAAAAAACTCCAATACCAATGTAGAAAAGAATGTAACAAAAAATATTAGAGGTTTCCTTTATTTAAGATCGTTAATTTAGGCAAAGGTGCATATAGTTCCATACTTCCATTTTTTTCTTACAATGTTGCCTTTGTTTTTTTTTTGTTTTTTATTTTTTGAGAAGATTCCTACAGTATTGCTTGAAGTGGCGTACGCGTATTGCCCACCCAAAAAAACTAAAGATAAAAAGGAGTGACATAGTCAAACGCACTTACATCCAATAATAATAATAATAATAATAATAATAATAATAATAATAATGTAGTTAGTACAAATTTAATAACATGGTTTTCCTAATAAAAGAACAAAGTTTAGTAACAAAACTATGGTTTTGTAGTGCTAGTTGTAGCCTACGGTTACAATCTTACTCGATAAAATAAACATTATTATATATTTTGAAAATCTAACCGTTAAATTATATGTTTACATATTTTGAAAATATAACCGTTAAATTGCATGTTTTTTACGCTCTTAATGCACATATCAACTTTTGTGTCAACCAAATATTATTAATTATAAGATTTATAAGCTTATATTTTATGCATAATTTTAAATTAAAAATACTTGCAATTTAAACAATTTATTAATGAAATAACTATTGATTTTTGATTTTCTAGAAATTTTGCAAGTATGGAGGATATAAAAAGAAGATATAATTCAACGGTAGATTTGTCAAAATTCACCTTCAATAAAAGGATATTAAGTAAGATTGTAAGCTTAGACTACAGTTAATTTTGTAGCAAAACTTTATCCATAATGTAATTGCTTGGTCATTGGTTTTGTATAAAAAGGTTGAAACTTTTGGCTGCACCTTCTCCCTGTACAAAACACTATGGAGTTTGGGATGAAATAATTCGAGCTACGAGGTTAACAGTTATTATAATTATCTTTAAAAGAAAAAAATGTTAAAACTTTGAAACATATATAAGATAATTGAAGGTAATAGAAGCATGCATGTTCCGAAATCCATTTCATATTTGTTACAAAAGTGTATGATCCCAAATTCAGAACTCAACTCGGTTGGCTTCAGTAACGTCGTATATAATTCCTCCCGTCTTTAATTTTCCCACCTTGATGGTCATTCGAAGAAAAAATAAATAAATAAAAACTTTATATAGTGCTCACTATAGCACTGCGAACCAAGATTGACAAAATCAATGTTTCCCAAAAAAAAAAAAAAAAAATTTGACAAAATCAATTTTTATATATAAAATAATTAAATAAAGGCCAGGGCACTATCACCATTACTTCTCATTATAAACATTTGAAATCAGTACACAAAATCAACTTTTCTACGATTCTACGACATATTTTCATTTGAATGACTGCTAAAGGTACACTTAAATATTTACAATTAAGTGTATAATACAGTAGTCGGTTAGAAAAAAATTTGCAGACTTTTATTTTAGGACTTATTCAAACCGAAGGATAATATTTCTGTTGTGTTTTTAACAACGTGGGATGACTATAGGATTATTTCAATTACAATATTACAAAAGAATCCGAAACACTGTGATTCACACAGATAAGTAAAAAAAAGGTTGTAATGGCTGCTATAGGAAATTTTTTTAGGAAGTCATTAAGAAACTTAAATTAATCAAAGTTTAATAAAAAGAAAACTCGAATATATTGAGTCATTGATAAATAAAAAATTACAAATGTATGAAATTTTACAATTTTTTTATACGAGTTTTCATATTTTGAAATTGTCACATAATAGTTTATTAATAGTTGTTGTAGGGATGAACAGCCCAGGAATGTGTATTGGGCTGTGGGCCTTATCCGAGAACATTTAGTAGTCTGAGGATAGGTATACGTTTACAAGAAAGTACGAGTTAGTGAGTTACGGACGGATTATGGTCATGAGGGTTTGGGAAGGTAGTCCGAGGAGAAATGCCTCCTCAACTTAACAGAGTAGAGGTCAGAAAGGTTGACCTGCCATCAAGAGCAACGCTTAAAACTATTCTACTAGTAAGGATAAACATCAAGAGGGAATTGGACAAAGAGAAGCTAATTAATATCTAAGGGAAAGATGCTACCACTGCATTAAATATTTTGTAACTAACTCTCTAGCCGCATTAATGTAAAAGTGATATATGAACAGTAATATACAGTCTTACAGCTACACGTGGAGGGTGGATATGAAACAGAAGAGGGGGATATAAGGAAGAAAGACACCATTATAGAGGGGGCATCTGAGAATCTATAGAAAGAAAAAGACTGTAACACTAAGAATTGTAATTATAATCAAGTCTAAGAGAAATATATTCAAAAACTACTCTACTCGGACTTTATCGAGGAAGGATTTCTTCGCATAAAACCTGTTTTTCTTTGTTTTACTTCAATCTTTAATCCATTGTGAGTGTTGTCCAACTCATTGAAACCTAATATTCATCCCACTCTCTACAAATTTTTTATATTGGGCCCTATCTCTAAGCCTTAATTCTTTTACCTTTTGGGCCTAGGATCTAAAAACAGCCCTTACAGTTGTTATTATCTATTCTCAAAGTAGGTGTGACTATTTTATTTTATCAAGATTGTTTAATATTTTTTTTATGCAGTTATTATTATCTATTTGTTATTATTTTTATAAAAACATTTTTAACTAAATGACAAATTTTTTATATTGGGCTTTCTGAGCCTTAATCTTTTTACCTTTTAAGCTTAGAATCTAAAAACAGCCCTTACAGTTGTCCTAATCTATTCTCAAAGTAGGTGTGACTATTTTATTTTGTTAAGATTGTTTAATATTTTTATTTTTATGCAGTTATTATTATCTATTTGTTATTGTTTTTATAAAAACATTTTTAACTAAATGATAAAACTAAACCTACTTGTACTATATTAATTATTGACTCACATAATCACACTCATTTATATATAAATAATACACTAATTACATATTTAATCAATTAAATTCTTCAACAAAAGGTAATTAAATTAATATATAAAAATTATATATAATTTTTTTTTTCAAGTCTAAAGATCATTTGATCTTGAACCCCTAAAGTTCAAGTGCCTGTGCTTCCATTAATTATCTGGTGTCATGGAAAAAGATTTATTAGATGCATGGAATCTTTGGTGATGCGATGAGTTTTAGTCAAGATTGGATTTGATTTGACAACTTGTCTGTTTCCATAGTTCAAATTGGAGTTATGTTTACGCTTTATTTGCTTCCGGAGCCGTCAGGTCCGTCACTGAAGAAAAGTATCACTACATTGAAAAATAGTCTTGAGCCGCCAACAAGTTAGTCATAAAATGTTCAGTTAAATAATAGGTGCCTCTAAATTCTCTCTGTTAAAAATATTGAATAATTGTATTGTATTTCTCAATCACAAAATATACATAACTGTACCTTTATATATGAGGCATATGAATGCAGTACAAGTCGGAGTGTAGTACAAGATGTGTGCTGTACAAGTAATATAATGTACTCTACAAGTAAACTAGGTTGGGCCTAAAGCCCATAATACTATACACATTAACAGCCCCCCTCAAACTCAAGGTGGATGTGAGACCAGCTTGAGGTTGTCAACTAAATCACGAAGTCGTCCTTTAGGATGTGACTTGGTGAAAATATCTGCAAGTTGATCTTTGGAGGAGACGGAGAAGAGCTGGAGAGCACCATGGACAAGATGAAAACGGATAAAATGACAATCAATCTCGATGTGTTTAGTCCGTTCATGGAAGACATCATTATGAGCAATATGAATGGCACTCTGGTTGTCACAATAAAGAGGAGTAGCAGAGGATGTGGACACACCTAAGTCCTTAAGAAGACATCACAGTCAAAGGAGCTCAGATGTGGTATCAGCAAGGGCATGATATTCTGCTTCAGTACTGGAGCGGGCCACAAAAGTTTGCTTCTTACTTCGCCAAGAAATTAAAGAAGAGCCAAGGAAGAAGCAATAACCAGTGGTGGACCTGCCATCAGTAGGATCTCCTGCCCAATCAGCATCAGAGAATGCACGAAGTACAAGTGGAGATTGAGCTGAGTAGAAAAGGCCATGGAAGAGAGTGCCCTTCAAGTATCGAAGAATGCGCAGAACAGCAGCATAGTGAGTCGATCGTGGAGCAGACAGATACTGGCTTACTTGATGAACAGCATAGGAAATGTCTGGACGAGTGACTGTGAGATAAACTAAGCTGCCAACCAATCGTCTGTAAAGAGAAGGATTAGACAATGGTTTCCCCCCCGAGGGAGTCAGATGCGCATTAAGTTCAACTGGAGTGTCAACAGTCTTGCTGTCAGTGAGTCCTGCACGAGACAAAAGATCAGAAGCATATTTAGCCTGAGTAATATAAAGACCATCTGTGGAATGAGTGATTTCAAGACCCAAGAAATAGCTGAGATGTCCAAGATCTTTCATCTCAAACTGCTGACTGAGAAAATCCTTGAGTTCTTGAATGCCACTGAGGTCATCACCAGTTATGATCATATCATCCACATATAAGAGAAGTAAAATAGTGCCTTTATCAGTGCGACGAAGAAATAAGGCAGAATCATAAGGACTGGCAGTGTAACCCAAGCGAGAGATAGTGGAACTAAACTTGGCAAACCAAGCTCTTGGAGCTTGTTTAAGGCCATAAAGTGCACGTCGAAGACGACAAACCTTGTCTGATTCAACAGAAAAACCAGGAGGAGGTTGCATGTAAACTTCTTCACTCAAATCCCCATTGAGGAAGGCATTTTTAACATCCATCTGAAAAAGATCCCATTTACTAGCAGCAGCAACAGCTAAGAGGGCACGAACAGATGAGATACGTGCAACCGGAGCAAATGTCTCTTCATAATCAATCCCATACTCCTGTGTAAAGCCTTTTGCAACAAGACGAGCCTTGTAGCGCTCAATGGACCCATCAGAGCGAGTCTTAATCTTATAGATCCACTTACAACCAACCACAGATTTCCCAGGGGGGAGAGTCACCAAATCCCAAGTATGGTTTTTAGATAATGCATCATGTTCCTCTTTCATTGCAATCTGCCATAAAGGGTCAGTGGAAGCCTCATGATAGGTGTTAGGCTCGTGCAGTGTAGCAAGGGCAGTGTAACAATGATAGTCAAGTAAATGTGCAGGAATGGATTTTACCCGAGTTGAGTGACGAGGTGGAATGTCTTATGCAAGATCTTCAGGCGGAGCAGGAGCAGGGGACCCAAGCTCAAGGTTGGGGTTGGGTTGCTCGTCTTCAACCTGTTCATCTTCCACCTGTTCATTAAAGGGTGAACTAGGAAAGGGATCAATGATATCTGGTGATTGGACAGAGAAGTCTACATGAGAATCAGGAGCAACTACAGGAGGATCAGGAGCAGCGACAGAAGGAATATGAGCCTCATCTGGAAAAAGATCTAAGACAGAGGAGGAAGATAGGGAGGCACGGAAGTGAGAGAGCTCGACAAAGAGGCGATGTTCCCAAAAGACAACATTACGAGAGACACGAAGACGATGAGAAACAGGGTCATAACACCGATACCCCTTTTGAGTTTTGCCATAGCCAAGAAAACAACAAAGCCTTGACCGAGGTTCAAGTTTGTTATGCTCATGTGGCTGAAGAAGAACGAAACAGGCAGAGCCGAAGGAGCGAAGGTGATGATAATCTGGAGATGATCCAAAAAGGCGTTCATATGGAGTTTGATTTTGGATGATAGGACTGGGAATACGATTAATAGTATGAACAGCATGAAGTGCAGCTTCGCCCCAAAAAGGAGCAGGAACTTTAGCAGAGAGAAGGAGAGCACGAACAGTGTCAAGAATATGACGAAGTTTTCGTTCGGCTCTACCATTTTGCTGAGAGGTACCTGGACAAGTTAGTTGATGAACAGTGCCATAGGAATGTAAAACAGCTTGAAAAGCATATTGAGTGTATTCAAGAGCATTATCAGATCGAAAAATTTTGATACATTTGGAAAATTGAGTTTCAACCATTTTTGCAAAATTAGAATATACTTGCAATAATTCAGAACGATGTTTCATATGAAAAATCCAGCTATAACGGGAATAATCATCAACAAAGACAACAAAATATCGAGACCCACCAATACTAGAAACAGAGGAAGGTCCCCAAACATTAGAATGAATTAGGTCAAAGATATCAGTGGACACTGATTCACTAGTATTGAAAGGCAAAGCTGGTTGTTTTCCTAATTGACATGAAACACAATCAAAATTTTCTGTGGACACTGAGCCTAACAAACCTCTAGAAGCCAAGTGTTGTACCCGAGAGGAAGATGCGTGACCAAGTCGGGCATGCCAAAGTGCAAGGGAAGGAGTAGAAGAAACTGCAGCAGCTGCAGCAACAAAAATAGGAGCAACAAGTGGAAGACGAAGGTTGTCCACGGGAAACATACGTCCAACTCTGGGACAGGTCCCAAGCTCCTGTCCCGTCCTCGGATCTTGCACAATACACTCAGAATAATAAAAAATAATGCGATAACCCAACTCAGCTAATTGTCCCACAGAAAATAAATTGTAAGAAAGGTCAGGAACATTAAAGACCCCAGGAACTGAGAGGTTGGAGGTCGAAACAGAACCTATATTATGACCAGACATTATGGAACCATTGGCTGTGCGAATATTAAGAGGGTGTGGTGCAGGTTGAAGTTCAGAAAATAAGGATGAGTGAGGTGTCATGTGATTACAACAAGCAGAATCCATAAGCCAAGAGGAAGGAGACATACCAGATAAAGCTGAGAGAGAAGAGGAATAAGATACATTACCAACCATACGAATGACATTGGCGATGATGTTTATAAGGTCATCTCTGGAAATGGTGAAGGTGGATCCAGAAGATTGAGACTGTGCAGTGATGGGAGCCATTGGTTGGACACTCTCAGTGGTAGCAACAGTAGCAGCAGAAAATGAAACAGCTGATTTGTTGCGTTGATAGCAAATCTCAATATTATGGTCAAAACGTTTGCAAAAATTGCAAAAACGTTTGTTGGATTTTCGGCGATGATTGTTGCAAAAGGAAGAGGACCTGTCCTTATTCTTCATTTAGAAGCAAAATATGCAAAAATGGACTGCAAAAATGAAATCTACGCGAAAAACTGGATAAGGTGAACCTGGACAGCAAAAGTCAACCCTGGAAAAGTCAACGATCAACGGTCAAAGTCAACGGTCTGGTCAACGGTCAAAGTCAACGACTGGTCAACGCTTGTCAACGGTTAAAGTCAACGATGACGTCAGCTTCCTGGATGGATGACGTCAGCAGAGCTTGTGTGATGACGTCAGCCCTAGATGACGTCACTGATGACGTCAGCAAGATCAGAGGTGGCGCGGGAGGCGCGTGAGGCGAGTGGCTGAGGCGCTGATTCTTTGGGTGGCGCGTGACGGCGCGTGCGGCCTCCAATCACTGCAAGGCTTCCACGACTGAGTAGATCGAGGCGAGACGATCACTGTGGTGCCTTCAAAAAATTGATCGGAGCAGGAAGCACGGCGGAGACGGTGAGTGCAGTGGTCTGTGGTGCGGGACTCCTCAACGACGACGGCTGCAGGTTGTTGTGACGGCGGAAGCGACAAGGGTGGAGTAACACCAAGGAAGACAAGACTGCTAAGAAAAGGATCAGAGCAGTGGCTCTGATACCATGTTAGAAATACTGAATAATTGTATTGTATTTCTCAATCACAAAATATACATGAGTGTGCCTTTATATAGGAGGCATATGAGTGCAGTACAAGTCGGAGTGTAGTACAAGATGTGTGCTGTACAAGTAATATAATGTACTCTACAAGTAAACTAGGTTGGGCCTAAAGCCCATAACACTATACACATTAACACTCTCAATGAGTGTCTATAAGAGAGAGGGAGAGAGAGAAGCAAGAGTAGAAAATTAAGATGGCAGTTTTCCGCGAAGAATTTGATGTAATAGTGGTGGGAGCTGGCATCATGGGCAGCTCAACCGCGTATCAAGTTTCGAAAAGAGGTCACAAAGTCCTCCTTCTCGAGCAGTTCGATTTCTTACACATGCGTGGCTCATCTCACGGCGAGTCTCGTACTATACGTTCAGCTTACCCAGAGGAATACTATTATCCCATGGTGATGGAGTCCTACAAACTCTGGGAAGAAGCAGAGTCCCACATTGGCTACAAGGTTTACTTCAAGGCTCAACAGTTCGACATGGGTTCGTCTGAAGATAAGCGTCTTCGTGAAGTCATAGCCACTTGTCAGAAATACTCTATACCACATGAAATTCTTGACCGTCAACAAGTTTCTGACAAGTTTTCAGGCAGCTTCGATATTCCTAACAATTGGGTTGGAGTGTGTAGTAGTGATGGTGGTCTGATAAAGGCCACTAAAGCAGTGTCGATGTTTCAAACTCTGGCGCTTCAAAACAGTACTGTTCTTAGGGACTGCATGGAAGTGAAAGATATAAGAAAAGATGGTGTGAAAGGAGGTGTGTGGGTTTACGCTAGCAATGGCGAAAAGTTTTGAGGTAAAAAATGTGTGGTGACAGTTGGGGCTTGGACTTCAAAGTTAGTTAAAACGGTTAATGGGATTGATTTAATTGCCTATACAACCTTTGGAGACTATGGTGTGTTATTGGAAGATTAAGGAGGGACATGGGGATAATTATGCAATTGGTGGTGATTTTCCAACCTTTTCATCCTATGGTGAGCCGCATATATTTGGAACGCCGTCTATGGAGTTTCCGGGATTGATTAAGGTTGCTGTGCATGGGGGATATCCATGTGATCCGGATAAGAGACCATGGGGGCCTGGAATGGCATTGGGGAGTTTGAAACAATGGGTGGAAGAGAGGCTATATCAGGCTTGGTTGATTCAGGAGAGCCTGTGGCCACACAGTTGTGCATGTATTCGATGACCCCAGATAAGAATTTTGTGATTGATTTCTTGGGTGGAGAGTTTGGGAAGGATGTTGTGGTCGGAGGTGGGTTTTCAGGGCATGGTTTCAAGATGAGTCCAGTGGTGGGGAGAATACTCGCTGACCTTGTGCTCACTGGGGAGGCAAAAGGAGTTGAGCTAAAACACTTTAGGATTGGAAGGTTTGAGGAGAATCCTAAAGGGAACTTCAAAGATTTTTTACATCATTGATGTAATTAGCTATCATCCCTCAATGATTGAGTAAAAGCCCATTTCCAATTCCGTGTAATAAATGATTGTGTACAATTGTTGGCAATAGTGTCTTATGTTTGATTATGCTGCAATTGTTATATGAGTAGTATTAGCAGCCTCTCTCTTAACATTCTAGTCCCATATTAATGTTGGATATTTTTATAAAAATACTATGTTTTATATTAATACTCATTTATGTGAACTGAGGAAATCAATTATCCCTTAATGACAAATACGTTGACTGCTAAATTTTGAAATTCAAATATAAATCATAATTTGAATAGCCGTTGTCAATAGTTTTTTATTAGGAAATTTTTGAACATTAACGTGATTTTAATATTATCATTGCCAGCATATTTGGTTTTATTACAATATATATTTTTCTTTTATAAACGTTTTGTAGTCAAACGTTCTTATTTGAATATGATATGATAACGTCATATATGGAAGGTTTTTCAGCAACTTTAGTGTACAACTAATTTTAAATTATTATATACTATAATAAGTTACCATATATATAAAAGTATCTACTTTTTGGTTTAAGGGAAAGTCAAAATAGCTGGCAATATTTCAAATGTATATTCTTTTTTTTTTTTTTGAGAATAAATGTATATTCTAATTCTAAACGGATTTGTAATAAAGTTCAGTCCTGTTATGGGCTATTGATTGTATATTGATTTGAATAGCTTTATGACCATTTAATTGATATCAAAAGTTTTGATTCTTTGGCTAGGAACAAGTCTGGCTATTATATATATATAGAAAGAAATAAAATTTTCCATATCACCTTATTTTGGATTACAAAGCTACAGACTTTGAAAAAATATTTTATTATTGTTCAAAACACTCACCATCTACTGCTTCTTACTCTTCACAAAAATATTTATCGTTTACTCTATTTTTTGGGAAAAGAAAGTTCTATAGAGAGCTTATATCCTACGAGCAGTGTAGGCTCGCAAGGATAATCGGCAAAGGTGGTTGGGCTGTTGTATCCTAAGGACAACGTGCAGAAATCATTTGTCTAACTACATCAAATAAACCGTAGATGGCACGATTTTTTTCAAGATAGTGACTTGGTTCACGCCTCATCTCCGCCACCTCTTTTGGTAAAATCATATTGTGTGATTTCCAAGAAAAATTTAGGTAATATCTCTCCTTTATTTCCAACAATTTGAGACAAATCGTGCTAAAAACACAGAATCATCCTTGGAAAATGGTAATGTTATGTCTAATTCCTCTAGAGCGGGTGATCTTAATAAGTCATTCCGCTTCCGTGGTGTTAACTTTAAGAGGTGGAGACAAAAAACTTTATTTTATCTTACTCTTCTGAATGTGGCTTATGTGTTAACTGATGAAAAAACCAATGAAAAAGAAATCTGAACAATTGACTGATGAAGAAATTTCTCAACATGAAAAAGATGTTAAGAAATGGGAGAAGGATCATCTTTATTGTGGAAATTATTTACTTAATTGTCTTTCTGATGATTTGTATGATTATTATGATCAAGCTTACAAATTAGCCAAAAAGATATGGAAGGCATTGAATCAAAAATATGGCACAGAGAAAGCTGGATCCAAGAAATAAGCATGTAGCCGATTTTTCAGATTTCAAATGGTTGAAGGCAAGTTCGTGGAGGAACAAGCCTATGAACTCCAAATGATTTCACAAGATGTTCGATCTGAGGGCATTCGAGTAGACGAACAAATACAAGTTTCGGCCATCATTGACAAGCTGCCTGAGTCTTGGAAGGACTTTGCCAGAGTCCTGAGATACAAGCAAAAGGAACTCTCCATTGAATCCCTTATCACCTGTTTGAGAGTGGAGGAAAAGGCAAGGAACCAAGACAAAGCTGTGGAACTCCATGGAGCAAATGGTCCTAAGGTAAATTTTATTTCTTCAAATGAAAATATGCCAAAAGCCCATGCAAAAAATAATGACTATGTAAGGCCTAAGAAAAGAAATTTCAAATGTAGGCCCAATGGAAATCATCCTCAACATAAGACCCATTCTAATCAAAGAAAGAACCAAGCACACCATCCTAAACATGCTCCAAATAATGGTAGCCACACTAATAATAGCAATTATGCATGTTTTGTATGTGGAAAGTATGGACATTCGGCTAGAAATATTGTCGTTTTCGAAAACATGGGCCTATGGCTCAAGCCAATGTCATTGAAGAGTTGTGGCTATGGTTACCGAGATTAATATTCTCGAAGGCTTAGGAGGGTGGTAGATTGATTCTGGGGCAACCAGACATATTTGCTATGATAAAACTTGGTTTAAGACCTACACCATCCTGGATGAGAAAAAGAAAATTATGCTTGGTGATTCTTGTACCATTGAGGTTGTGGGTATTGGAGAGGTGCTTCTCAAATTTACTTCTGGGAGAGAAGTTACTCTAAAAGATGTTTTTCATGTTCCTGACGTTAGAAAGAATTTAGTTTCTAGTTTTTTGTTGAATAAGGTTGGTTTTAAACAAGTCTTTAAGGCTGATCAATATGTACTCTCTAAAAAAGGCATGTTTGTTGGCAAGGGCTATTCATGTGATGACATGTTTAAACTTAATGTTGAGATGAATGAAAATTCAAGTTCTGCTTATATTGTTTCTTGTGTGAATGTTTGGCATGGTAGATTATGTTATATTAATAATAAATATATGAAAAATATGAGTGGTTTAGGTTTAATTCCTAAACTTGAAAATGAACTTGAAAAATATGAAATTTGTAGCATGACTAAAATTACTAGAAAGCCTCATAAATCTGTTGAAAAAAATACTGAATTACTTGAGTTTATTCATAGTGATATTTGTGAATTTGAAGGACATTTGACACGTGGAGGTAATCGGTATTTTATAACTTTTATAGTTGCTTTTCAAAATATTCATATATCTATCTTATGAAAAATAAAAGTGATGCTTTTAAAAAATTATCAATTTTCTTAAAAGAAGTTGAAAATACTTTTGATAAAAAGGTCAAAAGGTTTAGAACTGATAGAGGAAAAGAATATGATACACTTGGTCTTAATAATTATATTCAATCTCTTGGTGTTGTTCATGAGACTACTACCCCTTATTCTCCATCTTCAAATGGAGTAGCTAAACATAAGAATAGGACTCTCATAAATTTAACCAATGCTTTGCTTGTTAGTTCTGGAGCTCCTAAATATTTTTGAGGTGAAGTTGTTTTAATTGCAAATTTTGTTTTGAATAGAGTATCTCATAAAATGACTTTTTTAACTCCTTTTGAATTATAGAAAAAATATAAATCAAATCTGAATTTTTTCAAAGTTTGGGGTTGCTTAGCATATGTAAGGCTACCTGACCCTAAAAGACCTAAACTTGGGGTAAAGGCTTCCACATGTGTATTTTTGGGTTATTTTTTATAAAGCACAACTTATAGATTTTTTGATATTGATAATAATATAATAATTGAATCTAGAGATGCAATTTTTTATGAAAATAAATTTCCTTTTAAATATAAAAATAGTGGGGGTTTTGAACAACAAGAGAAATTTGAATCTTCAACATCTAAGTCAAAAGATGTCAATGAATGTGAGATTGAACCTAGGAGGAGTAAAAGACCTAGGATTGAAAAGGTTTTTGGTCCTGAATATTATGTGTATAATTTACAAGGTGACCCTACTTCTTTAGAAGAAGCTTTATCTTCTTCTGATTTAGGTTTTTGGAAAGAAGCCATCAATGATGAGATGGATTCTATTATCTCTAATACTTGGAAACTTGTAGATTTACCTCCAGGTTGTAAAATGATTGGATATAAAAGGGTACTAAGAAGAAAATTAAAACTTGATGGATCTATTAAAAAATTCAAAGCAAGGCTTGTAGCTAAAAGTTTTAAACAAAAAGAAGATATTGATTTTTTTGATGCTTTTTCTCCTGTTACTAAAGTTATATCCATTAGATTATTGATTGCTATAGTAGTTATTCATAATTTGATGATACAACAAATGGATGTAAAAAACGCATTTTTTAATGGAGAATTAGAAGAAGAAATCTACACGGACCAACCAGAGGGTTTTACAATGCCAAGTAATGATCACAAGCTATGTAAATTATTAAAATCTTTATATGGTTTAAAATAAGCACCTAGATAGTAGCATGAGAACTTTGATCAATGTTTGCTTCTAATGGTTTTAAAACAAATGAAAGTGGCAAATGTATATATTATAAAAGTTTTGATGATGCTCATGTTATAATCTTTTTATATGTTGATGATTTTTTACTTTTTGGTCCTAATATGGATATTATAAATGCTGCCAAAATGCTTCTTAAAAATAACTTTGATATGAAAGATTTAGGAGAAGCTAATGTGATTCTTGGCATGAAAATTTCTAAAACTTCAAATGGCATATTTTTAGATCAATCTCACTATATAGAAAAAATTTTGAAAAAATATAATTACTTTGATTGTAAACTTGCAAGTATTCCCTTTGATTCTAATGTGCATCTATTTCCTACTAAAGATGAAAATGATATTTACTGCTAGTATCATTGGTAGTCTTAGATATGCTACCGATTGCACTAGACCTGATATTGCTTATGACGGAGGAGTTCTAGCAAGATTTACTAGCAAACCTAATTTTGGGCATTGGAATGTCATGACTCAATTAAAGAGATATTAAAAAGAATTGTGCACTATCAAGTGAAACACCTTATCAGGTGATTCTTTGTCCACCACTGGCTATATATTTACATTAGGTGGTGGAGCAATATGTTGGAAATCTAAAAAATAACAGATTATTGCTAAATCCACCGTAGAGGCAGAATTAATTGTCTTATCTTTAGCTAGTGAAGAAGCGGGTTCGTTATGTGATTTATTATCTAAAATTCCCATGTGGGGGAAACTTATTCCACCAATATTAATTCATTGTGATAGTACTGCCACTATTGGTAGAGTCCACAATAAATACTATAATGGTAAATCCAGATTTATTAGAAGAAAACACAGTACTGTGAGATCATACATAAACAATGGTACCATAAATGTTGATTATATTAGTACAAATGATAATATTGCGGATCCATTAACTAAAACTCTAGCTACAGAAAATATCTGGATAGCATCGAGGGGGATGAGACTTAAGCCCAAAGAAGAATAAACTACCTATGAGGATACCCTACCTAGAGACAGGAGATCCCAAGAACTAGGTTCAAAAGGAAAAACTAATCATAGAGTAGTTTGATTAACATGCACTAAATATATGTATGAGTACTAGTACTTATGTCCCTCCCTATGGTGTGCGTGCATGTATCTTGTAATGTTATATAAAATGAGTTTTTTATTTATTAAAAAACTCTTAATGTGGACTATAGCTCTTATGAGTGGGGTGATAGAGTTACAAGAACATCCTTGATAGACACACCTAAGTGAGCATGGAAGTGAGGCTGCGATTAAGCACAAGGCCATAATGTGTTGGCTTAGAAGCTTGTAGTAGAGTACTAGAATATTATGTGTGTGATGTAATGTTTTGTTCCCACACAAAAATTTGTAGTTCAAGACTTAGCTTACTATTAACTTTGGAACAATGTTGCCGAAACACTAAATGAGGGTTCAAGCCATTGGCACTCTTATTATGCATAATGTTCTACTTAACCCAGAAAAAATTTTCTTATATATATTTAAGTATTTATCTTTTATAAAAATAAGAGGAGGATTGTTGGATATTTTTATAAAAATACCATATTTTATATTAATACTAGCTCATTTATGTGAATTGAGGAAATCAATTATCCCTTAATGACAAATATGTTGATTGCTAAATTTTGAAATTCAAATGTAAATCATAATTTGAATAGCTATTGTCAATGGTTTTTTATTAGGAAATTTCTGAACATTAACGCGATATTAATACCATCATTGCCAGTATTTTTGGTTTTATTACAATATTTACTTTCCTTTATAAACGATTTGTATTCAAACATTCTTATTTGAATATGATATGGTAATGTCATATATGGAAGGTTTTTTAGCAGCTTAAGTGTACAACTATTTTTGAATTATTATATACTATAATAAGTTACCATATATATACAAGAATTTACTTTTTGGTTTAAGGGAAAGTCAAAATAGCTGGCATATATCAAATGTATATTCTGATTTTAAACGAATTTGTAATCACTACAAAAAACGCGGCTATAGCCATGTATAGCCGCGTTTCTAAGAAATGCGGCTATAGACTTAACCTATAGCCGCGTTTTTTCAAACGCGGCTATAGGTGAAGTTTATAGCCGCGTTTGTAAGTGTCTTTAGCTGCGTTTTTAAAACCGCAGCTATAGGTAACGTCTATAGCCGTGTTTGCAAGTGTTTTTAACTGCGTTTTTTGGATAGAGCCTATAGCCGCGTTTTGAAAACGCGGCTATAGGTCCATATTTTTATTTTAAGGAGACCCTATAGCCTCGTTTTCAAAAATGCGGCTATAGGTCCAACGAAATAATACATTTTTTTAAAAGGACGACCTATAGCCGCGTTTTTAAAAACGCGGCCATAGGTCCATGTGTATTTTTTTACAAGGAGGCCCTATAGCCGCGTTTTTGAAAACGCGGCTATAGGTTCAACCAAATAATACCTATTTTTACAATGAATGTAGATGTACATTGCAGCCGTTCCTTTTTTTTTTTTTTTTTTTTAAGGTGGACCAATAGCCGCATTTTTGAAAACGCGGCTAGAGGTTCAACCAAATAATACCTATTTTCACAATGAATGTAGATGTACATTGCAGCCGTTCTTTTTTTTTTTTTTTTTTTTTTTTTTTTTTAAGGTGGACCCATAGCCGCGTTTTTGAAAACACGGCCATAGGTCCATGTGTATTTTTTTTACAAGGAAGCCCTACAAAAACGCGGCTATAGGTCCAGCCAGATAATATATAATTTTTAAAAGGATGGCAACAATGTACAGCCGAATAATTTTGTTTTTAAAGGAGACCTATAGCCGCATTTTTGAAAACGCGGCTATAGGTATCACCAAAAAAAAAAAAAAAAAAAAAAAACCCACTGAATGACATCTTACTTTCCCACCTACCCCTAATTTCTCACCTACCCCCCACTCACATCTTTTCTCTTCACTTTTCTTTCTTTGGTCATTCTTTCTTCTCTGTAACTCCGACTCTTCTTCTTTCTCTTTTTTTTTTTTCTTTCCTTTTTCTTTCTTCCTTCTTCACTCCAGCACAAATATTTTTTTTGTCTTTGTTTCTTTGCTGACCCACCCACGTCGCCGTCCACACCAGGTAGCCCTCTTTTCCTTCCCTTATCTCTCTTTTTGCTTTTTTGTGTTTTTTTGTGTTTTTTTTTTTTTTTTGGTCTATAGATCTAGTTTTTTTTGGTGTTATTTTCTGTTTAGTTAGTAAGAAAATGGAGGAAATGCTGAAAATTTTTAATGAAGTGAATATTCTAGCAATATTTGTGTCTATGTCTTGATTTGGATTTTTTTGGATCTGTGCTTGAATTTGTTCTATTGTGTTGCTGATATTGTGTTTATGTTTAAATGGGTTTGTGTTCTTGAGCTTGTTACTTTTATGTTTCTGAGATTTGGGTTGGTTTTGTTGAATGAGAGGACATTGTGTTTGGGTTTGTGTCTATGTCTTTGTTTGATTTTGGAGCACATTGTGTTTGATTTTGAATTTTCTAGGTGTGTTTGTATTGTGAGTATGTTGTATTTGATTTTGAATTTTCTGGGTTTGTATTTGATTTTGAATTTTTTGGATTTGTGTTTAATTTTAAATTCGTTTTTGGTTTGAATTTTAAATTTTCCGGGGGAAAAAAAAAAAACCCAGAAATTTTTTTTTCAAAAAAAAAAAAAAACCCTATAGCCGCGGTTATAAACGCGGCTTAAAGCGGGTCTATAGCTGCGTTTTCTAAAAACGCAGCTATAGGGCCGAAGATTGTTGCCGCGATTGAGAAACGCGGCTTTAGGTCCGATCTTTAGCCGCGGTTACAAAAACGCAGCTATAGACCCGCCGAGGGCTATTGCTGCATAGCATAGGCCTGGGTTGTAAACGCGGCTATAGGAAATGCGGCTATATCCTATAGCTGCGGATTTGGTGCCTATAGCCGCATTTTTGAAACGCGGCTATAGACCTTGTTTTTTGTAGTGAATAAAGTTCAGCCACATTATGGGCTATTGATTGTATATTGATTTCAATAGCTTTATGACCATTTAATTGATATCAAAAGTTTTGATTATTTGGCTAGGGACAAGTCCGGCTATTATATATATATATATATATATATATATATAGAAAGAAATAAAATTTTCCATATCACCTTATTTTCGATTACAAAGCTACAGACTTTTAAAAAATATTTCTTTATTGTTCAAAACACTCACCATCTACTGCTTCTTACTCTTTACAAAAATATTTTATCTTTTACTCTATTTTATGGGAAAAAAAAGTGCTATAGAAAACTTATGTCCTACAAACAGTGTAGGCTCGCAAGGATAACCAACAAATGTGGTCGGATTGTTGTATTATGAGAACAATGTGCAAAAATCATTTGTTTAACTACATCAGATAAACTATAGACAGCCCAATTTGTATCTTTAAATGCTAGTGGTAGTACCGGAAAGGTATTTACTTGTCTCCATCACGTAGCTTTCTCTTCTCTGCTACAACAACGCCACCTATCCGTCCTCCTCATGGACCTCTTCACTTTTGACTCTTGAAAGATGTGTTATTTTGTGTGTGTGTGTGTGTGTGTGTATATATATATATAGGTGAGATTAAATAAATGCATGAAGAGAACAAATACCAGAAATTGAAATATTAAAGCAAAGAAAGCATAACAAAATATCTGAATCAAAATTGAGATATATTTGCACCAGTTTTGGATTTCTCAGGTCTTGTTCTTCACTCAGTTTTATATTCAACTAGTTGCTTATTGTTGTTTCTCTAGTCTAAGGAAGCTCTGCTAGCTCAGCTCCCTTAGATAGTAGAATTTTGTCCCTTTCAGTGTGGTTTGAGGTCCCTATGGTAATAGTGTTACCTCTAGATCTTTGGACAATCTAGGATAGTTGGGTTGGGAAACACGAGGGTGAGTGGTTTGGATACATGACAATGGAAAGTCTTTCAAAGCATTGGAGCAATCTCTCTATCAACGATAAGGAAGGGGGTGGAGTTTTTTTAGCAAGGGAAAAAAGTTCGAGTGAGTGTATTATTGCAGCTAAATTCTTAACAAAACGAGCGCTGAACATGGAGGCAATTATACGTACGTTTAACCCTCTGTGGAGGTCAAAGAATGGATTTGAAGTTAGAAACGCTGGGGACCATGTGATGTTATTTATTTTCGACAATAAGGAGGAAGTGGATAAGATATTTGCATCGGAACCTTGGAGTTTTGACAGACACCTTGTGCTCATACAACATTACGAGAAGAAACTCTCTGTCCGCGAATTGAGTTTTAATCAGGCAGCAATATGGGTCCAGATTCATGACATCCCAGCAAATTTCATGACACGTGAGATAGCAGAAGAATTGTGTGAAAATGTGGGCATGGTGGACAGGACCATCGACTTTTCCGAGATGATTGGTGGGAGTTTTATGAGAGTAAGGGTGGTCATTGACGTAGCTCTTCCACTGTGTAGGGGGCGCCGTATAACTCTCGACAAAGGGGAGGAAGGGTGGGTTTCCTTCAAGTACGAGCGGCTGCCAAACATTTGTTATTGGTGTGGGTGCTTGAATCACAGTGATAGAGATTGTGATCAGTGGATTGAAAGTGATGGAAATCTGAAAGTGGAAGATAGAGAGTATGGACCATGGATTCGTGCTGCTCCATCTTCACTGAATAAAAAATCTGTCATCCGTGTTCCTGGTTTTTACGAAGCTAGGAGGAAGATGCAGCGATCTCAAGCACAGACATTAAATCATGGGGCTAGAGCTGGGGCAGAATGCATGGGGGAAGAAAGGTCAGGCAGCTCAGCCACGGCGGTGGAGACACAGGTGGAGGTGGAAACGGTTTTGACGGAGAGATTAAATAAGTGCATTAAATGTGATGAAGTTAATACGGCTCCCCAAAATCAAGTAACGTATGAAACAAATAAGGTAGTTGATTGCCTAGAGAAACAAATTAAGGAAATTGATGATGAATTAAAAAGGTATGAGATAAATGATAACAATTATTTGGGTGACCTAGGAGACTCTCAAACGGCTTAGAAGGTAACAGCTAGAGATGAAACTCTTAATGCTGATCAAATATATTCTGAGGGTGGGATTCGGCCAAGTAGTCAGGTGCCATGTCAGATTAGTAGGCACGTGACAGCACATGGACAAATGGGAGGAAAAAACCCTAAACAAAGAACTTGGACATGGTTCGAACGTGACAAAACAGAAGGGTGCAACTCTATGGTAGCCGTAGTGCCTGCAAAAAGAGTCATAGTGGAAGATGATGAAGGAAGTCAAGGTGATCATCACAAAAGAAAGAAAGGAGTACTTCATGTGGAAGGGAAAAACACAAATTTATTGGCGGAGGTTGGTTCCAGGCCCCGCTAGGTGCAATGAGTCTCCTATGTTGGAACTGTCGAGGGCTTGGGAACCTGGAGACAGGTCAAGAGCTTGGAGATTTAATTCGGGCACAAGATCCCTCAGTCATGTTCTTGGTCGAAACATGGCTGAAAAAAGCTAGGCTTGAGGAAATTCGTGCACAATATAAATTTGGGGGGATGATTGAAGTGTCAAGGGAAGGCAGAGGGGTGGGGTTGTGCTTTTTTGGAAGAAGGATTGTGATAATTCGGTGGATTCTTATTCACCAAACCATATTGATGCAATTGTGAACAAAGGGAAAGACGATGCGTGGCGTTTCACCGGTTTTTATGGAGAACCGGACACGAGAAATCACCATATGTCTTGGGCAACCCTTCGAAAGCTAAAGTCCAAGCACTCTCTACCTTGGATTTGCGCTGGAGATTTCAATGAGATTATTGGGGCACATGAAAAAATGGGAGGTAGGTTGCGCCCTTTTAAGCAGATGCAAGATTTCAGAGATGTCTTAGACGAATGTGGTTTTAGAGACTTGGGTTTTTTGGGAGGTAAATTTACTTGGTGTAATGGTCAACGGGAGGGGCATACTGTTTGGGAGAGGTTGGATAGGACGGTGGCGACTATTGACTGGCTCGAAATTTTTTAGGACACACGGGTAGTTCACTTGGAGTGTGGATCTTCTGACCACAAACCGATTGTGATCTTCCTTAATGGTATTCCAAAAAAATGCCAAAGGCCGTGGAGGTTTGAGCACATGTGGCTTGGAAAGGAGGGATGCCATGCTTTGGTAGAATCTGCTTGGAACCAAACTGTTGTAGGTGATCCGATGATGAGGGTGGAGACCAAAATTACTAAATGTCAAGCAAATTTGAAGTGGTGGAGCAGCAAGTCTTTTGGGAATGTGACGAAGCAATTAAAGGAAACAAAAGTAAAGCTACGGAGGGCGGAGGAAGTTGCAATCAGGGGGGGGACCAATGGAGGAAGTGTGGAAATTGAAAAAGGATATAAATGTGTTATTGGTGAAAGGAGAGAAGATGTGGAAGCAGCGGTCAAAAGCCCTTTGGTTACATGAAGGTGATAAAAACACTCGGTACTTCCATAGTCGTGCTACACAAAGATACCATAGAAACAAAATTTGTGAGTTGCTAGATCCGGAGGGGCAACAGTGTACGGAAGAGGTTGATATTGCACGGATTCTAATTGAGTACTATCAAGGCTTGTTCAATTCGGCCAATCCAATCAATATGGAACAGGCCGTGGCTGCCATCCCACAAGTTATCTCTCCTGAGATGAATATCATGCTCCAAAAGGAGTATACACGGGGGGAAGTGGAGATTGCTTTGCATCAGATGGAAGCACTGAAGGCGCCGGGTCCCGATGGCTTACCTCCAATGTTCTTTCAACATTTTTGGGAAATCATTGGTGATGATGTATCTGGGGCGGTGCTAAATTGCTTAAACACAGGTTTTATTCCTCCTTCTATAAATAAAACCTTCATCACTCTTATTCCTAAGGTTAAAAGTCCATCCTTAGTCACTGAATATCGCCCTATATCTTTGTGTAATATTCTCTACAAACTTGCATCCAAGGTTATTGCTAATAGGCTGAAAAGAATCTTACCAGATGTTGTCTCGGACTCATAAAGTGCATTTCAGTCAAATAAAGCTATTTCTGACAACATCCTGGTGGCTTTTGAAACTTTACACCACATGAAAACGCAGAAGGTAAAGAAATCGGGTTTCATGGCATTGAAGCTTGACATGAGCAAGGCGTACGACCGGGTAGAATGGAGTTTTCTAAGAAAAGTCATGGAGAAAATGGGGTTTGGTGAAAGATGGGTGAGATTAGTAATGGAGTGTATTAGTATGGTGTCATACTCAATATTGGTGAATAGGGAACCGAAGGGCGAGATTTCTCCATCAAGGGGAATAAGACAAGGTGACCCTCTCTCACCTTATCTTTTCATATTATGTTCTGAAGGTCTAAATAGGTTGATACAGGGTGTAGTAAGGGAGGACAAGATACGGGGTTTCTCTTTGTGTAGGAATGGACCACGAATTAGCCACCTCTTTTTTGCAGATGATACATTACTGTTTTGTAGAGCAAAGATGGGTGATCTCCTTGCTATTCAAGATATTCTGAACTTGTATGAACAAGCATCCGGCCAACAAGTAAACAGAGGGAAGACAACTATATTTTTTAGTAAAGCTGTTTTAATGGAACTAAGAGAGGAATTGTCACACTTTTTGGGAGTCTCAGAGGTTAAAGAGTATGAAAAATACTTGGGACTGCCATCAGTGGTGGGAAGGAATAAAAAAGCAAGCCTAAACTACATCAAAGAACGTGTGTGGAATAAGTTACAAGGGTGGAAAGAACAATTATTATCTCAAGCGAGTAGAGAGGTGCTCCTAAAGGCGGTAGTTCAAGCTATCCCAACTTTTGCGATGTCTTGTTTTAAACTTCCGGGCCTTTGCCATGATATTGAGATGTTGATTAGGAAGTTTTGGTGGGGGCAGCGTGGAGAGCAAAGGAAAATCCATTGGACAAGTTGGGAGGTCATGTGTCAACCAAAAGACCAAGGTGGTTTGGGATTCAAAGATTTGATCAAATTTAATGAGGCAATGCTTGCAAAACAGGTGTGGAGGTTATTACATGATCAGAATTCTTTGTTCTACCGGGTGTTCAAGGAAAAATATTTCCCTTATGGAACGGTGTTCGGTGCAAAAAAGGCTTCTAGTTCATATGCATGGCAGAGTATATTGAAGGCTAGATCAGTCATCGCGGATGGAATGCTGTGGAGAGTGGGTGATGGTCAGACAATCCGAGTGTACTGGGACAAGTGGCTGCCTGGGAAATTCCCTTCAAAGATTGTTTCACCACAGTGGGCAACTCCTGGTGATGTACGTGTCTCTTCTCTGATTGACCAGGAGTCGCGGGCATGGGACAATGACAGAATTGATCATTTATTTCTACCGTTCGAAGCAGAGAAAATAAAAGGAATTCCATTGTGTGTCACGGACCAAGCTGACTGCTTGATCTGGCCGAGAAACAGAGACGGATCTTACTCTGTTAGGACGGGGTACCAATTGTTGTGTGAAAGGGAGATGATGGATAAGGCTTCGGTTTCAGACACTGCGAATAAAAAGATCTTCTGGAAGAGGATTTGGAAGATGCGGGTACCCAACAAAATAAAAATTTTCCTCTGGCGAGCATGCTCTGAAGCGCTGCCAACAAGAATCAACCTCTTCAAGCGAAAGGTGGTGGAGGTCCAAACCTGTCAACTATGCAGCTGTAAGCATGAATCCACGTTGCATGCGTTATGGTTCTGCCATAATAACCTTACGGTTTAGGAATCAAGGTTTGGGTGGGTGAGGAAGGACTTCCCACTGTTAACTTCATTCTCGGACCTGGTTGCTCTGGTTGGGAGGCAGCAAAAGCAACTGGAACTTTTTGCTTCCATTGCGTGGTTTATCTGGGGGCGGAGGAATAAAATAAGGTGTAATGAGCCTTGCTTGCCGCTCGGAAAGATTGTGGAATCAGCTACCTCGCTCCTCTGTGACTTTCAGAAACAGTATAGTCAAGGTGTTAGTGTACCGAAGCAACGACACGATAAGTGGGAACCACCTACAGCAGCTATGAAGTGGAAAACAAACTTTGATGGAGCCATGTTCTCGGAATCTAATCTGGCCGGGATAGGGGTGGTGATTAGAAATCATGAAGGACAAGTCATTGCGGCATTATCTGAAAAAATAAAAAAACCTGCTTCAGTTGAGATCCTAGAGGCTCTAGCAGCAAGGAGGGCAGTCAATTTTATTCTGGAGTTGGGCTTTAATCAATCAATGATTGAAGGAGACTCAGAGGTTATAATCAAAGCCCTCAATTCTGAAGAATCGTCCTTAGCTAGTGTTGATCACATTATCAAAGACATTTGGTCTATGACAGGTTTGCTACAAACCAAATCCTTCTCTTTTGTAAGGAGGCAGGGAAACTCAGTAGCCCATGCCTTAGCTCAGAGAGCAAGGTTTTCCTTTCCTGTATCGGTCTGGATGGAGGATGTTCCTCCAGACATTTATCGTTTTGTATGTTCCGATTCCAGTTAGTTATTTATTTGGCCGACGAGCTCGGATTCTCAAAAAAAAAAAAAAATATATATATATATATATATATATATAATTCTACTGCTCCACGGTTTATGCTATTCAAGCGCAAACACTAACATGAAAGCTCTTATTTTAGACAAGTTGTCATTACTATTAACTTCTTCCTTTTCAATTTCGTAATTTCTTGAATTCACATAAATGACACCAATTATTTTAACTTGATTAATTGTTTCAGTTGTTCCTAGCAGTGAATAATTAACTGCTTTGATAATTTATTAATTTTTTTAGAATATAATAATTAATTAAAATCAATCTAGGTCTAACTTTACCAGAATTTTTTTTTTAATGGTATGGTATCCTTTCTGTTGATTAACAAAGTACCCATTACACATCAAATCTTTTTTGCTAAACAACAACATATCATTACACATCAAATCTTAAGTAAACCCAGGGTACACAAAATGATTAATTTGTGTCTTTGTGTGTATATGCATATGCATAGGTGACGACTTTATTTGTCCCCTCTTAATTTCATATTTTAGTTTATATTTCAAATCACATTACATGACGGTATATACAGTTAGATATAAGAAATAAAATATGGTCTATCCATTTCACTTTACTTGATATTCATAGATATATATATATATATATATATATATATATATATATTCATTTTGTAATTAAATTTTTCCTAGAAATTTTTTTTTCCTTATTTTATGAACAAAATACCAAATAATATTGATACTCCATTAATTAAGATTAAGATATATATAAATTTTTTTTTGATACACAATATCATTTTTTTATTATAATTTGATAGTTATAATAGGAAAGGGAGAATTTAAACCCTAATACTATGGACATACCAAAAAATGACAACTAATTAACACAAAACATCATGATCCACTGAAGTGAAAATATAATTAAATTTGAAGTAAAAGAGAACCATTAAAATCCACAGATCGGATACAAGTCTTTTACTTTGGAGAAGCGTACTCTCTCCAGGCTCCATCGCTCTTCTCGTAGTAGTAGTAGACCGTTGCAATTTGTAAACAACGTACGAAAAACCAGCACGCATATATATATATATATATATATATATATATATATATATATATATCCATCATTACTACTCTCCTCTCTCACAGTCACAGACAGCTTGACATGCACTAGGACTTATCCTTATTGCCCTCACTGTCACACTCGTAGCTATCTCCTACTCCACGGTTCACAATTCTTCAATTCTCATCATGTTCCTTCAGTGGCGCCACCTCGTTATGCTCAGGGTGTTCCCAGGAACACCCTGATCTATAAAATAAAAAAAATCTATATGTAATAATTAATTTTTTTTATTTGTTTACCCTTAAAAAAAATTAGGAACACCCTCAATCAAAATTAGGAATACCCTCAAATTAAAAAAAAAAAATTATTTGTTCTACTTCCAAAAAAAAAAAGCCAAAAAAAAAAATTTGAACTAAAATCTGAAAAAATAAAATAAAATAAAATTTGTAAGAGAGCAAGCACCAAGCCCACGAATTCTCAAAATAAAAAACAACGGACGGCAAGCCCAACATCAAGCCCACAGCAAGCTCAACAAATTACAAAGGTAGCAAACCCACGAATTCTCAAAAAAAAAAAAAAAAAAAAACCAAACCCCAATATAAAGCAAATCACTAAATTAGAAACCGCAAATCACTAAATCAGAAATCACTAAAGGCTAAAGCAAACCTAAAGACAGAGCAACGCCTCAGGCTCAAGCCAGCAGACAGAGATCAGTCACGTTGCTCGCTCGTCGTCGGAGATCGGTCACGTTGTCGGAGATCGATCCAATCCAGAGCACATCGTCGCATCGGAGATCGGTCATGTCGCTCGCTCGTCGTCGTCGCTCGCTCTTCCCTCATCAGAGATCGCTCGTCAGTCGTCACTGCCTCAGCCTTGGCCTTCAGGCCTCCTTGCTCCGATGTTCCCTCAAGGTACTTCATTTTACTAACTTCTCTCTCTTTTTCTCTCTGACTCTCTCTTAATCTCTCTCTCTCTCTCTCTCTCTCTCTCTCTCTCTCTCTCTCTCTCTCTCTCTCTCTTTATCTGAAATCACACTGTGATTGGCTGAAGCTTTAACTTTATTAATATTTTGCCCTGTTTTTGACTTTTTGGCTTTATCTTATCCGTTGGTGTTGGTGTGTGTTGGCGTTGGTGTTAGCGTTGGTGAGATATTAATTGTCTTTTAGTGTAATGTGTATTGTGCTTTGTGATTGTGAAATTTTCTGATTGGCAGCTAGCTCTTGTGATTGGGGGCATCAGGCATGAAGCTTGCCTGTTGAGTGGGGTGAGGGGTGGATGGGCACATGGGGCCGACCATTGGGGGAAGTAAATGTACATGGGATGTGTGCTAGTGCAACTAATAAACAATAATTTAATTAACCAATAATTAATTGGGGAAAGCAACTAATAAACAATAATTAATAATTTAATTAACTAATACATTATAAAAGATAAACAAATTAAATTATTTTAGGCTAAACAACAATTAGTAATTTTATAATTAATAAAACAACAATATAACAAATTGTAATTTATAAAAGATAAAAAAATTAATGAAACAACTAAACAACAATATTGTTTATTGTTGTTTATAATTTCAAATGAACTTATAGTTCATTGTTTATTTTTTTGCTACCTTGAGAAAAATTCCTAGAAAAAATTCCTGGGAACTTATAGGAATGCCTTGGAAAAAATTCCTGAAATCGCCACTGTGTTCCTTCTCAATGAAATTGTATGACAAACAAACCAATATATAAACCCATTAAAATACACTCCGTTAAATCTTTTCTCTCCTGTCATCAGCTAATATATAGACTAATACTACAAGTAATAAGATAACACAGTACACACACATCCACAAAGTCTCAAAGTTAAATACTTGCGGAGGATCAAAATCAAAAACGAAAAAGCTAAAGAAATAGTACGAATTCAAATAATAGGCACACAAATCATATCCTTTTGCAGAGCTAAACAGTTGGCAGGTTGAATTGTATCCACCAATCCCAATTTCTATTTTCTATTTTCTTTTTTGTCTTCTTCTTATGTTTTGCTTTTCTCGTGCCTTGACAAAATCCTTGTTACAAACTTACATATACACAATAAATAATATTTAGCAAAAAAAAAAAAAAAAAAAAAAACACAAGACAAACATTACAAGAATTTTGGTCTTTTGCAACCAATGTTTTAGTGACGACCAAAAAATCGTCACTATTAGGCACACATTAGTGACGATAATATATGGTCATCACTAATAAGTGCATAGTAGCGATGACACAAATGTAGTCGTTAATAAGCTGTTGCTAACGCCATGGAGGGAATTTTATTTACTTTTGGAAAATAGAGGGAAACTTTTAGCAATGACAATAAATTTTGCAACGACAACATTTTCATCGCTAAAATAAGGTTTATTTTAACAACAACATCTATCGTCACTAATAATCATCTTCAGTGACGACCTTGAGTATTGTCGCAGATATGTGGCCAAAAATATATAGTAAAAATATTATATATATACTTTATTTATTAGCGATGACACATTGGTCGTTGCTATTAGAAGGCTATTAGCGATGATATAATTTGTTGTCTCTGATAATCACCTTTTAGCAATGACACAACATGTCGTCGCAAATATATCTACCAAAATATAATGGAGGGGAAATTTTTCACTATCAAAAAGTGGTGGGAATTATTGGAGGGAAGCAGATTATATATTAGCAATGAATCAGGTCGTCGCTATAAAGGATCTTTTAATGAAGACAAAAATTGTCGTCACTAATATGTGGCTAAAATAATTTTGATATATTTTTTATCTATCAAATCCTCCAAATGCGTCTTAAAATATTTAAAATGACATAAATTCCTTTAGTATATTTGAAATAATTAAAATACCATTAGCCTCGTCAAAATGACCAAAATACTCCCAAACTTATATAATGACCAAAATAACCTTGAAACCTACAAAGTAATTTAAAACTCTCAAATTCGTAAAGAGAGAGAGAGAGAGAGAGAGAGAGAGAGAGAGAGAGAGAGAGAAGGGAGGGCTTGTTGCTTCAGAATACTCTCAAACCATAATGTTACCCATTTGAAACTTGAAATCAAAAAAATAACAAAAATCGAGAAGGTTTTGATTCCATTCAAAATACTGACTAATACCTAATGGTCTCAGGACCATCTATTAAGTTTGACCGAGTTTGACCAACTTTAACTAAACTTTGACCGCGCATTTCTCTAAATCCAACCGTTTGATTGTGACCATAATTTATGAAAATTAACCTTTCATTACACTCTTCAAATTGTCGAGGGGTTCTTTTTACGTTTCTTGTACCTTAGACATGCGTCTTGATGTTATTGGAGAACGCTTAGTCTAGGCTTTTTATAAGAAGGAAGTTGGGCCTGGTGCTCCGCAGAATGGGCTCCAAAGTACCATCCTGCCGCTGCTAGTTTGTGCACAAACGTTGAGTCTAAGTCCAAGGGAAGATGCTGCAAAGTGGACTTATCCTTTGTTTTCTGCAACAGAAGGAACTTTTCTCCAGTTCCTACCACGGGTCTTACTTTCCTGCTATGCAGCAAAACTTTCTGCTGTGCAGTAAAACTGTCTGCTGTAAAGTAAAACTGTCTGCTGTGCAATAAAACTATCTGCTGTGCAGTAAAACTTTCTGCATTGTGAATGACTACTCTTCATTTTTTATTACAGAAATACTTTTTTACTTCCTGCACATAAACAAATTTAAAACCTAAAGAAAATACTAATCAAGCAAATGTTAGCTTACATGGGTTAGCATATTCTCAAATATACATACATACATATATTCGTAAATATACTTATATGTATTCACATATACATCTATAAAATATATTTTGCAAAATATGAGAAACAAGATACATGTGTATATATACTTACGGCAAGATAATGATTAGTTTATGTTAAAAGTAAAATACGTGATAACAAATAAAGAAGAAAGCTTCAGCAGAAAAGGTTTAGCTAGTATAATAGCTAACATGGTAAATATAATAAAAATGTGCTACAGCAGAATAACTAGTACAGTAAGCAAAGATACTACAACAGGACAATTGATGCGGCAAATGTAATAAAAACGTGCTACGGCAGAATGGCTAAATACAGCAGATATAAGTTATAATAAGAGAAATCAAATATATTTGCAATCGAAATCAAGTATTGAATCTTCCCACAAAATAAGTAAACCAAGAAGGAACCCAAACTCTAACTTGAACAACCTTGTCATAGGCTTCTGCCATCAAAGTTGTGCATTTTGGAGAATAAGCCTAAATGGCTACTAGCTATTACTTTTGGAGACTTCAAAGAGTGGGTTTGCTAAGAAGGAGGGATAAGATGGTCTATTGATGCATGCCTCTAATCCTGCCGTGTTTTTTGTCTTCTTTTTACCACCTTCTTTCTTTCTTTCTTTCTTTCTCTCCATTCTTTTTATTCTTAGTTTCTTACTACCCTCTCTTGCTGTGGGTTGCTCCCCTTAGACGCTTCCCCATTGGGTCTCCTCCCGGTGCCCCCATTTAGTCCCTCCTTTTCATTCATGGCTACTTCCTCCTTTTATAGTGAGCTAATTTAATGGGATTTCTCCCTTTTACCCCTAGGACTTCACCAACTGTTTTTAGTTTGTTGTGGGCATCCCTTTAGGACTACCCACCAACCTATTGGTTACCCCGACCACTACCATTGCTCAGTACATGTTTGCTGCACCATTACTCATTTCACGACAAAATTCACTTTTGTTTGTTCTTGCTGTATACCTCTACCTCTAGGTTCAAATGGACAAGAATTGAGCTACCTCACTACCTAGCTCTATGGCATGCATCAGATGGTCCCAACCATCTACTACTTCTTTTGAGTAAGATACCATTCCAGCAAGGTATATTCCCAAAAGAAGTCATGGTAGGAAACCAAATATAGACCCCCTTTTCCCCCCACCACCAAACTTACCCTTTGAATTCCCTTGACCGCGGGCCCACCTCCCTTGTATTGGCTGGGTACAGGTTGGTGGTGCTCCGGCCCTTCTGTGCTTGCTCCATTGTCTTCCATTTTTGTCTTCTTTCGTTCCCATGCCGTTTCTGTTGTAGTAGATTAGTTTTGTTTCGTTCTGCTGCGTGTTTTGTCTTGTTCCTTCTTGCGTTTCCTGTTGTGTTTTGTCGTTTCCTTTGGTTTGACTTTTCTTTCCTTCACGCAATTCCTGCTGCTAACACTTCCTACTGTTCCTTGCTTCTTTTTCATCGTGCCTCCTTATATTAGTTTTTCACGCCTATCTTTTTATACAAAAGGATTTAGGTCTTTGTGGGCCAAATAATGTTAACTGGATCAAAAGGGTCTTAGGCCCAATTTGTCTTTATCTGCTGAAACCATTCTGCCGGAGAGTTGCATTCTACGGCAAAGCTATATTCTGCTGCAAATCGTTTTCCCTTGCATTTCTTTCTTTAGACCTCTCTTGCTCTTTGGTATTCTTGGTGGGCCTTGCTTTTCATTGGGTTTTCCTTTGTATGGGCTTTTAGACATGGATTTGCAAAAATCAACACAAATCCAATGGTTAGATTTCAAATTTAAGTATGACGCGTGATGGACATATGTTGTGCACCTATATGGCTATGTTCTCTCAATCCAACCATCCAATTGGTCTTAAATTTCACCAACACCAATATGTCACCATACTCTTCAATCCCAATGATTGAGATTTGAAAATAAATTTCACCAAGTCTAGCGGTCATAGGAACATCTATTAAGTTTGACTGGATTTCACCAACTTTAACTAAACTTTGACCGTGCCTTTCTCTAAATCCAACCGTTTGATTGTGACCATAATTTATGAGAATTAACCTTTCATTACACTCTTCAAATCCAACGGTTAGATTTCAAATCTAAGTATAGTGTGTGATGGACATATATTGTATACTTGTATGACTATGTTCTCTCAATCTAACCATCCATGTGGTCTTAAATTTTACCAACACCAATATGTCACCATACTTTTCTATCTCAATGATCAAGATTTGAATTTGAATTTCATCAAGTCCAATGCTCTCAGGACCATCTATTAAGTTTGTTTGGGTTTGACCAACTTTAACTAAACTTTTACCGCGCCTTTCTCTAAATCCAACCGTTTGATTGTGACCGTGATTCACTAGAATTAACCTTTCATTACCCTCTTCAAATCCAACGGTTAGATTTCAAATCTATATATGGTTGTGATGGACATGTGTTGTGTACCTGCACGACTATGTTTTCTCAATCTAACCATCCAATTGATCTCAAATTTCATCAACACCAATATGTCACCATACTCTTCAATCCCAATGATCCAGATTTGAATATGAATTTCATCGAGTCCAGTGGTCTCGGGACTATTTATTAAGTTTAACTAGGTTTGACTGGGTTTGACCAACTTTAACTAAACTTTGACCTCGTCTTTCTCTAAATTCAACAGTTTGATTGTGACCATAATTTACGAGAATTAAACTTTCATTGCACTCTTCAAATACAAAAGTTAGATTTCAAATCTAATTATGGCGTGTGATAGACATATGTTGTGTACATGTATGATTATCTTCTCTATCTAACCATCCATTTGGTCTTAAATTTCACCAACACCAATATGTCACCATACTTTTCTATCTTAATGATTAAGATTTGAATTTGAATTTCATCAAGTCCAGTGGTCTCAGGACCATCTATTAGGTTTAATTGGGTTTGACTAACTTTAACTAAACTTTGACCGCACCTTTTTCTAAACCCAACCGTTTGATTGTGACCATAATTCACCGGAATTAACCTTTCATTACACTCTTCAAATCCAACGGTTAAATTTCAAATCTATGTATGTTTGTGATGGACATGTGTTGTGTATCTGTACGACTATGTTATCTCAATCTGACCATCCAATTGGTCTCAAATTTCACCAATACCAATATTTCATCATACTCTTCAATCCTAATGATCTAGATTTGAATATGAATTTTATCGAGTCCAGTGATCTCGGGACCATTTATTAAGTTTGACTAGATTTGACCGGGTTTGACCAACTTTAACTAAACTTTGATAGTGCCTTTCTCTAAATCCAATCGTTTGATTGTGACCATACATTTGGTCTTAAATTTCACTAACACCAATATGTCACCATACTTTTCTATCTCAATGATCAAGATTTGAATTTGAATTTCATCAAATCTAGTGGTCTCAGGACCATCTATTAAGTTTGACTAGGTTTGACTAACTTTAACTAAACTTTGACCACGCCTTTCTCTAAATCTAATCGTTCAATTGTGATCATAATTCACCAAAATTAACCTTTCATTACACTCTTCAAATCCAACAGTTAGATTCCAAATCTATGTATATTTGTGATGGACATGTGTTATGTACCTATATGAATATGTTATCTCAATCTGACTATTCAATTGGTCTCAAATTTCACCAACGCCAATGCATCACTATACTCTTCAATCCCAATGATCCAGATTTAAATATGAATTTCATCAAGTCTTGTGGTCTCGGGACCAATTATTAAGTTTGACTAGGTTTGACCAACTTTAACTAAACTTTGACCGTGTCTTTCTCTAAATTCAACCGTTTGCTTGTGACCATAATTTACAAGAATTAAACTTTCATTGCACTCTTCAAATCCAACGGTTAGATTTAAAATCTAAGTATGGTGTGTTATGGACATGTGTTGTGTGCCTGTATGACTATGTTCTTTCAATTTGACTATCTAATTGGTCTTAAATTTCATCAATACCAATATGTTGCCATACTCTTCAATCCCAGTAACCAAGATTTGACTATGAATTTCACCAAGTCCAGTGGTCTCGGGACTATTCATTAAGATTGACCGGGTTTGACCAACTTTAACTAAACTTTGACTACGCTTTTCTCTAAATCCAACTGTTTGATCGCAACCATAATTCACCAAAAGTAACCTTTCATTACACTCTTCAAATCCAACAGTTAGATTCCAAATCTAAGTATGGCGCGTGATGGAAATGTGTTGTGTACCTATATCATGTATTGTAAGATACATAAATGCTTAATAAAATTACGGATATACATACATGAATGGTATATTCATTATAAAATCATAATATATTCAAGTAATAACCAATTTAATCATCAACTATGTAATAATATTTAGAAAAACTAACTAAATAAATCACATTAACATATATTTATAACATACATGTTCTAATTGATTAAACCCAGAAGTGATAATACATGATATATGAGTCAAAATAATAAAATTTGTCAATTCACAAATTATTATATCCCCACCAATAAAATTTATTAGTAAAATAAATAAATAAAAACCTTATTGTGACAAAGCATAATAGTTGTCACAATATTGTGTTTCTACGAAGGCAATGTAAATCTTTCATAATATATGGCCTATTGTGACAAACGAATGCCATAATAGATATAGTTTTGAGTAATGCTACAGCCACAAACTATTTTAAAATATTTTTATAAAATTTGATGTAGCTAATTTCTTATTGGTTTTCATCTAGATCCACTATTAATTTCACTTTTTCATTTACCAATAATCACACCACATCAGCAGTTTATAAATTTTTTTGTAAAATATTTTGTATCACTAGCATTAATATATAGACCCACCATTAATATATAAACCCACCATTAATAATCACTTACCACATTAGCAGTTTGCAAATTTTTTTATAAAATAATTTGTATCATTAGCATTATTGTATAGACCTACCATTAATAATCACTTACCACATCAGCAGTTTGTAAATTTTTTTTGTAAAATAGTTTGTATCATTAGCATGATTATATAGACCCACTATTATAACATTTTTACAAAATGTTGATGTAACTAATTTCTTATTGGTTTTTATCTAGACTCGTCATTAATATCACCTTTTCATTTACCAATAATCACTTACCACATCAGCAGTTTGTAATTTTTTTTGTAAAATAGTTTGTATCACGAGCATTATTATATAGTTTTTGTCAAAATAACTCATGAGATGTAGTTAAAAAAAAATAAAAAAGATAAAAATGAGCACTACCTAATGTAACGGATCTGAAGTCCATCATCCCTATATTTTTCTTAGTCACTCAATTGGTTGTTTTCTTAGCCACTCTTATCTCTTCTGTTTTCTTTTTAGTTTTTCTTTACTCTTTAATTCTTCTTCATGTTTTTCAAGTTGGTTTGCTATTCAAATTTTCACCAATTTGATATTAAGGTTTGCTGGAAGTCCTACTAGCTAGCCCTAGCCCTTAGGTATGACTTTTCTTCTTTATTTTTATCATTAAAATTGATGATGCCCAAAATATCATTAGTAAACCACAAGGTTCTCACGTGCTCGAAACAACCTGCACAACACAAAACAGAAAGACCTTAAGAGAGTACCGGGGTGGTACCGACCAAAGACCCTCTGAAGGTTAAGTCAAAGAATGTTCACAACCCTAAAGTGCCAGAGTTGGGGAAATTATGCATACCTTGATTTGTGAGAGTCTTTGGGTTTTTATAATAGTGTAGAACCAACCTTCCTTTCTTGCGTAGGAAGTCTTTTCCTTATAGGATTGTTATTAATGGGCGTATATCACAGAATCCTCCTCATGTTTGGATTCTATTTCCATTGGGATTCTACAAACTAGGGTTATGCGTGAGACGCAAATTGTTTCTATTTATAATCCTTGGAGATTACTAAAGCGGCGGATGACACGTGGCCTTTAGATCCGTCCACCGTCCATGCACCCTTGATCCGTCCATAAACAGTCTACCAGTTTGAATCATCGTCGCGTCTATTAAACTGCACCCATCATATTAAACTTTACCCTCTTCAACTGCCCCCTCACTCCATAGATCCGTCCCTCCATGGGTCCGTGACCTCTTGGGGGATGGACTCATGGTGTGACGGTTCAATTTGTCCCCTGAGAGATAGACCTAACTTGACATGCTGGCCTAGGATCATTAATATTGGGTTATTAATATCATAGGGCACGTGTCATTTACTTAGTGGCTGTTCTCTGGGAACGAAGCATCCTTTCGTCTTCCGTGCCATTTCTTCTATATAAGCTTGCCTCTTCATCCCTCATTTTCCACTTTCCACAAAAACCATACGATCTGAGCGCTACCGTCACCCTCATCAGACAACTAAACTGTCTAGTTAGTTCATCCGTCATTTGCACCTTTTAGCTACACATCCACAACTGGTAAGAACTCTTGTCCTTTTCTTAATGAACTGTTATTCATTTTTGTACCACCGTCATCCATTTTAGATTCGCCAGCGTCTTAGGGTTTACCATCACGTGTAGGTAACAAATGTCTAGTGCGTCGAGTAACCACTTGTTTGTCCGTGACAGGGCGGGCTATGATGAAGTGTACCCATCAGGTCAATAAGACCCTGACACTTCAAGTAAAGAGAGGAATTCGTCCGCTAGCTCTCCTTCCTCAAGGGATGAGGACTTGGAGACGGATAGGCCAAAGAGTGACCTTAGTGACGACCTAGATGGAAATGAGCCCTCAATCCAATCTGTCATTGGTCTTAACGGACTAAGGAAGTTCATAATGCTACCCTTGTGGACGGTTAATGATTTCAGGTCCACAATCAAAGACATGCACTTCAAGTCACTTAGGTCTAAGTATCAAATTCCTGACAACATTCCTATCCGTCTACCCTATAAGTCTGAGAAGTGTTACTACGAGGGAGTGGAAGGAGTTGGGGTTTACGTGTAGATGTTGAAGGCAGGGCTCAGGTTTCCTTTAAGTTCACTTCACCGTCTCCTTCTTCATACCTTGGTCTGTCCGTCACCCAAATCTCCCCCAACGCTTGGGGGTTTTCCTAGGAATGGAGGTCTTGTATGGGGCCATGTCCGACGAAGCCCGGGGGTTGACCATGGAAGAATTCTTTCACTGTTACCGTCCAACAGAGATCAACCAGTCAAGGGGGATGTATAGTTTTGTGGCTAGGAGCTCGTTGTTGAGGCTTGTGTACGACACCCCCGATTCCAATAGAAATTGGAAGAGTTGATACTTTTTATGGAGGGTGACACATAGATGGGTCGTCTTGGGGATACCGAATACATTCCCATCGACACAACATGGGGCATAATGCCCCTGTCTGGTATGCATCTGTCTATAAACTTATTAATATTAACTAGTTCGCTCCTCTAACTGTCTCTTCTTTTTTGTTAACAATTCGGGACTGTCCACAAGTTTCACTTGAGTAGTGGAGCTTTTTGGAGAAGATTTTCAAGAAAACGAAGTTAGAAAAAGGACGTGGGCCAAACTGGTCAACCTTAATTCCTTCTACTGGTACTGTGACGGACCAAAACCCACTCAAGCTGCCCGTCGCTACGAACTCCAAGTTCACCAATGTAAGTCCGTCACCATAAACTTGACGGTAGTTCTTTTCTTTTTCTCTTTTAACTTTGTATTCCTGTCCACTTTTGCAGAGATAAATGATGCTAAGAGGAGAGCCTTTATTAAGCAACAAGCGGCTGCAAAGAAGAAACAGGAGGAGGGTTAGCCCTCTAAGGGGACGGGTTCTTCCTATTCGTCCTCGAAGAGGAAGCAACCGAAAAAATTCAACTGTCTTCCTAAGAAGCCCAAGACCGTCCCTGAACCTGTCGTGGGTCTTAGGGTGGAGACTAAGAAAGCAATTCCTTCCCTTGGGCCAAGAGTGGGCAAGGGTTTGATAAAGGGCCCTCCATCATAGAGAAATCTCCTATCCTCCTCCGTGAGGATTCGAAGTACGCGTTGAAAAAGCTCTCGTCCATTATTACTCCTGACACTACGAAGACCTGGGCAACCACGCTACGGAGGCCATGGGGGATACAGGGCTTTTTAACATTATTCAGGTAATATTATGCCCATCGCCCTATTATTCCCTTTCCCTTCATCTTTCCTTGTATCTAACTCTCTTTTCCAGGCAATGGTGATGTTGAAAGGGCTGATGGGCCGTTGCCTAAATCATGAGACGGCTTTGGATCATATAAGGGCTAAAGCAATAGCGACGGAAAAGGAGCTTTCTGAGCTCAAGGCTTGGAAGGTGGTCTAGGGGAAGAAGCTGGCTTTGTCAGAGAAAGTCCGAAGCGACCTTGAGAAGCAGACGGAGGTGTTACAGCAGGCCCTTGAGGATAAAAAAAGTGTGATTAAAACCATCAAGGATCAGCTTCATCAA
The DNA here is from genome assembly GCA_033629205.1 of Lithocarpus polystachyus. NCBI lineage: Eukaryota > Viridiplantae > Streptophyta > Magnoliopsida > Fagales > Fagaceae > Lithocarpus > Lithocarpus polystachyus. Next base: position 27,302,651 of record CM066173.1, on the reverse strand, counting down.
GCTAAGGATAACGCAATGCGAGAATATCGCGACTCCGAGGCGTACCTGACAGAGCTAGGTGGCACCTTTGCTGACGGATTTGACGACTGCCTCCGTCAAGTGAAAGCTTCTTATCCGGACCTAGACATGTCGGGTGTTTCTATTGACGCTCAGGCCCAGACCTCGGTTCTGCCCATTCAATCTGAGAGCACAGAGGATCTATTTGCTGATGATGCCCTGGTGGACGATCCCCATGTTGACGATAAGTCTACTCCTAAAGATGCACCTCAATCAGTCGAAGGTGATGCCCGTCAGCCTAATGTTCCAATCTCAACGGAGAGAAACGAAGAAGACCCCTTCGTCCAACAGTAGTGTTTTTGTTTTTGTTTTTTGTTTTTTTTTGTAATGTTTAAGAACAACTTATGTATTGTTGTGAACATCTACCCTTCATTGGCTTTCATTAAGTAAGTAAATTATACTCTATATTATCTGACTACTTTTATGCTTGGGGATAAATCTTAATTTATGATCGTAACTCATAATACAGGATGGATCCGTTCACTATGTGTATTAGACTTCATTCGAATTGCTGTTAATACCGTCCACTATGTGGACTTTATGGTCATTGGTACTATCCACTTTATAATTGTTACCCTTCTGGTTGAACTCATACACAATGAGGACTTCCTTGGTATCCGTTTGTCTTACAAACGTCATAACTAATTCCGTCCACTTTGAGGACTTTATTGGAATCCGTCCACCTTGTGGACCTGTAATGAATCTCGTCCACTTTATGGACTTCATTTGAATTTGTCCACCTTGTGAACTTGTAAATAATGATGAATCCCATCCACTTTGTGGACTTCATTGGGATTCGTCCATTTTGTAGACGTCATAACTAATTCCGTCCACTTCGAGGGCTTCATTGGAATCTGTCCACCTTGTGGACCTGTAATGAATCTCGTCCACTTTGTGGACTTCATTTGAATTTTTCCACCTTGTGGACTTGTAAATAATGATGAATCCCGTCCACTTTGTGGACTTCATTGGGATCCGTCCACCTTGTGGACCTGTAATGAATCTCGTCCACTTTGTGGACTTCATTTGAATTTGTCCACCTTGTGGACTTGTAAATAATGATGAATCCCGTCCACTTTGTGGACTTCATTGGGATTCGTCCATCTTGTGGACGTCATAACTAATTCCATCCACTTTGAGGGCTTCATTGGAATCCGCCCACCTTGTGGACCTGTAATAAATCTCGTCTACTTTGTGGACTTCATTTGAATTTGCCCACCTTGTGGACTTGTAAATAATGATGAATCTCGTCCGCTTTGTGGACTTCATTGGGATCCGTCCACCTTGTGAACCTAAAATGAATCTCGTCCACTTTGTGGACTTCATTTGAATTTGTCCACCTTGTGGACTTGTAAATAATGATGAATCCGTCCACTTTGTGGACTTCATTGGGATTTGTCCATCTTGTGGACGTCATAACTAATTCCGTCCACTTTAAGGACTTTATAGGAATCCATCCACCTTGTGGACTTTGTAAACAATAATGAATCCTACCCACTTGTGGACTATTACTTGAGGACTTAGTAATCAAAGTAGAAGGAGAAATACACAAGTCATGTCTGAATAAACTCCTCTTATTATGATAAACGTAAGCATAACTAGAAAAATTGTTCTTTAAAGGAAAACCCTGCCCTTTGGGCTTAAAAAGCATTGTAGCAAAAATTAACTAAAGAAATAAACTAGAAAATGAGGAGTGTCAAATTAACTAAGGAAATAAACTTAAAAAGCGTCGCTCTTTTCGATGTCATCTACTGGTAGTACTTCCTAAGATGCTCGGTGTTCCATGGATGGTGCAATTTCTATCCGTCTAGGGTCTCCAGGTGGTAGGTGCATTTTCTTGACCATGAAACGACTCTGTGTTTGACCCTGGAGTTGTAATGCCTGGCCATGAGGTCCTGATACCGTGCAAGCCTTTGTCAGCTGCCGCCTTGACTTCATCTATTAGATCGAGCTGCAAACGCATGACCTCATCATTTCTCCTTTCATCATGGTTGTCCACCTTGAAGCTTGTAAGTCGGAACGGCGTTTCTCCCGTAGGTATTTTGGCTGTCGTCCTGTACGCCCAAAGCACGCTTGGTAGCTCTTCCTGCCATATACCCTTTACCCCCTTCGAGCCGAGTCTTGATGATTTTAAGCAAGGATCGGTTCGTGACTTCAACCTGGCCATTAGCTTGAGGGTGGGCAAGGGAGGAGTAGTGGTTCTTGATTCCCAGCTGTGAGCAAAAGTACCTGAAGGAGTCGTTGTCGAATTGTTTCCCGTTGTCTGAGACTAAGACTCTAGGTGTTCCATACCTGCAGATAATGTTCTTCCATACGAAGTTGCGCCCATTCTTCTCCATGATGGTAGCCAAGGCCTCCGCCTTTACCTATTTGGTGAAGTAGTCAATACCTACAACCAAGAATTTCAACTGTCTGACCGCTGTTAAGAGGGGACCCATAATATCCAAACCCCATTGACTGAATGGCCATGGGGCCATCATTGGGGTGAGTTCCTCTGTTCGTTGCCTTATAAGGTTACCAAATCTTTAACACTTGTCGCAGGCTTTGACATACACCTCGGCGTCCTTCTACATAGTAGGCCAGTAGTATCCAGCTCGGATCAGCTTGTGGACTAAGGACCGCGACCCCGAGTGATTCTCGCATATCCCTTCATGTACTTCTCTCATGACGTAATCTGCTTCCTCGGGACCTAGGCATCTCAAGTACGAGCGCGAAAAGCCTCTCTTGTACAGGACATCCTTTATCAGTACGAACCGTGCTACTTGGACCTTCAACTTTCTTGCGGCTTCTTTGGCGTCTGGTACTATGCCATCCTTTAAGTAGGAGACTATTAGTGTGGTCTAGTTGCTCTCCGAACCTATCTCTTGCATGTCGATGACATCGATTAATGGTGAAAGTTGAACAAAGGAAAGTACCTTGGCGGAGATGATCATGTGATTTGCCGATGCAGCTTTAGCAAGGTGGTCGGCCTGCTCGTTTTCTCCTCTCGAGATCTGCACAATCTTAGCCTGCAAGTCGTCCATCTTTTTCTTTGCCTGCTCTAGGTACTTCCTCATCCTTTCGCCTATACATTCGTACTCACCGTTCACTTGATTGGTGACAACCTGAGAGTCACAGTGAATAATCGCTCTCGTGGCTCCTATTGCTTTAGCAAGGTCTAGTCATGCCACCAAAGCTTCATTCTCTGCCTCATTGTTGGTCGTAGGAAAGTCAAGGTGAACCATGCATTCAATTTCGTTGCCTTCTGGAGAACGAAGTATGATGCCCGCCCCGCCTGCCTGTTTGTTGGATGACCTATCCGTGTATATATTCCACTGAGGACATTCTTCTGCCCCCTGGTATTCTAAATTAGTAAACTCTGCAATGAAATTAGTGACCTCCTGTCCCTTAATGGCCGTACGTGGGTGGTACTGTACGTCGAATTCGCTTAACTCTATCGCCCATAGTGCCATTCATCTTGCAGCTTCAGGATTGCTCATTGCCCGCCTTAGGGTCTTGTCAGTCAGGACGACTATTGTGTCGGCTTTGAAATATGGCTTGAGCTTACGAGCCGCTGTAATCAAAGCGAAAGCGAGCTTTTCCATCGGTGGGTATCTTTCTTCTGCGCCACGAAGTGCCCGGCTGGTGTAGTACATGAGCTTTTGGACCTTATCTTCCTCTCTGATCAAGGCTACACTGATGGCGGCGGGAAATACCGCCAAGTAGAGGAACAGTTCTTCCCCTAGTTTTGAGGGACTCAACAGCGGTGGGGAAGAGAGGTAGGCCTTCAAATTTTAGAACTCTTGCTGACATTCAACCATCCATTCAAAGGACTTCTTCAGCGTGCTAAAGAAAGGCAGGAATTTTTCTGTCGCTCTTACCACGAACCTGTTTAGAGCATCTATCTTGCTGTTAAGGCTTTGCACTTCTTTTACATTTTTAGGTGGTGCCATCTCCAGTATAGCTCGGATTTTATCCGGGTTGGCCTTGATACCTCTTTGGGACACCATGAACCCCAGGAATTTTCCTGCTATCACCCCGAATACGCATTTGCTCGGGTTGAGCTTCATGTTGTAAGAGCGAAGGGTATCGAAAGTCTCTTTGAGATCCTCCAAATGATCGTCCTCCCTTTGGCTCTTCACTAGCATATCATCTACGTATACTTGGACATTTCTCTCAATCTGATGTGCAGACATCTTATTCATGAGCCTCTGATATGTCGCGCCTGCATTCTTGAAGCCGAACGATATCACTTTGTAACAGAAGAGGCCTTGGCTGGTAACGAACAAAGTCTTTTCCTAGTCTCCTTCGTCCATTTTGATCTGGTTATAGCCTGAAAAGGCGTCCATGAAGCTCAGCAACTGATGTCGAGCTGTTAAGTTTGCTAGGGTGTCAATTCGTGGGAGGGGATAGCTATCCTTCGGGCATGCTTTGTTCAGGTTTGTGAAGTCTACACACATTCTCCATTGCCCGTTGGCTTTCCTAACCATCACTACATTCGCTAGCCAATTGAGGTAGTAGACCTCCCTAATGAAGTCTGCTTCTTGTAACTTGCGTACTTCCTCTGCTATAGCTTCATTTCTCTTATGTGCGAACACTCGCTTCTTCTGACGGACTAGTGGAAAGGCGGGAGATACATTCAACCTGTGAACCATGACTGAAGGGTTAATCCCGAGCATGTCTTCATGGCTCTAGGCAAAGACGTCCTGGTTTGCTTTAAGAAATGTCACTAGTGCTTGCAGGACCGTCGAGTTGGCAAGGGTGCCAATCCGTGTTGTTTGTTCCAACATAGATTCATCTAGGGGTATCTCCTTTAGCCTCTCAACGGGTTCTGCCACCGTCTGTTGTTTTTCAATTCTCATTGTTTGCATACGGTCATCCATATCCATCATTGCTATGTAAAACTCTTGCACAGCAACCTGGTCTCTATGTACTTCTCCTATTCCGTACTTAGTAAGAAACTTGATCATTAAATGGTACGTCGAAGTTACGGCCTTTCACGAGTTAAGAGTTGGTCGTCTGATGATGGCATTATACACAGATGAGCAGTCGACCACAAGGAACATAATATCTTTAGTGATTTGTTGAGGATAATCACCAACCGAGACGGGCAGTATAACTATGCCGAAGGGGTATACTTTGGTTCCTCCGAATCCAACGAGTGGAGCATTGGTTGGGATCAGCCGCTCTCTATCAATCCTCATCTGCTGGAATGCCGGGTAGTAAAGGATGTCAGCGGAGCTTCCATTGTTGACCAGGATCCAATGCATGTTGTAGTCTCCTACTTGTATGCTAACGACAAGTGCGTCATCATGTAGGTGGTGGAGGCGTCGAGCGTCATCTTCTGAGAATCCGATGATAGGGGTGTCGACCTGTGCCATCTTTGGAACGAAGCCGATTAGCTAGACATTCTGAACCATTCTGAGGTAAGTTTTTCAAGCCTTTTTGGATGAACCGGAGGCCGTTGTGCCTCCTACAATTATCCTTATATCTCCTATCGGTGGCCTTGGGCAATCATTCTCTTGTCGAGGAATCTGCTCTTGTGGTGGGTCCGCTCTTTCTTTGCTGATGAACCTTTGCAACTTCCCTTGTCTAATGAGAGCTTCTATCTACTGCTTCAAGTCGTAGCAGTCGGCCATGTCGTGACCGTGGTCTCTGTGGAAACGGCAGTACTTGTCCCTCAACCTTTTATTGGGGTCTCCTTTTAGCTTGCCTAGAAAAGTAAGGGCTCCGTCATCTTTGATCTGCATCAAGACTTGGTCTATCAGGGCTGTCAGTGGGGTGAAGCTCGTGAATCTTCCGACGGGAGGCTTAGAGCGTCAGTGTTTTGAAAAACTCCAGATGATCCAATGGATCCTTAGATCCGTCATAAATTTCAACCTGCTACATACAGAATTTGGGTGGAAGGGGGTATGAATTGACGGACACGGTGAATGGGGAGTCCGTTCGATGAACCAGGTCATCAAGGTCATTAGACACCCGTCCTTTGAGGGCATTCATCATAAAGTCCATGCGCTCTTTCATCATCTGCATCTCCATAACTACTTGAGGCGGGGCCAGATCTGCAGCAGATGGGCGGCTCATATCCAGCTGTTTCGACCTGCTTAGGGTGTTGCTTCCTTTTGGCCTCTCCTGATATCTTTTCTCAGCACTGCTGGCCTCTTGGTCCTCCTCTTGGTTGTTAAGTGTTGCATTCTTCTACCGCAATTGCTCCTCTAGGTCATGGTTTTGTTTGGTAAGGCATTCTATTGCTACTGCGAGGGTTTGAACCTACCTCTCAAGAGCTATAGTGCGTGGTTCGTCCCACTGATGATTTGTGGTGGTTGCAGTACCATGCAACTTTGTGTCCTAGAAGCGTGGAGTATGGCTTTTTCCTTGTGCTTCTCACAGACGGCGCCAACTAATGATGCCCAAAATATCGTCAGTAAGCCATAAGGTTCTCACGTGCTCAAAAAAACCTGCACAACACAAAACAAGAAGACCTTAAGAGAGTACCAGTGTGGTACTGGCCAAAGACTCTCTGAAGGTTAAGTCAGAGAATGTTCACAATCCTAAAGTGCCAGAGTTGGGGAAATTATGTGTACCTTGATTTGTGAGAGCCTTTGGGTTTTTATAGTAGCGTAGAACCGACCTTCATTTCTTGCATAGGAAGTCTTTTCCTTATAGGATTGTTATTAATGGGCATATATCGCGAAATCCTCCTCATGTTTGGATTCTATTTCCATTGGGATTCTACAAACTAGGGCTATGCGTGAGATGCAAATTGTTTCCATTTATAATCCTTGGAGATTACTAAAGCGGCGGATGACACGTGGCCTTTAGATCTGTCCACCTTGTGTCCGTGCACCCTTAATCCGTCCACAAATAGTCTACCGGTTTGAATCATCGTTGCATCTATTAAAATGCACCCGTCATATCAAACTTTACCCGCTTAAAAAATAATAGATATATAATATGATAAATTAATAAATATGTAAATTCTTTCTTTCTTCTTTACTTCTTCATATAAATTAAGTTGGTTTGTATTTTTTTTCTTTCTTTGCTTCTTCTTCGTGTTTATCAGTTCATCAAGTTGGTTTGTTTTTCAATTTTTTATAGATTTGATATTAAGGTTTGCTCCATGTCCTACAAGAGGGCCCTAGGTATGACTTTTCTTCTCTATTTTTGTCATTAAATTAATAAATATATAATATAATAAATTAATAAATATGTAATATGATAAACCGTAGCTACAAGTACTGCATTTCTTTATGTTAAGATTCAGAACCCCTTAAAAGTTAAAACACAGTTGCAACATAATATCTTTTCATTGATTCTTTTAAGTAATGTTGAACATCTAATGGAAATTGAATAGTTTTTTATGTTTGATTTTTTTTTTAATATTATTTTCATAATTAGGATATATTGAAATAGATTCTCTATACTTAAAAAATGCTTAAAGAATATAGCTTAGTTGAACATATATGTTTCTTTTATGTGCACCAAATGCTATACTGAAACAAATAATTGTTTGTTTTCAAAAAAATTGTTTGCCTTCCAAAAAAAAAAATTTGTGTACTGCACATTACATAATGGATTTATTCAATTTACAAGTGTAAACTATTAGTTGGTAATGCTACATGTTTTTTTTTAATTATCATGTTCACAGTATTCACCAACTAGTTCTTTAATATTGATCTACTAAATATGCTAATAGTATAATGTTTAAATTTGATGGTGGTGCTGTAGGCTGTTGAAGTGATAATCATAGTGAATTCACAATATTTATCAGCTAGTTCTTTAAAGAAAAATGCTAGTACCACAATTTATTGCAAAACTTTTGCCACAATTTATCAAATGGCAAGTTGTAAGTGGTAGGAAAAAACTTGTGAGACCACACTACCACAACTCACAACTCGTGGCGAGTTGTGGCAAAAATTGGATAATAAGTTGTGATTCTAACATTGCTCTTTCTTTAATACTAATCTACTCAATATGCTATTAGAATAATGTCTAAATTTGATGTAGTTCAATAGGTTGTTGAAGTGACAAATAAAGTGAATTCATAGGCTAAAAAGACATGCATTTAACTGTATCCGTATATTTTCGTTAAAACTGCAAACCACTTCCATTAGAGTATTTCAATAATTTCCTTTGTGGCCAAAATGTACCAAGGGGATGAGAGAAGTAGTTTAATTTCTTATATCTTGGGAGGGGGGGGGGGGGGTGGGGGAACAAATAAAAAACACAGATTACTCGAAAAAAGTGGATTAGTTTTATTCTTTGACTCTTGAGTTCTAAATGTAACCACTTCCTATGTCATTCATCTCTCACAAAATTTCCATCTTTTTTAGTATGAGTGTGTAGAACTAATGGAGAATTACTTTGAGCTTCTTGTCAATTTCTCCATTTATAGATAAAAATATGGTATAGAATCTAGTTTTATATTATTTCTTGCTTTTTCAAACATATCTAACTCATGTAATAATTGATTACACTTTTTTGTAGCATAATATGAACAATAAAGGACTTAAATTGTATATTGAATTGTGTATTGTACACAATGGGAAAAAACTTTAATTATCTCTCTCTCTCTCTCTCTCTCTCTCTCTCTTTTGTCTGGGATATTGGGACTCAACATCTCTATTGCCTTTCTATTATTCTCCAAAAGAAAGATTCTCCTGTGATGTTAGACTACTGTCTTTTTGGTTTGGGAAGTAGAAGAAAGAATTAGGCTTATTTTTTCTATTTATTTTTTGTTTAATTAACAATCTATTTGTGTCTCCATTTAAATTATTTTTCTTTAAGTTGATGATATGTTTTTTTAGATATGTGATATTTTGTATGTATTAATGATTTTTTATTTGCTTTAAATTCTTTTACTTTAATTTCTTTACAATATTTTTCTCTGTCAACATATATTAGTTGTTGTCATTTTTTTCCACAAGAAATGATGAAAACTCAACTTTGTTACGTAGAGATGATGTGCCATCAATAGATTTAGGGCCTTAATAGCTATTGATGATGTATATGTACAACTTGATAAAAGTATGTTCATCAATGATGACTTGTCTAATGAGGAATGGGATACAGACTCCAACCATGAAGGAGAAATATATAGTGATGATGATGTTTCAAGCTCAAATCAAGAAAAAGATTTATGTAGCAATGATGAATCTATTGGAGATCTTGGGAATAAAGATTAAGTTGAGTTTTGATACAATTTAAGTTTTTTTAAATACATAAAGCTTTCATATCTTCTCATCTATGGTATTTGTGAAAAATAAAAATGTTAAAGTTTTACTTGGATGTTAAAACTATTTTGTACACATTTTTGTCATCTACTTTAGTTGACCTTTACAATAGTATGTGTGTGTATGTATATATATATATATATATATATATTATTATTTTTTTTCGTGTTAAAATGTCGCATGCCTTGGGCTACTGATGATGTTGAGGGGAGATATATTTCATTGCAAGCTTGGTTGCATATCTTCTTGAAAAATGTGTTATTATATGATTCGTATTTGAGATAGTAGATTTGAATTTAAATTATGTATATGATATTGAACTTGGGTATTGTTTTTCCTTATTAGTAGTTATTGATTGAGCAGTTGTTATGCTTCTATGAGTATTTGTGATGTGTGGAATTGTGGTTTATTATTTCTCATTATGTGCATAGGATTGTACTTTGTTATTTCCCAACAGGTATCCACGTAAAATTCAAAATGTAAATTTTAAAGAAAAAAAATGTAAAATATTATTAGCGACGACAATGTCATCGCTAATATTTTATCATATCATTAGTGACAACAAACAATATCATCGCTAATATGCAATTTTTAGTGATGACATGTTTGTGGTCACTTATATATCATTATCTGTGATGACAACAAGTTTCGTCGCTAGTAATGACATATTAGCGACAAAAAAAATATCGTCGTTAATAATAATCTACTAGCGACGGCAAAAAATTTCGTCACTACTACTGAGCTAGTAGCGACGACATTTCATCTTGGGTTCTTGAGTTATTTATGACAACAATTGTCACTATTAGCGACAACTTGGTCGTCGTTAATAGTATTGTATTTGCAATGACTTTAATATCGTCACTAAAAAAATTTTTTGTTACCATTTTCGTTTAACGAAAGTTAGCGACGACATTTTTCGTTGCCAATATAATTAGCGACGATATTTAAAGCATTAGCAACAACTATATGTCGTCGCTAAAGACCAAATTTCTTGTAGTGAAAAATAATGCATTTAAGAGGTAAATTGGGAGAGCTCATCTCAATCAAGTTTCTCAATGATCCTCATATAGACTTGGTAAAAAAAAATTGTCTTAAGACCCAATCGTTCCAAGTATTCAAAGAAAAAAATATAGGTATGGGTAAATATTTTTAGAAAGGTGTGATATGTTGATCAACGGGGAAGAATCATTCTTTTTTATACAAAACAAGAACTTTTTCACTTTATTTAATCACATCTACAGCACAACTTTGCGGCCCAATCTCTCAAATGTCACATAAATATTGGCTATAAAAAGCATCATCACCTATCCAAATCTAAGTTAATTTGTCATATTTTACAAAGAAAAATACAAAAAGAAAAACTAATTTGTCAAATAGAAAGTTTATAGTATTTATTTAGCCTTCACATTAGGGTTTATTGCATTGAAAAAATTGTACTACCACCTCTTTACTTTTCTTCCCCACATATTAAGATCGTTGTAGTTCTATACATGTAAGTAAATTGTTGAACCACGTAAATTGTGTTATTATATAAGCAATTTTTTACTATTTTTGCATCTCACATGTTCCTAACACTCTCCTTAGAGCACTCACAGCAGTGGTGCTAAATAGTTATATTGCTAAAATTATAGATGTTTAACATAAAAGAGGGGCTGCAGCAGTGGAGGCAAAAGTTAAAAATATAGCTAAAGTGCTACAGTGCACATCTATAGATAGATGTGCACTGTAGCACTCTTCTATAATTAAAAAATTCTATTTTATATCCTCCGGTTCTTTTTTCTCCTTTCTTTTATTCGTTCACTCTCTCCTCTCAAATCACTCTCCTCTCTCAAGCTCAGACACAACTCTCTTCTCAAGCTCTCATCTCTCAAGCTCATCTCTCGCCATCCCACCGTCCCAGTCGCTCATCTCTCAAGCCCTCATCTCTCGCCGTCCCACCGTCCCAACCGCTCATCTCTCAAGCCCTCATCTCTCGCCGTCCCACCGTCCCAGCCGCTCATCTCTCAAGCCCTCATCTCTCGCCGTCCCACTGTCCCACCAGCTCATCTCTCAAGCCCTCATCTCTCGCCGTCCCACCATCCCACCAACTCATCTCTCAATCCCTCATCTCTCACCGTCCCACCGTCCCAGCCGCTCATCTCTCAAGCTCTCATCTCTCGCCGTCCCACCGTCCCACCAGCTCATCTCTCAAGCCCTCATCTCTCGCCGTCCCACCGTCCCACCAACTCATCTCTCAATCCCTCATCTCTCGCCGTCCCACCAACTCATCTCTCAATCCCTCATCTCTCGCCGTCCCACCGTCCCACCAGCTCATCTCTCAAGCTCTCATCTCTCGCCGTCCCACCAGCCTCCCCTGTCTACCGCCACCAGACCTACCCACAGCAGTCCCAAGCCGCCGCACTCCTCCGCCGATCAGCCCCAGCCAGCCCACTCCTCCGCCGGCCCACCGTTCTTCGCCGTATCACAACCACCAAACCCACTTAAGTAAGTACCTCACTCCCTCACTCTCTTTTCTGTTCTGCTAAAACAATTAGAGTAGATAATTTTTTGATTTGGGTATAATTTTAGTTGCAATAATTTTTAGATGCAAAGAATGGGTATTGAGAATGATTTGGGAATTTTCTGAGAATGGGTATTGAGATTAATTTGGGAATTTTTAGATGTTATGATTTGGGAATTTTCTGTTTGCAGGAATGTATTGAGTTTGGGAATTTTCTGAGATTAGAATGATTTGGGAATTTTTAGATGCAATGATTTGGGAATTTTCTGTTTGCAGGAATGTATTGAGTTTGGGAATTTTCTGAGAATGGGTATTGAGAATGATATGAGAATTTTTAGATGCAATGATTTGGGAATTTTTTGTTTGCAAGAATATATTGAGAATTTTCTATTTGCAATAATTTTAGAATGTATTGGGAATTTTCTGTTTGCAGGTTCATTGTGATTTTCTAGTTTTTTGTTCTGTTGCACAAAACCATAAGCAGAAGCACATTGTTATAATTTTGTTCTGTTGCACAAGGCCATAATTTTTCTTTTCTGTTTGCAATAATTTTGTTCTGTCAAATTCAGTATTTATGCATAATCATGGACTATTGTTATAATTCTAAGTATTTTAAGTTTTGATATAAATGTTAGTTTGGGACTTTTCTGTGTGCAGGAAAATTTATTTATTTTATAATTCTAAGTATTTTAAGTTTTGATATAAATGTTAGTTTGGGACTTTTCTGTGTGCAGGAAAATTTATTTATTTTTTTCCTAATTTTATGGCGTCACGTAGAGACACAGAGTTACGTAGAGACCTAACATATTTCACTGATATCATGACTGGGGATATAGAAATTAACTCAGAATTTTTGGGAACGTCTCAAAATACTCCTGTGTCAGTTTCTGATTCTCCACCTCCACCTCCACCTCCAGTTGAAAATGCCTCTTCTACAAAAGGAAAATGGGGCTCTAACTTTAGTGTAGAGGAAGATAAACTCCTAGTGGCAGCATGGCTCAATACTAGTGTTGATGCCATAAGCAGTAATGAACAAACACAAAATACATTTCGTCAAAAAGTTTGGGAATACTTCATGCAATACAATACATCCGGTACCACACGTACTGTTATCTCTTTGCTAAGTCGTTGGGCAGTGATTAGTGAAAAGACAAATAAGTTTGCCGGGTGTATGGCTCATGTTAACGCACAACATCAAAGTGGTAAAACCGAAGAAGATAAGGTATAAATTATATTGCAATAGTGTTAACATGTCCATTCACCAATAGTTTGAAGATATTAATTATGTTATATTTCTTTTAATTTTTTTAGATTTCCGATGCGAAGGCTTTGTATTTAGAGAAGCACAAGAAACCCTTTCTTCTTGACCATTGTTGGCTCGTGTTAAAGAACCAACCAAAGTTTGCCGATCCTAACAATGCTAAATCGAGGTCATTCGTGCCTCCAACTCCGGAGTCAATATCTATTAGCGAGGGGGATTGTGGGTCCAGACTTGGTGACACTTCTAATTTTGAGAGGCCTATTGGTAGAAAGGCCGAAAAGGCTATCCGAAAGAACAAAGCCACCGGAAAAGATGTAGGAGAATATTTGACCAAGAAATTAAAATTGTTTGAGAACGTAACTCGATTGGAAGAGGAAAAAATGTTTATTGAGAGGGAAAAACTTGCAATTGAGAAGGAAAAAAGTGAAGAAAAACTTAAGATTGAGAAGGAAAAAGTCATGATTGAGAAGAAAAAATTTGAGATGACAGAAATGTTAGAGGAGGAGAGAATCATGATGAAAGATACAAGTGGCTTGACCAGAGCACAAAAAGCTTTTTATGAACAACTCCAAGAGGAAATCATGGCAAGACGAAGTTCACGTAATTAATGGGTTTGATTGCATTTTGGATGTAGGTTAGGCTTTTATGTATTTTGTAATGGCTTATATAAGCCTTTATGTATTTTGGTAGTAACTTATGTATTTTGTAGTGACTTATGTCACTTGACTTTAATCTTAAACTATATGTATGTGTTTGTGTTGTGACTTGAAGTGCAATCTAACAAAAACTTTGAAGTGCAATATTTTTTATTTTTTGTTAAGTTCTATTCGGTCTTGTGATAGGCATTAAAGTGTATGTGTTGTGACTTGTACGTGAATTAGTTATATTCATTTTGTAGTGACTTATGTCACTTGACTTTAATCTTAAACTAGATGTATGTGTTTATGTTGTGACTTGAAATGCAATCTAACAAAAACTTTGAAGTGCAATATTTTTTATTTTTTGTTAAGTTCTATTCGGTCTTGTGATAGGCATTAAAGTGTATGTGTTGTGACTTGTACGTGAATTAGTTATATTCATTTTGTTGTGGCTTATGCCACTTGGCTTTAATCTTGCATATATAGTAATAATTGCTTTTCATTTGTCTTGAAGGTTGCATCCATGAATCACTATTTGTTTCGCCAGTTTTTTCTTGATGACTCAGATGAAGATGAGATAATCGAAGAACTTGTTATGGAAACATCACAACGTAAACGTCGTCGTTCTATCCGACGTAATCATTTGAAAGGCCATGAAAGGCTTTTTCTTGATTATTTTGCTCCTACACCAATATATCCACCCACTATATTTCGTAGGAGATTTCGGATGAAGCGTTCTCTTTTTCTCCGTATTCAATCTAAGGTAGAAGCTCATGACTCTTACTTTGTCCAAAAAAGAAATAGTGCCAACAAACTTGGTTTATCTTCATTACAAAAGATAACTGCTGCACTTAGAATGCTTGCATATGGAGTATCGGGTGATTTGGTAGATGAATATGTGCGGATTGGAGAAACTACTGCATTAGAAAGTTTGAAAAAATTTGTTACTGCAGTAATTGATGTTTTTTCTGAGGAATATTTGAGAAAGCCAAACAATGAAGACATTGCTAGACTGTTAGCTCATAGCGAACGTCGAGGTTTTCCAGGTATGTTAGGTTCAATTGATTGCATGCATTGGAAGTGGAAAAATTGTCCATCTGCATGGAAAGGTCAATATTGTGGTCATATTCATGAACCTACTATTATTTTGGAGGCAGTAGCATCATATGATCTTTGGATATGGCATGCATTTTTTGGATTACCTGGGTCAAATAATGACATTAATGTGTTAGAACGGTCTCATGTATTTAATGAACTTGCTGAAGGACGTGCTCCTGCAGTACATTACTCAATTAATGGTCATGACTATACAATGGGATATTACCTTGCTGATGGTATATATCCAAAGTGGGCAACATTTGTGAAAACAATCCCAGCTCCACAAGGACAGAAATATAAATTATTTGCAGCAGCCCAAGAGGCATGTAGGAAGGATGTTGAGCGTGCATTTGGAGTGCTTCAAGCACGTTTTGCAATTGTACGTGGACCTGCACGATTTCTTCATCTTGAAACACTCCAAAAGATCATGAAAGCGTGCATAATTCTCCATAACATGATTGTTGAAGATGAGCGGGATGATAATGAAGTGGTAGATTTGGATTATGAACAAATTGATGGAGTGGATAATCCTCCTCCGCAAGTGTTTCATGAACAAAGTGATGGATTTCTGGCATACATTGAGAGGCATGGACGCATTAGAGACCGAGAAATTCATTTTCAACTCCAGTCGGACCTCATTGAACATTTATGGCAATTGCAAGGCGAGTCGTAGAAATTTTCTTTTTTGTATGTTAAGAAGCATGAGTCATAGAAACTTGTGCGAGTGTGTGAGTTTTATTGTAATTTGGTTTGAGTTATGTATGTGAGGAATCTATGGACTTCATTGTTCCTGTTATAATATGTGTTTTATTTTATATGTTTTCTTATAAAGTTTATCCATTTCATAGTTCACATTGTTCTAAGATTACTTCCGAACAATTGAGATGATAATAGGCTATCATGATGATTGAAAAATTGTTTTAGTAAAAAAAAAATGTATAAGTATAATTTGAAGTTAAAAAAATCACTACGATTATTTGCTATCACGCGGCGGCGGCGGAGTCAACGGCGGCGGCGGTGGAAGAGTCAGCGGCGGTGGCGGTGACGATGGCGGCAACGGTGGCAATAGAAGAGTCGGCGGCGGCAACAGTGGCGGTGGTGGCGGCGGTGGCAGTGACGACGGCTGTGGCAGTGGCGTTGGCGGCGGTGGTGGCGGCGGTTGTGGCAGTGGCGTTGGCGGCGGTGGCAGTGACGGCGGCTGTGGTAGCGGTGGCGGTTACAGCTAATTGTGATTGTTGTTTATTATAATGGAAATATTATTTTATTGTAGTGGATATATTATTTTATTGTGATGTTTATATTATTTTATTGTGTTGAAAGCTAAAATAGATCCACTGCTGCAGCATGTGTGTAGTTAAAATAGATAAAGTAACTTTTGGTGGAGCTAAAAAGCTAAATTTTTAGCTCCACTGCTGTGGATGCTCTTATAAGCTTTAAACACAGAATGAGGTTATAGGTTCAAGAACCATTAGGTGTATGTAACTTACTAATAAATTAATTAATTAGTAATGCTGTGACTTTGAGATTTTGATTTTATATATACATATGTACATATGTATTGTATACAAGTCTTTGTATGTAATTTATGTAATTAATGTGTGGAATCGGTTTGAAAATGGTGACCAGCAAAATGATAGTGTCCACAAGAGGAGAACCATAAGAGCTTTATGCTATATTAGTTTTAGTTTTAGTGGACACTTTTAATTGATAAGAATTAAAATTCTGCTATTTTAGTGGTGTAATTAATATTGTGGGCACTTTAATATGCCACAAGAGTTTCATGCGATTAACAAAATTTTAATGGTGTAATAATTACACTTCTTGTGGAAACTCTAATTTTTTTTTTTTTTTTGTATTCTGTAAAATGAAGTTTAAAAAAAGAATTTTGCTGCTGGTTCTGCTATTTTAATTTTAATTTTGTTAATGGCGGTCATATGTAACTGCAAGTATGGTATTTTTTTTTTTAAAAAAAAAGAAGATTACGATGAAGATAGAAATGTCAAATGGGTGAGATGATAATGATATACATAGTAAACACAGCTATAGCTTATAGGACTGGCTGGAGCAGTTGTGTTCTGGCACACACATACTGTTGTGAGTATTGTCTCAGATTAAAGAAAATTTTCAACCCTGCTAAACTTTCCCTCTCATTTTCAACCCCGCCAAAATAGTGTTGTTGTGAGTAAATTTATTTTGCCCAATATGCCCACAATCTGATTTTAGGCTTGATTGGTGAAACCTTCTTTGTCTTTTTATTTTATTTTATTTTATTTTATAAGACTTCTTTGTCCATTTACATATGTTGAATATTAGCATTGATATACCATGTTGAATATGCTAGTATGGATGCGGAAGCGAAAGCATAAAGTGTAAAACACAAGAACAAACGAGAGTTATGTGGTTCAACCTAACAACCTACATTTATGGAGGAAACTCTAAAGGGCTATATCAATAATATATTAGAGTGTAGTATAAATCCTGTATTACAATGAATCATAATGTGTATATATAGTATACTAAACCCTAGACTAATAGACTTCTATTACAAGCAGGGGACTTGACTTGCACACAAAGTAGAATTAGGTTTGGGCTTTTGCTAATGGGCTAATATATCTCTAATACTCCTTCTTAAACTTAAGATGGGATCTTGATGAAACCTTGAGATTTGATAAGGTTGAGAAGATCCCTTGAATGAAGTTTGGCTTTGTGACAGTGGTTTAAGGAAGGCAATAGTCTTGCAGTGTTGATGCGACTTCTAACGGTGGCATGACTATACTGGAAAGTTTTGACGACAGCAGTGGGAAGCCAAAGAAGATGAATGCAGCAAACAAATAACGAGGAAGACAAAGATTGCTCTTAATACACCATAAGGATAGATAACCATTGCCACAAGAAGGTGGCTCTGATACCATGTTAAATATTAGCATTGATACTCCATGTTGAATATGATAATACGGATGTGAAAGCAAAAGCATAAAGTGTAGAACACAATAACACACGAGGGTTATGTGGTTCAGCCTAACATCTTACATCCACAGAAGAAACCCTAAAGGGCTACATCAATAATATATTAGAGTGTAATACAAATCTTGTGTTACAATGAATCATAACATGTGTATATATAGTAGACTAAACTCTAGACTAATAGACTTCTAGTACAAGTAGAGGACTTAGCTTGCACACAAAGTATAATTATGCTTGGGCTTATGCTAATGGGCTAATATATCTCTAACAACATATAACTACAAATTGTGATCTTGACTTGATCACACTCATTTTGTTGTGACCTTGAGCCCAGTGCCTATGGTTGTACGTACTTGCAGCATAAAGCAATGCAATAATGCTATACCCGTTAATATATTCCTTTATTTATTATTGTGAATCAGTCAGGGTGTGCACAAAACCGAAAAATCGAAAAAATTGGCCGAAATCGACCGAACTGTGTCCAAAATTTCGATTTCGGTTTTGGGTTTAGAAAATAAAAAGTCCAACCAAATTGAAACCGATCGATATGTATTAAATATTACTATGTACAAAATATTTCAAGATGAGTACCATTAGTGTAGTGGTAAGAAACACGTGTGACAATACTTGTCCCAAGTTCGAATCCTACTGAAAACATTTTAATTTTTTCTCTCCTTGTAACACAAAACTATGTCGTTTTATACATTAACTTAAAACAGGGAAAAAAAAAAACACCTCTATTGTCCCCAGCTTTGTTTCTTCCAGCATCGACGCTCTCCCTCTCCTTCAGCTGTTGCTTCATTTCTTCTAGCACTGATGCGCTCTCTCTCCTTCAGGTATTGCTATTATGGTTTGTCTTCTTGCTATGAGTTTGTCTTCTATTTTTCTTTTTGATTTTGTTTCTCTTATCCCAAACCACCCATCTTCTTCTTCTTCCACCCATCTTCTTCTTCTTCTTCTTCTTCTTCTTTTCTTGTTTTTGTTTCTCACATCTCAAACACCGAAACTCGACCAAACTAGACCAAAACCAAATGCAATCAATCAGTTCAGTGTTCTTTCCTCACATGTCCGGTGTTCAATATATTAAAACCGAAGTTCTCGGTTTGATGCAAAAACTACCTTCAACACGAACCGACCCGAACCAATTACACCCTCGGAATTAGTTACAAGGTGTCAAGGACAAAACATTCAAAAAGCAATTTAAACATTTTTTTTATGCAATTTAAACATATTTGATTAAGAATATTTACTTAATGACTAAAGTTTAACATTAATTGTGAGATTTTGTAGGCAAGTAATTATTTTATTTTGATGCTAAGTTGAATGGAATTTATTTATTTTTTTGTATTATTTTGGGGGAGCCAATCTTGGCCAATGAATCTCAGATCAAGCGAATTCAATCTAAACCATCTCATTTTTGTGTAAATAAAATAGAATAAGATAAATAATATTTAGATAGATTGAGTAGTGAAAAAATTATAGAAAGTCATAGTTGAAAGAAATCAACTAGACTATAAAAGTGACTTTTAATATTAAATTTGACTCAAATTTTTTGTAGTCCAATGCAAATGCTCTAACTATTATTGGCATAAAGGTGTTGGATCTAATACTCTACAATATGATCATATATATATATATATATATATATACTCATATACACGATGCCTAACGGGAATGGGATACTTACAAATTTGTTAATTGTCCATGGTTCTCGATCATGTCCCTTACTCATATCAACAGTTGACAATATATGGCCTTGTGAGATTTTTGAGAGTAAGAGATAAGCTATAGGAATTAGGATCATGCATGCTCCTCAATTGTTGTGGATCGATCGAATGTCAGTAGCACTAATGTTTGACATAATTGATTTAGATCGAGTTTAGTAATAAAATTAAGGCGTAAATACACTTTTGGTCCCTATATTTTGGGTCAATTTCTATTTTGGTCGTGACATTTTCATTTTACCACTTTTAGTCCCTAAAATGAAAAACGTGTTCCATTTTTGTTCTTGCTGTTACTCACTTAATGGAAATTACTGATGTGGCAAACGAAATACACTGTTGGCACAGTAAATGCTAACGTGGATATTAAAATAATATTAAAAAATCATTTAGTTAAAACATGCCACTTCAGCATTTTAATTTAAAATTTTAAAAATAAAGAATTTCTAATTTATCAATTTTAATTTAAATAGAAAAAAATTATATAAATAAAAAAAGTCTTTCTACAAGCTCCAAGCTCTCTCTCCGTGAAATATAGAAATTAGAATTTCTAATTTATCAATTTCTAATCTCCAAGCTCTCTTTCTCTCAGTGAAAATCTCAAGCACTCCCTCAAGGTGAAGGTGGAGGTGGCTGATGGTGGTTTCAGGTGAAGGTGGATTGGAGGTGACTGAAGGTGGTTTCCATTCAAAGTGAGCTCTCTCTTCCTAAATCCATGGCTGAAATCCCAACTCTCTCTCTCTCTCTCTCTCTCTCTCTCTCTCTCTCTCTCTCTCTCTAAATTCATGAACCTTGGCCAAAACCCAACTATCTTAGACCAAAAACCCTGCCCTCTCTCTCTCAACCTTGGCCAAAAACCCAATTCTTTCTCTCTCTAAACCCATGGCCAAAAACCCAACTCTCTCTCTCTCTAAATTCGTGGCTATTTGTAGTTTCAGATCTTAGGTTTTATTCATCGATTTAGGATTTGAGTTTTGTGTTTGGTTTCTTAGAAAGCATAAGAAAATTTGTGTTGGGTTTTGTGTTTGGGGCCAAAAAATCTGGGTTTGAAGGTGGTGGGTAGATCTGAGTTTTCCCCTCTCTTGGCTCTTGATCTCTCTCTTAACTCTCTTTCAATTTTCTATCTTTCTCTCTTTTTCCTATATGGGTTTGATTTAGGTTAAAGAGAGCGAATGAGGGGTTAGATCGGTGGTGGTGGAAGTGGTGGTTGCAGATCAGTAGTGGAGGTGGTGGTTGCAGAACGGTAGTAAGGTAGTGGAGGGGCTTAGATCGGCGGTGGAAACTAGTGATGAAGGTAGAGAAAGACAGACTCAGCTCAATGGAGGTGGAGATCTATGGTGTTGGTTGGGTTTTATGGTCTGGGTGGCGGAGGTAGGTTGGGCTCACAAGTGAGGTTTGAAGGTGGTGGATCGGTGGAGGATTTTTTTGGTCTATTGTTATGTTTGGTTGAGTTTTGATGTTTGGTGTTTGGTTCGTTGGGTCTAGTAGAGATGTTTTAGTGTTTTGGTTGAGATGTTGTGTTTTGGTATTTTTGTGATTGCTAGGTTTTGGTCTCATTTGAAGATTGCTATGTGTTTTGCATATTTGGTTGCTAAGAAAATGCAAGAAGAGAAACAAAAATATTGATTTTTATAATTTTCTGGGCAACGAGTTATTCGAGAAAGAACATGAACAATTCTGGAAAAGTAAGGAAGAATGTGAACAATTCTGGGGAAGTGAGGAAGAACATGAACAGTTATGGGAAGAACACAAAGAACATAACAAAGACATGATCTTCCAATAAAATAATAAAAAAGAAAAAATAATGATGAAAAGAGAAAATAATGAAAAGAATGGGAGGTGGAGAAACTAAGAAATATCTGGGGAAGAAGAAGAAAATAAAGAAGAAAAAGAAATTAAGTACAAACAAAACAGAAATTTATGTTTTTGTCAGTAAATTTATTTTTTCTGGGTTTGTGTTTATGTGATTGAATATTTTGGTTTTGTGTTCTTTCGTGTTCATGTTTAAGATGAGACCAGATCTGGATTCATGTGTATTTTAGGTTCTAATTTTGTTTTTTTTTCATTTTTTATTTTGTTAAAAAAGATAAATTAATTTTCAAAATCAAAAGTTGATGTGGATGCTTATGTGTCTTTTTTAATCATTATTTTATGCTAATGTGACATTTTTAATATTATTTTTATTAGCCACGTCAGCATTTAATGTACGAACAATGCACTCCGTTTGCCACATCAGTAATTTCTGTTAAGTGAGTAACGGTAAGGACCAAAATGAAACGCGTTAATTGATTTATGGACTAAAAGTGATGAAATGAAAATGGAGGGACCAAAATGGAAAAATGAAAAATGTAGGGACTACAAGTGCATTTACGCCTAAAATTAATGAGCACAAAATAAGAATATTATTATTGTGGTGACACAGTGGTAGCCACGTTAAGATTTATCCTCTTTGGAGAGCCAGGCCCGCAAGGATTATCCCGTGTACCGCGAAGGAAGGAAGATGGGAGCAAGGGCTGGCCTTGGACTCGCGCTCGCAGTCCCACATCGGGTATTTAGGCGCTCCCACTCATGTTTATAAGCCTCTGGAGCACACATGAGTGTACATTTACCCGCGTATGCGATCGCATACGTGAGTAAACGTACACTCATGTGTGCTCCAGAGGCTTATAAACATGAGTGGGAGCGCCTAAATACCCGATGTGGGACTGCAAGCGCGAGTCCAAGGCCAGCCCTTGCTCCCTCTTTCCTTCCTTCCTTCCTTCGCAGTACACGGGATAATCCTTGCGGGCCTGGCTCCCCAAAGAGGATAAATCTTAACGTGGCTACCACTGTGTCACCACAATTATTATCATACTCTAGGATCGATATCATCTTGTTCCGTGCTATATATGAATATTATTACGTTAACGTTTAAGCAGAATCTATTGCTTGTATTTTTTTGCAATTTGTGGTTAGCTTTGTTAGAGCATTCCCAGTGGGATTGCTGAAAGGGAAATGTAAGGATTATTTAGCATTAGAGCTAAAAATCACCTAGCATTTGGACTTGTAAACATTCGGAATTGTAAAAATTTTTACAATTATGCTACAGTAGCATCTTATTAATAAGATGCTACTGTAGTGCAGTGGTATTTCTAAAAATTATTTTTTAATTGTCTCTCTCATACTTTTTATAAAAAAGCTCTGACAAACTTTCTCTCTCCTCTCGCTCTCATTATTTCTTTTCTTTTCTCTATCTTCCTTCTCTCTCATTCTGCTTTCCTCTCTTCAAACTCAAAAACCCATAGCCACTCAGTCAAAAAAAAAAAAAAACCATAGCCACCACACCATGGCCTGACCCACTGTCACCGGCCATGGCAAGCCACCACCCATTCATTATTTCCCTTCTCTCTCTCATTGCAGATCAGTGTGGTGGCGTGGAGGTTGGCGTTTAGGGTTTGGCGTAGAGATCGGTGTTTGGGTGTGGTGTGGAGATCGGCGTTGGGTGTGGTGATCGGCATTGGGTCTTGGGCGTAGAGATCGGCGTTGGGTGTGGGATGTGGAGATCGCCGTTGGGCATGGAGATCATGGGATGTGGAGATTGGCGTTGGGTATGGAGATCAGCGTTGGGCGTTGGGTGTGGAGATTGGCGCAGAGATCGGTTTATGGTTTTGTTCATTTATGGTGCGAGTTGTTCATTTATGGGTCTGATTTTGCTAGGTTTTTGTTGGTCATTTGTGGGTTTTGTTTTGGCGGTGGTGGGTGGTAGGTGATAGGTGATGGGCAGTAAAGCAGGGGTGGTTTGTTTGAGTTTTGTAGCCTTTTTGGACGGTGGAGGTGGTGGTGGTTTCAGTGGAAGAGAGATAGAGAAAGAGAGTTAAAAATTAGAGAGAGGAGAGAGATGGGAGAGAATAGATATGTATTTGGGATATATTATTTTATTGTGTAATTATATTATTTTAATATGTTGTATGAAAAAATAAAAGTTGGGATGTTGAGTATGTTGTAAAATAATATAGTATAAATGATAAAGTAGCTTTTTGAGATGGTAAAATAGAATAAGATGGCATTTGCCACTGTGAATGCTCTTACAGTTTTCGATTGGATTGGTAGTCTGTCTAGTGCTTGGCAATAAAAATTTACAGAGAATATTCCATTCTAATCACGTCAAAATTAAATAATTACTTATAAAATCTCACAAATGTCTAACACTAGTTATTAATTAAAAAGAAATGTGGCCAAGTGCAAAGACTAAAGTTTTTTTTTTTTTTTTTGGGAGCTAATATTTATGGAAGTAGGGCTTTTATTAGGATACCATTTGATTAATTGGAAATGCACAGAGGAAAGTGTCATTCAGCTTTGAGTATTGGTCAATCTACTACACACACATCCATAAAGTTTCACATTAAACCCTTGCAGAGGATTAAAATAAAATTTAAAAAAAAAAACTAAAAAGAATAATAGATAATATGAATCTAAGAAAGGGTTTTAATAAACCATTTTAAGAAGTTATTTATGGGGAAATAAAATAGTGACTAATTTTCATAAATTTTTTTCTAAAATTGATATATATATTTTGGGGGGGGGGGGGGGGGTCGGGGGGGCTAAAGCATAGAAGTAAGGCTAAGGCTTTTATTTAAATACCAATTGATTGGAAATGCACCACGGAAAAGATAAATATCATTCACTTTGTACCTGTCAACCTATAACACAGTGCACACACATCCACAAAGTTTCAAAGTTAAATACTTGCGGAGGATCAAAATCAAAAACGAAAAAGCTAAAGAAATAATACGAATCCAAATAATAGGCACACAAATCATATCCTTTTGCAGAGCTAAACAGTTGGCAGGTTGTATTGCATCCACCAATCCCAATTTATGTTATCTATTTCCTTATTTGTCTTCTTCTTATGTTTTGCTTTTCCCATGCTTCACTACAAAAAACGCAGGCTATAGATGCGTTTTCAAAAAACGCGGCCAAAGGAGGACCTATGGCCGCGTTTGTAGTGCCTTTAGCTGCGTTTTTTTTTTTTTTGAAAGGGCCTATAGCCGCTTTTTTAAAAACGCGGCTATCAAAAAAGGGGACCAATAGCCACGTTTCTAAAAACGCCGCCATAGGCCCAGCCCAAATAATTTTTTTAATGGAGGACCTATAGCCATGTTTTTAAAAACGCAGCTATAGCTAACACACAAATTCGGGATTTAATTTTTAAGCAGGATCTATAGCCGCGTTTTTTAAAACATGGCTATAAGTAACCAAAAAGAAAGACTGCCCGGGAAATACTTATTTTTAAGGAGGACCTATGGCCGCATTTTTAAAAATGCAGCTATAGGAAAAAGGGACCTATAGCCGCGTTTTTAAATACGCGGCTATAGGTCCAATCAAATAATATATATATTTTAGAACAATGGCATTGAATATATAGCCGAATAAAATTTTTTGTATAAAATGAGGACCTATAACCGCGTTTTTAAAAACGTGGCTATAGTTAACATACAAAAAAACGAAAAGCTTGATTAGGAAACAAAAATTTTTTAAAGGGACCTATAGCTGCGTTTTGAAAAACGCAACTATAGGTAACACCAAAAACAAAAAAGTTTGACCTGACCCCCCACCTATCCCATTTGCTCCCAACCACTCATTTCAAAATATCTCTTTATTTTTCTCTCTTTGGCCATGCACACTTGTTCCTCTTTTCTTTTCTTCTCTTTTCTTCTCTTTTTCTCTCAATGCAACGCACACACTCCTCTCTATGTCCTTCATTTTTTTGGCAAGGATCACTGAAAGCGTTATAGGAAATGCTAAGGCTCACTCATCTATACTATTTAAGGTAAAAAATTTCTAATCTTTTTATGGGTACTATACTTTTGCTGGAGGTTATTTTTTTTATCTAAGCTTTAATAATAAAAATCATGTGATTTATGAGCATTGAGAGTAATATTTATGTGTTTATTTGTATGGGTTTTACATTGGTGGAATTATTTGATTTTGAATTTTTTTTTATCTGTGATATTGTGTTGCTGAGAGTAATATTTATGTGAATTTGTGCTTTTGTGTTGCTGATATTGTGCTTATGTTTAAATGGGTTTGTGTTCTTAAGCTTGTTCTTTTGTGTTTCTGAGCTTGTGCTTTTGTGTTTCTTGAATGGATTTTGTGTTAGATTTGGCTTGGTTTTGTTGAATGAGAGGAGATTCATGGGTTTGTGTTCTTATATTTTGGAGCACATTGTGTTTGTATTGTGAGTATGTTGTGTTTGATTTTGAATTTTTTGGGTGTGAATTTTAAATTTTTTTTGTTTGATTTTAAATTTTTTGGGTTTCTGTTTAATTTCAATTTTTTTTGTTTGAATTTTGAATTTTTTGGGGAAAAAAAACCCAAATTTTTTTTTTTTGTTTTAAAATAAACCTATAGCTGCGTTTCGAAAACGCAGCTATAGGAGGCTTTAGCCGCGTTTTTAAAACACAGCCAAAACTGCGCCTATAGCCGTGTTTTAAACGCAACTCAAAGCAGGTTTACAGCTGCGTTTTTTTACAAAACGCAGCTATAGGTCTCGGCTTATAGGGAATGGAAAAACGCAGCTATAGGGGGTTAAAAACGCAGCTATATGGAGACCTGTAACCGCGTTTAGAAAAACATAGCTATAGATCCTGCAGGGGGCTATTGTCACACAGGATAGGACGTGTTTGGAAACGCGGCTATAGAAAACGCAGCTATAGCCTATGGTTGCGTTTTTAGGGTCTATAACTGCGTTTTTCAAACACAGCTATAGCCTTCGTTTTTTGTAGTGCTTTGACAACATCCTTGTTACAAACTTACATATTTGGTTACAAAAAAAAAAAAAAAAACTTACATATACACAATAAATAATATTTAGCCAAAAAAAAAAAAATACACAAGACAAAAATAATGCAATCAAGAGGTAAATAGGGAGAGCTCATCTTAGTCAAGTTTCTCAATAATCCTCATATAGACTTCGTATAAAAAATTTTCTTAAGATCCAATCGTTCCAAGTATTCAAAGAAAAAATATAGGTATGGGTAACTCATGCTTCCTTGGTGACAATAGCCCTAAGTGACTTACATCGGTAGTTTGAAAAACATTAGTATAGGTCCCGACAGTTTTATAACCCTATACCGGCACTTTTTTAGAAACTATTGAAATATCCTATACTAGCGGTTTGAAACCCTATATCGACGCTTTTTTAAAAACTGAAAATTGACGTAATAAATTGAAAGTGAAAATGCACTTTTGGTTCCTACATTTTGGGCCAATTCTCGATTTGGTCCCTTGTTAGTGCAAACACAATAATAATAGAAACAACACAAAGAGAAACTGAATAATATGCTGAATATTATTAATTTGAAGAAATGAACACAACACTATTTGGACTGAGGCGCGGCACTCGCTTTCTTTAAGGAGATTCAAGCCCTTGGTTGGCTAATCTTTGTAACTGGTGCAGACCTTCTCTGACTTGTCTCCCCTATAATACAACAGCCCAACAAATGTTATATGGCTAAAACAGTTTCTACACAAAGTGTTCAAGCCCAAAGCTCCACCAGAAGAACACTTTTCTTTGGCCCGAAATCTCTCAAGTATTTAGGAATATTATTGAATTCACTCTCTCACACAATACTCTTTGCTTTTAACTATTTCTCTTCATTCACTCTTGATATGAAATTAGTCCATAGCATAGCCATATATATAGTCTTCCAACCCTTCACATAACTTACATGTTATTTATTAATTTATAAAATTTCTCTTAATTTATTTAATCTAACTTACATACAAGTAACTCTTTCTTTAACAAATTATAACTCATCTCTTTATCCATCTTCAGTTATTTTCAGTTTCAACATATTTAATTTAAAATGTACTAACATCCCTAAATTGATTTCGCTCCTAAGTCAGTCCCTAATTTCAGAAAATCGTTTTTATTTTGGTCCTTGCAGTCAAGCTAGTAACAAAAAAATCTGAGGTGGCAAACAGAATACACTGTTGCACAGTAAATGCTGACATGACTAATAAAATAATATTAAAAAAATTTATTTGTCATTTTTAAAATTTTTTAAATGCCACATCAGCATTTAAATTAATAAAAAAAGCTAGGTCAGAAAATTAAAATAAATAATTAATAATATTAAAAAAAAGTTGAATTTTTTTTTTCTTTTCATTATTTTCGGAAGAACAATAGGTAACATGTTCTTCATGTTCTTCGGGTTGCCCAAAAAATTAAAATAGTCTAAGATTTTCTTTTCTTTTCTTGTATTTTCTTATCAAATAAACATGCAAAAATTCATACAAAATCCCTATCCTCCACCAAAACCTCCAACATGAAAAAATCATCAAACTCACATTAAAAAACCAACCCAGAAAAATCATCAAACCTCCAACCCAGAAAAATCATCAAACCCACCACAACCAACAAATCCAAACCAATCAACAACCACCACTGCCTGGGGTTCACAACGCCACAGCCACCAATCTTAGAGAAAACCCACTATCATCAACCCAAGCCAAAATCATCAATGGACCCAACCGATCAAAGGAAGACCAAAAACAAACAAACCAATTGACCCACACCAACAACAAACCCACCACAACCAACGAAACCAAACCAATCCACAATTACCACCGCTTGGAGTTCACAACACCACAGCCACTAACCACCAATCTATTTTTCACAACACCCACAAGCAAGACTCCCAATTTTTCCAATTATTTTCTCCGCATCAAGACCCCATGGTCTCCATAATCAAAACCTCGAAGATCAGCCCCTGATTTGCTTGCCGTTGGTTGAGATCAGGTATAAGGTTTTGGGCAAAGATGAGATTTTTAGACTAGAGAAAGCTTAGTTCAGATCGGCGGTGCGTGGTGGAGAAGAAGGCCAACTTGTGAGCTCCGGCCATGGAGCTACAGTGGAGAGAATTTTGGGATCAGAGGTAGATTCCATCTATGGAGGCTGACGAGAGAAAGGGAGAGGGAGAAAGAGAGAATTAGAGATAGATAAAGTTGGTTAGGGTTTTTTAAAAAATATGATGACTGACACGTTAAAGAAAAAAAAAGAATAAGAATTAAAAAGATAATGATTTTTGTTATTTAAGAAATAATTTTAATTAAATTGTATTTTAGGTTTTTTTTCAAATTTATTTTTTTATTAATTTAAATATTGATGTGGCATTTTAAGTGCTGATGTGGCATTTAAAAGATGACAAATAAAATTTTTTAATATTATTTTATTAGCCATGTCAGCATTTACTATGCACACAGTGTATTCCGTTTGCCACCTAAAATAAAAACGATTTATTGAAATTAGACACTGACCTAGGAGCGAAATCAATTTAGGGACCAAATCGAGAATTGGCCCAAAATGTAGGGACCAAAAGTGCATTTTTGCCTAAATTGAACCTATACTAGCGGTTTTAAACCGCCGCTATAGAAATTTTTATATTTTTGTATTGTATAATTTGTATCCACCAATCCCAATTTCTGTTTTCTATTTCCTTTTTTGTCTTCTTCTTAAGTTTTGCTTTTCCCATGCTTTGACAAAATACTTGTTACAAACTTACATATACACAATAAATAATATTTAGCAAAAAAAAAAAAAAAATACACAAGACAAAAATAATGCATTCAAGAGGTAAATTGGGAGAGCTCATCTCAATTAAGTTTCTCAATGATCCTCATATAGACTTGGTAAAAAAAATTGTCTTAAGATCCAATTGTTCCAAGTATTCAAAGAAAAAATATAGGTATGGGTAACCCATGCTTCCTTGGTGACAATAGCCCCAGGTGACTTACATCTGCAGTTTGAAAAACATTAGTATAGGTACCAGCAGTTTTATAACCCTATACCAGCACTTTTTTAGAAACTATTGGAATATCTTATACTAGCAATTTGGAACCCTATACCAACGCTTTTTTAAAAACTGAAAACTGACATAATAAATTGAACCTATACTAGTGGTTTTAAACTGCCTCTATAGAAATTTTTATATTTTTCTAATATAGCCTTTAACAACAGTATTGTAACCTTATACTGGCACTTTTTACCCTATAGCGATAGTTTGAAAACTATCATAATAGACCATTAAAAAAAAATTTATTTTAAACCTATAGTGGTGGTTTTAAAACCGCCATAATCGGTCATTTAAAAAAAAATCTTTATATAAAACCTATAGCGGCAATTTTAAAACTGTTGTAATAGGTCTTCAATATGAGCAAGCGGCAGTTTTAAAACCACCAAAATAGGTCATTTAAAATACAAAAAATTAAAAAATTAATTTCAAACCTATAACAGCAGTTGGAAGCCGTCTTTGTAGCTCTACGTATTGTGGCAGTTTTTTAAAATGCCACAATACAGTATCTATAGCAACGATTTAAAAAACACTAGCTTTAAACTACTATAATAAGTCAACCTATTGTGGCAGTTTCTAAAAGTGAGGTATTAGATCTCCTATAGTGGTGGTTTTCAAAACCTCTGGAAAAAAACACGACTGT
The DNA here is from genome assembly GCA_033629205.1 of Lithocarpus polystachyus. Classification (NCBI taxonomy): domain Eukaryota; kingdom Viridiplantae; phylum Streptophyta; class Magnoliopsida; order Fagales; family Fagaceae; genus Lithocarpus; species Lithocarpus polystachyus. The sequence goes on along the minus strand of CM066173.1, from coordinate 27,272,724 downwards.
AATAATCTACTACTTATAATTTGTTATAAAAATGTCATGATCATAACATTTCTTTTGTAAAAATATTAAGTCATCTTATTGTCGTTACAATATTTTCAAATCTGCTAGCTATTAATACTTTACAAGTCAAAATAAAATAAAACAAAATTAAAAAGGTATTACGAAAATGTTGTGCCATTTTGTTGTGTTTTTGAATTTTTTTTATTGGTTTAGTCAATATTGTTGAGCCACTGTTTCACATACAATTTTCTTAAGATGACTTTTTGTATATTTTTTCTTTATGCACCATTTTAAGTAAAAAAACGCATAGTTTTACATAAATAAAAAATAAAAGAAGGTGCCAAAAAAAAAAAAAAAACACATAATTTACAATGACGTGGGAGGTAGCTATTGCGCCAGAAGCGAATTCCAAAAACAATAGAAGAAGCTAGAAGCCCAATGCCTAGTGCTTAGAGCCTAGAGCGAGAGAGGGGGAGGGTCTGAGCATACGAGAGGACGAGGAGAGAATGTCTGAGCACATCTTTGCTCTTATCTTTCCAGGACACGTGTCTTTTGGTCTTCCTGTAGATTTTTTTACGACAGTTTTACTAATGTACGTAGTTAAAGCAATGCTAACAGCCAATGCCAAAAATAAAGGACTAAAATATAGAATATATAGGAAATAAACACTAAAGATGAAATTAAGTTCTCAGTACTCCTAGGACTCTGTTTAATATCTAAAACTACTCTGGATTGATAGGACGTGCTATTTAGCACAAATAGACAATATAATTTTTAATAGCATCCGCATCTATTTGTGTAAAATATTTTGTTTATTTTAGCATAATAATTTTTTTATTTATTTCAAATGCTCACTTTTCAAAATATTCCACGTCAAATTATCTATTTTACACTTCATTTCATTAAAATATCAATTTTCTTAATTTTTTAAATTGTTTTTTTCATACACAATGACCATCATCTACTCTTTTCTTTCATTCTCGAAATATATAAAGAAAAAAATAAACAACTAAATACAAAATAAATAGTAACAATATAAATTTATACGGTTACGGTAGCAAACTTAAAAATTTACATAATTATATACATTCTAATATGAGTTATTTTTTATATAAAAAAATTTGTGTAAATTTTACACATTTTTTATTATACATGGACTAAACTTTCTCATGATATTATAATATGACTTCCAAGTTCCAACACTTGGAAGCTAACAAATATTCTCATTAGTCATTATAGTCATAGATAGTAGGGCTGTCCACGACCCGCCCGGACCCGACAAACCGCCCGAAACCCGACCATCTTCACCCGAAACCGACCGATCAAAGCCTAGTTACGGTCGGATGCGGGTCGCCGGCGCAAGAACCCGAGACCATCGGTTCGAGTTGCGGGTTGGCTGTTTGAGAAACCGACGAACCCGACCTGCACGATGAGCTGTTCTTCTCTCGTCGGAAATCACAAACTCAGCCAAAAATCGGTGAGTCCAGGCCCTTAAGTCCGACGATATAGGTAGATTTCGGCCAAATCCATCAAGATCTCGGCCCAATCCTCATAGATTTCGGGAAATATCAGCCAGATCTTGTTAGATCTGACCAGATCTAACGAGATCCGGCAATATTTCGGCCAAAATCAAGCCAGATTTCGCTCTACTCCGGCGAACCCGAAACCGACCGATACGGACCCGAAACCGATACGACCCGAACCGATAGACCCGAAACTTGAATCGGGTCGGTTGCGGGTTAAAATTTCCCCCACCCGATGAATTCGGGTCGAGTCCGGGTTGGGCACAAATCCGACCCGGCCCGACCCGTGGATAGCCCTAATAGATAGTCAGGGTAAGGACAAAAGTTATATGCTAGGTTTTACATAATATTTTTCAAATCCATCATTTTTTGGAGTTACAACTCACACCAACCACACGTACGCTGGCTAAAATTAATATAGATAGTTCTTCCAAATTAAAAAACACAGACCCAGGCCTCATATTTTTTGAGTGCAACATGTGTTTTGGGATTGGTGGGAAATTTTTCAAAAAGAGACCGAGAGAGAAAGATAGATTAAAGACAGCAAATACATTTTCTTTTATTAGGACTATAAATAGGGCTGTCCACGACCCACCCAGACCTGAAGAACTGCCCAAAACCCAATCATCTTCACCCGAAACCGCTCGATCAAAGCTTTGTTTAGTCAGATGCAGGTCGCCGACACCAGAACCCGACTCGCCCGATGAGTTGTTCTTCCCTCATCAGAAATCACGAGTTTCAACCAAAAACCGGTACGTCCAAACTTTTAAGTCCAACAATATAGGGAGATTTCGGCCAAATCTCGACAGATCCATCAAGATCTCAACCCGATCTTTATAGATATAAGGAAATATTAGCCAGATCTTGTTAAATCCGGCAATATTTTGGCCAAAATCTAGCCAGATTTTGCTCCATTATAGCAAACCCGAAATCGACGATATGAACCCAAAATCGATACAACCTGAACTTGTAGATCCAAAACTCTATTTGAGTTGGTTGTAAGTTAGATTTTTCCCCACCCGATGCATTCAGGTCGAGTTCGGGTTGGGCACAAACTCAACCTAGCTCGACCTATGGACAGCCCTAGTCTTAAGACAATGACTTGGTTCATGCCTCATCTCCGCCACCTTTTTTGATAAAATCATATTGTGTAATTTCTAAGGAAAATTCAGATAATAGCTCTCCTTTATTTCCAACAATTAATGTTGCCCATGCACCAACTATGACACCTTTTTATTCTCATCTTTCCACCCAAAATGGTTTAATTGATCAAGACTCGAAATTTCCAACTTGGAAGTTGAAAATTATGACTTGAAGTCACGAATTTAATCACTCTTTTGAGTGCATAAAACTATTTGTGTACAACAAGTTTTACCCTTTCTGATTCTCGGCATATAGCTAGAGAACCCATTTGTTTGCCTTCTGCGACAAATTATTGAAAACTTAGATACAGGTAGCGTCCTAGCAGACAGTAGGAAGATATTGATCACATTATTGTCGTTGAGCACCCATTTGTTTTCTCAGTTGGCCTTCTACGACAAATGATTGAAAACTTAGATACAGGTAGCGTCCTAGCAGACAGTAGGAAGATATTGATCACATTATTGTCGTTGAACTTTCGCTAATGATGATAGCTAGATAGCTCTGAAATTGACTGGGAATCTCATGGAGCCAACATGTACGGCTGCACTCTGAATATGTACTCCCTCCAGCGTCGCTCTTAAGATTTTTTAGATAAGTAGCATGGCTCTTATGATTACATGCCACAGTGCTTAAACATTGAGCTTTCAAAATAGATCTACGCAAGTCAACTCTACTTTGTCAAATTCTGCATGTTTTTGGCTTTTCTGTCAAACTTCACTCTCCAGCATTCATTCCAAGACACGAAGTAACTGTAACTCATTCATTCCAAGACTCGAAGTATCTAAGTCATGATACCATGAGTTACAGTTACTTCGAGTCTTGGAATGAATGCTGGAGAGTGGAGTCAGGGCCTAGGCCTAGGGCCCCACCAAAAAATAAAATTTTCTTTAGAAAAAAAGCCTCACTTTTCTTAGTTAAAGACCCAAAATTTTATAAAATTATATATATATATATATATATATATATTCTAAAGGTTGTACATTTTTTTTCTATTAGTAATGTTAAGAATAATACAAATTTTACTATTGGTTTACAAATTGTCATGCTATTAATCACAAAAAAAGAATATAAATATTTATTAGTTAAATTGATGAAGTTCATCAGTGAGAGACAATGTCACATTATATTTTGAACATTTTATGGTGCTTTTAATTAGCGCATTTTTCTTTTTTATTTCTATTAAGACCCTTAAAGTACGAGACCAATAGAACCTTAACTCAATTGAAACCCTAAAATATTTTAAAAAGATGTTGCAAATGAGTTAAATCATCAATTATAGATTAATCTCTCCTGATAGTTTGAGACTTTGATTTTTGTAAACTAATATCCTACAAAGCCACACACCAAATAATATCTATCACTCTCTCTTAAAATTAAAATATAAAATTAAAAATTTGATTACAACTTTATTTAAGTATGTATTGTCTTATATCCAAAATAAAGTATTTTTTCCAATCGCAATATTTTTTTTTTTTATTAATGTTTATAGCTCAACTATGATATTCAATTCTCTATGTGAAATTAACATTAGTCTAGTTGGTATTATTTATGTATTTAATGTATCAAATTAACTTAATTTGATAAATATTAAATAATTTTATTTAATTAATATTTACATATTAAAGATCCCACATAAATTTTTTGTCTTAGGCCCCAAATTATATTGGGCAGCCCTGAGTGGAGTTTGACGGAAAAGCCAAAAACATGTTATTGGCTTTTCTGTCAAATTCTGCATGTTTTTGACTTTTCTGTCAAACTCCACTCTCCAGCATTCATTCCAAGACTCGAAGTATCTAAAGTCATGATACCATTCACTTAAAGCACCGGGAGTTACAGTTCATTATTTTCTGCTGCACTATCTTCTTATGTGCCAAAAGTTGAACAAAAATACTTGGAAAAGAAAAGTTTCAACCATACTATTATAGTGAGAAAAAAAAAGGGGGGAAAATTTGAGATTTAAGAAAAATATATGAATTTAAAATTATAAATCAAAAAAGTTATGGACATTAGACAGTTAGCAATCTTAAGAAACGTGTAGACATACACAATTGATCACAAAACTTGCTCTGACATGAAAGACCCACCTGATTTGTACAAGCCACAAATCAAAACAAAGTGTTCCTCCGATTACGGATAACTAAAGATATTCTTTAGAATAATAAAGATATATGTAAATACAACAATAGTGAAGTATAGAACCTTTGGTTGCTTTTGACACTTGAGTGAACAAATTCTCAATCTATTTCCAGTATCATGGTAACAAGGAATTTTGTCTTATTGGATGCAACCAAGAAATTAATCTGGGATTAACAAAAATAAAAATGGGAAATCACAGTTGCCTGGTTGAGCTAAATTAATGATGATCAATCTAAATATATCTAGGAAGAAGAAAAAATCAATGATTACAGAGACAAATTTGATGCCAGAAAGAACAAGATTATGGTTGTGCCCGCATATCAGGAAAATTCAATTAAGTTACACCATAATCATGTCGTTTAACTATGAAACAGGCCCTAGACATTTTGGGCCTTAGGTGAGAACTAAATGGGGCATTCTCCTACTAATTCATGTCTTCAAAACAAACTTATTCATTTTTTTTTAAGGAAAGTTATAATACTAGACTTAAAAAAAAAACACCTCACCGCACATGTAAAGCGCGTGTGATGAAGCTAGTGTGTGTGTGTATATATATATATATGTGTATATATTAGAGTAATTAATATTACTTTTTACTATAATAGATAAATTATATAGGTTAATGAATATAATGTTTTGATTATATATAAAAAATAGTGCTTTAAAATATTCAAAATAAGTAGTCAGATTTTTTTTTTAAGAACAATTTTGGTTATTTAGCAAATAAAACTACCTTCCTAGAACCTTCCTTTCAAATCATTTTTCCCATTCCCAAGCTTCCACCCATGTGGTCTCCTCTGCTCCTCAATTTTCCCATTGCATTTATTCTCTCATATATTTATTTATTACTTCTTTACAGTTTAGTAAGTTCACAATGCTTCTTTCTTCTTAGTTCTTCAAACTCTCAACTTTGTCTGCATCTTATTTCTTCTCAATTCTTCCTTCTTTAGAGGTTAAAGATGATATTTTTGGGAAAATTGATTTTTTTTAGACCAAAGAATTTTTTGGGTACCAATATTTACAAGGATGTTCCAAATTTTTTGTTCTTTGGTCACAAAAATGTATTAGATTTTTTGGAGTTTCATCTTAAACTAATTTTTTTTTTCTACTGCCCCTTCTTTTTCAAAATTTAGGGGCCCTTTTCCACTTAGGGGCCTTAGGCAATGGCCTAATTGGCCTAGTGGAAGGGTCAGTTACAAACTTGCATATCATATCAGTTGAACAAATAGTTGTGCTCGCATATCATGAAAATTCAATTAAGTTACACCATAATCATGTCATTTAATTGTGAATCAGATTTGCATATCATATTAGTTGAACAAAGAGTTAGGGCACAAATATTGTATGATATTACAAATACAGATGATGATGCCAAAAATCGTCAGTGAGCCACACGGTCCTCATGTACTCTAGACAGAACCTACGAAACAGAAATAAAGAAGACCTTGCAGAGAGTACCAGTGTGATACCAGCCAAATACCCTCCGAAGGTTAAATTAGAAAACTTTCACAACTCTAGAATGCTAGAGCTAGGGTAAATTATGCGTACCTTGGTTTGTGAGGGCTTTGGGGCTTTTATAGTAGCGTAGAGCTAACATTCGTTTCTTGGCGGAGAGGGTCTTTCCTTATAAGGAAGATCCTCATAAATACATGTATCTTGCGGGATCCTTTCCTTATTGATCCCCATGATTAGGGTTAATCGTGGGGTACAAGATATTTTCTTGTATAGACATTTGTGGAGACCAAGCAAGGCCACACTAGACCCGTCATGGGCTTCTTTCTTCCCGTCGGCTTCTTTCTATTGGCCTCTTGTCCCATTCGAGAATACTTGTCACCTCATACAGATGCCGTCAAGTATTGAGATGAAGTCATCAGCCTATGGTATCGTCATTTTCATCCCTCCATATGCATAAGTGAAGCTGACAGTCTTATTGGGGCCATCGGCCTCCTCATATGTAAACGAGTTTACTCTCTTCCAGAATCACCCTTATCAACAGATATACACAAAAAAACACACACCCAGTAAATCAAGCAGATTTGCAACAAAGCCAACTGATACGAAGAAGAAAGGCTCAGTGGCTCAATGACTAGTTTAGCTGCTCAAACCATAACAGTAGCAAAAAGTGCATGCAATATGGCCCAATGGGTTATAAAACCAATACATAATGCATGTTATGGCATCAGAGCCCGATCCAAAGAAACCCTGGATTAAGAATAAAATTTGGTTTCAGCCTATTTGCTTATATGAGTTTCAAAACAAAATGAAAAAACAAATTGGGTGTCCTACCAAAAGCCAACAATCATGTCAGTCACAGGCCTTGTAAATCTTGGCACAATTTTTGACGTAGTGAGTGACCTGAAAGTGAAACCATGAACTATAGTGGCAAAAGAATGAAAGAAAAAGGGAAAAAAAAATACATAAATATATAAGAAATGTACTTATTATATTATATGCTATGTTGATATATAATTGTACGCACGCGCACGTGTATACAAAAGAGAGCAATTGCATCAATGCTTCTAAAATATAAAAAGTGATATAATTTATATAATATCTCCCATATCAGCTTGTCTATAATTGTGCAAATATACAAATGAGTTATAGTATCATGTAAATATACACAATTATTGTGGGTTTTTTTTTTTTTTTGGCAAAATAACACCATTTTACTAACAATTTTGTTAGTTAGCAACGTTTCTAAACTATTTAGGAAACTAACATCCCGACTCTCTTAGACACAAGTTCCTATAGCAACTCAAGTCTCTTAAACTCAAGTTCTGTGTGTTGGCAAAGCTGAGGTGGACTTAAAATTCACGTGAAACTCGAGTCTCTCCTTTACACTATCTTCTTCCTTCGTTCTTTTTTTCCGTTCTTTTTTTTTTTTTTCTCCATTTGCCGTCCCACTCCCTTCTTCCAAGCCCCAAAACCCAAGACAGTTCTTCTTCTCCAGACATTTCTTCCTTCTCTACTTTCTTCCTTCTTCTTCTCCTTCCTCAAACATCTAAACCCATTTCTCAAAATCCCAAACTCAAAAATCACAATCTCGAAATCGGAGCAAAAACCCAAACCCAAAAATCACAATTTCAGCACCGGAGCGGCTTGGGTTTGACAATCTCGGCACCGGAGCAGCTTGGGTTTGTTTATCTCGGCACCAAAGGTTTGTTTTTTGTGTTTTACGGTTTGATTTGTCTCTTAATTCGTTTTTTGTGTTTTCTGGGTTGGTCTGTCTCTGGTGGAATATTTTCTGTTCTGAGTTTGTGTTTTATAGGTTGAAGTTCTGGGTTTGTTTTTTCTGGTTAGTCTGTTTGTGTTTTCTGGGTTGCTATTCTAGGCTATTCTGGGTTAGTGGGTTGCTGTTCTAGGCTGTTTTGGGTTTGTATTTTCTGCGTTGGTATGTGTTGTGTTTTTTGGGTTGCTGTCTTTTGTGTTTTCTAGAGGGAACTCGAGTCTCTAAGACTCAAGTTTCATGTGGATTTTTTTAATCCACCTCAGCTACACACCTCATGGAAATCGAGTTTTTCAGTCTCGATTTGCTACAATGAAATCGAGTTTAAGAGACTTCTCAAGTTTCAAAAACTCGAGATGTTAGTTTTCTAAATAGTTTAGAAACGATGCTAACTAACGAAATTGTTTGAAAATATTTGTAATTTTGAAGAAAAAAAATTCCAATTACTGTAGTTTTGTATAAATTATTTTATTAATTTCCTTTTCATCTTTTTTTCTCTCTCTTCTTGCCATAGTCCAAAAATAATTAAAATGCAATAGAATGAATATTTTATTGAAATAAATGTTTAGAATAGGTAAAATGATGTTGGTGTTATGTTAAAGTGATGGTGTAAAATAGAAAAATAGATTATCGGTGTAAAATACACAAAAAAATTTAGAAGCACCAATACAATTGCTCTAACAAGCCAATAGTTGTATTTTTCTTGGTTCACCTTTCTCATCATTATGGTCTTCTAACAAACATTGGTTTTCGTATAATTAAAAATGTTGAAACTTATATATAAGATAGTGGATAGTGACAGAAGCATGCTTGTTCCAAAATCCATCTCATATATAAGATAGTGGATAGTGACAGGAGCATGCATGTTCCAATATAAGATAGTGGATAGTGACAGGAGCATGCATGTTCCAAAATCCATCTCATATCTGTTACAAAAGTCTATGGTCCCAAATTCAGAACTCAACTCAGTTGGCTTTGACGTCCTGTAATTCGAAATTCCAACCTCACATCTCAACTTTACTGATCCCACCTTGATGGTCATTCGAAGAAAATAAAAACATAAATAAATAAAAACTTTATACAGTGCTCATTACTGTACAGCCAACCAAGATTGTCAAATCAGTTTTTATATATAAATAAATATATAAAGGCCAGCGCACAATAACCATTACTTCTTGTTATAAAACATTTGAAATTAGTACACAATATCAACTTTTCTACTACATACTATATTCTATAGATTTTTCTTTTTAATTATGAAATGTCAGCAATTTAAGCAAAATTTGAAAATACCAACGCTCTTAAAATATCTATTAACTTTTTTTTTTGTTCTTATTGAGTCATCTATTGAGTTAAATGGCTACTAAAAGACTTAAAATACACTTAAATATTTTCATTTAAGTGTAAAATAGTAGTAGCGAGGTCAGAAAGAAAATTTATTTAAACCGAAAGAGAATATTTCTATTGTGTTTTTAGGTCTTCCGGATGGTAAATATAATAGTACTACATTCAATTTATTCTAATATTTAAAACTGTGAGATGACTAGGACTATCTCAAGCTAAAAGCACTACTATAAGGTGTGTCAGATGCCAAATATTTGGCATTTTACACACCAAACACCACTATTCAAGACTCATGAGGTGTTTCAAATATGTCAAAATTTTGCAACATGCTACAATACTATCTCAAATATGAGAAGATACGGATATCAATGCCAAAATTTTTTATTATTTGTTTATTCACCAGGTTTTCTCCCTCATTTATTCACTCCGACTTTCTCTCTCTCTTTTATCTCATCTTTTCTCTCATCTGAGTTCATTCTTTTCTCTCTACATCTGAGTTCTTCTCTCTTGCTAATCTCACTGAAGCCGCCGATCTCGCCGAAGCTGCCGTTCTCACTAAAGCCATAGTCATCCTCCACAGCTCTTTCTTCACTCTCATTCTCTTCCTTTCTCATCCTCAAGCCGCCTGAAGCCGATCTCGCCTAAAGCCACCTCAAGCCGCTGAAACCGATCTCGCCTGAAGCTGCCTGAAGCCGATCTCGCCGCTGACGTCTCCTTCCTGAAGTCGCCGCCTAAGCTGTGGGTTTGTTTGATTTGGGATGGATTTTGAGGTTTGTGAATGTGGTGGGTTGTGGGTTACTTGTGGCAGTGGTATTGTGGTTGTTTTTTTTTTTTTTTTTTCTTTTTTGTTAAGGTGCCGTTAGTGGACGTGGGTTTGTGCCAGTGGTGCCTGTCGGTGTTGTTGCGGCAGTGGTTGTTGGTGGCCGTTGTCGTGACAGAGGTGGAGGAGTTGTTGTTATTGGAGGAGTTTAATATATTATTTTAATGTGGTGTAAATATTATTTTAATGTATAGAAGTGAAGAATAAAACATGTGATAAATAGAATATTGTAAAATGATGTGGTAAAATAATAAAGTAGGCTTTTAGTGTGTCAAAATGAAAGTTTTTATAAGAGACCTGATAGTAATGCTCTAATAGTACAGAAGAATATGAAACTCCATGTGACTCATGCAGATAGGTACAAAGTGCTTCCGTTAATTTTCTTTGTCTCATGGAAAAAGATTAGATGCATGGAATCTTTGACGATGCGATAAGTTTGAATAGCTTTGATTTGATATTTTTGGTTATATATACAATTAATATCACGATCATGCGTGTTTACTACAATTGGCCATATGCAACCAAAAAAAAGCTCACAGTACAGAGTACAGACCGAGTTGTTCGACAACTTGTCCGTTTCCACAGACTGAGTTGGAGCTGATGCTTACTGAATTCCTTTTATAAACAAGTGAGCTTTGCTCGTTGCCATTGGGTCTACAATGTTACGTAAATGCCTCTTTTCTTTTACAAATTTACCTGCCACCTTCCACATTTATTATATTATTTTTCAGTTAACACTTCAATATATTCCTTTTATACGAGCCTATGACCACAATTTTTTTTTTTTTTTATATACAAAATAAAAATTCTACTTTAGCCTAATCTATGTGTATATGAGTGTGAAGCTCCATCCTAGAGACTTGAACTCCGGCACTTGCCCTCCACACCCCATAAGCATTTATACTTATGGAGTAACCATCGCACCAAGAGTGTGCGGTGATGACTACAAAATTATTTTAAAAGTAAACAATCATTTCGAAATTGTGTATGTTTATCCTCATTCTTTTTTTTAATAAGTAGGTAGTGAGGGAAGAGGAGGGTGGGAAAGTAATTCAGGGGCGGCGCCATATATAATTAAGGGTGGTCACAGGACCACCCTCAAACTTGAAAAATAAATAAATTTTATACCTTAAAAATAAAAATTTGTCCATTAAAAATAAAATTTGACTTCTCCAAAATTTTGGTCCATTGAAGATTGAACCAAAAAATTGCAAAAAGTGTTATGTTCACAACATGTTCTCAGCACTTTCATAACAAATCCTAAGGGGCATGTTGTTACCGATAGAAAAAAAAAAAAAACAAAAAACAAAACAAAACAATTTTAATAATATGTAAATTAAAACTAGTAACAATTGCCAATTAGGATTTGTTGTGAAAATATTGTGGACGTAGCATTTCTCAAAAATTGTCCAAACAAACAAATTAGCCTAAAAGCCCAAATCAAATGTTTAATTGTGATATTTTAAATTATGTTTACAAAAGACATATTTTAAAATTGCTATTTTTTTATATAAAAAAATGCATATTTTCTAATAGCTAGTCAGTTAGTACTTGCTTTAGTCTTTAGATGAATTTATTGGATTTATGTGATACATCTTGTACATACACATATGCACTAAAATAATACCTCATTATTTTATTGAACATGATTAATGTAACTGTTGATATCGTATTTTGTCTGCTCTCGATTTGCGTGTTAGACCCAAAAAAATCCAAAAATATCATTTTCTCTCCACAGGGCCACGGAAACATCCAGAACGACGTGGTGCAACCCGTTCAGGCACTGGAGCACATGAAGTGCCTTTTTCAGCTAAAATGACCAAAATGCCCCTAGTCAGCATTAGGTTTGACCAAAGGTCAAACAAGGTCAAAAGCCTCACAAAACAACATTTTTCACAGTTTTACATCAAACCCGAGCTTCTCAGAGAATTTTGACAAGTTTGACCCGAAGTCGATCTTAGGTGGGCCCAAAAACCCTAATTTTGATCCGGCTCTCAGAACGAGTTGAAACTAGCGCCATTGCGGAGATTATCAAATTCTCGTTCCAATGACTATTCATGGGTCGAAATCGGAGTTAGAACGGCCGAGATATCACGAAAATCGGGATGACGCACCGATCGATGCACCACAAACTTCTAAGAGCCATAACTTTTGATCCGATTGTTGGATTTTTAAGATCCACGCCTTTTCGGAAATAAAAAGTCAAAATCTTTCTAGAGGAGTCAAAATCAATCCAGTCAGAGGCCTTTTAAGGCCAGTGATCCTTGAAGGGCTGTCGACTGCCCTACAAGGGCCACCGCCTCGAAAAACGCGTCAGGGCTATAAATAGCCCCAAGCACCCCTCAGAACAAAAAAAAAAAAAAAAGGACATATTTTTCTAAATTTCTGCTCTCTACCTGGTTTCCCTACATGTTTTTACCTCTCCCAAACACCAAAAAACACTTCAAAGCCTCTTGATTCTTCTCCCTTCACCAAAAACACAAGGTATTGTTCTTATACCCAATCTTCCTTCCTTTGGTTCTACACTTTGGATTTGGGGTTTAGGGGTGTGGATGTAGCTTTTTTAGCTATCATCCACACCCCTAACCTTCTAAATCTTTTCATAGCATTTATCTTGCTCTTTTTGCTTAAATAACATAATTTATTGCTTTCTTTAGCATGTTTCTTGCTTTATTTGTGTTTCTAGCTTAAATCTTTTTGTTGTTATGTCTTATGCCATGTTTCGTGCTTAGATCCATGTTCCCACATGTTCATATGTTTAGATCTACATGCTTAGGGTTTTATGCAATGTTTTTCTATGTTTTGTTCCCCTTTTTGCTCTATATTGATGTTAGGGGTACATGCTCACATGCTTGATATCATGTCTATGGTTATGTCTTGCTTAGATCTACGTGTTTGTATGCAAGTTCTATGCTCTTATGCCTATATCCGAGTTTTCACATGCTTGGATTCATGATCTACCATGTCTATGTGCTAAATTTCTACATGTTTACATGCATGTTCCTATGCCTATATGTCTGATCTATGTTTTCACATACCTATGTGCTTGGATCTATGTTCTCTACATGCTTTATGCTATCTTCCATGTGCTTGTGCGCTCCATGCTATGTTTGCATGCCTAGACCTAGGCTATGTTTGCCATGCCATGTGCTATTGTAGCCCTTTTGTCGCTTTGTCTTTCTTTCTTGTGTTTTGGCCTAATGGTTCGGACCAAATCTAGACCCTATGGTCTTTGTCATAGTCCGTACACCGTGGCCCACATCAAAGGGTTTGGATCACCCCTATTTTCATGTCTATGCTTGCTTGCTTCTATGCTTGCTTCTATGCTTGCTTGCTTCTATGTTTTATGCTTGTGTTAGCCTCTCTTGTTTTAGGCTTTGCTAGGCTTGACATCCTTAGCAGGTTTATGGATGTGTGGTTACACCTGAGGCCCATGAGGCCTTGTTTGGGTGCAACCACTTGGAAGGCATCGCCATGATGCCTGTTGTCTAATGCATACCTTTCCCCTTTTCCGCTCTGTGTGGTGATACGCTTGCCATGCTTGTTTGTGCCACCCGTTTGCTTTATATGCATCTTTACACGCTTGCTTACATGTCCATGCATGAGTTTTGCTTGCTAGTGTATCGTCCATGCTTCAACACAATGAAGTTATGGATATTCGATCCAAACCTACATTTTTCCCTTGCAGACACCATCTTTTGCTTGTTTTCTTGCTTGTTTTCCTTTTCACTTGTTTGCTTGCTTTCCTGTTATGCTTGCCATGTCTATGACACTCATCTGTTTTATGCATTTTCATATACTCTTTGCATCTTTCCTTCCATTACTTGTATGATGGTTTCTTGTCTTTGCCTTTGCATGTACACACATGGAGCGAGGATGCATGGAGCTAGGGCACAGTCTCCCAGGCGCAAGCAAAAAGGGCGCAGACACAAGAATGTAGATAAGCCAAGCGGTTGTGTTCAGTTGGTTTAGGAGTTCAGCATTTCCCTTTGGTTATGTACTCTTTTAAACCCATTCATTCCTCCTCCCTTTCTCTCTTAGATGGTTTGTATTAGGTATATCATACCTTGTACCATTTGTCCTCATCTCTAGAGTATGGCGACCCCTTGTTTATTTTGCAACACCTATATTTTGGGCCATGCTCTAGGGATGTAGGCATTTACTTTCCTGCCCTATGTGCTTGCATTGTGCATGATGTATGTATATATATACCTACTCGCCCCTTTCGGTGTGATTGTCACAGTCCAGTCACCTAAGGCAAAGCGATGCCTAATTTTCGCCGTGAAAGTGAGGTGACTTGTCGCCGGATTTTCACCATGGAAATTTGGCACTTTGTTCGAACGCCTTAGGAAAGCATAGATTAGGACCACACCCATTTAAAAGCCAAACCTCATAACCCCCATGCATGCAAAGGCCCGATAGTTAATACCAAAATCATGTTTTTAATGCCAATTTCCAAAAATTAAGGTTTTATCAAAATAAAGGACTGTCCTTGGACAAGCGTTGTGGGGTGCCTAACACTTTCCCCACAGTGGCGGCTCCAAGAATTTTGTTCAGGGTGTTCCTTAGAAAGTATAAATTATACAATTTTATTTCTTTTTAGCCTTTAGGTAATTAGGTTTGATTCAATGTTATTAATTCTATTCTGTTTTGGCCATAACGACCGGAAAATACCATGCCGGTAAACAAACCGAAACAGTAACCCACCCTATTCCACTTCAGAAAAAATTTCGGGTCATTCCGATCTATTTCGGGTATTTTGGAGTGTTTCAGTAAATACTGGCCGAAATTCAAGATTCGGTCGGCATGAAGTCTATGCTTAAAAATATATATATATATATATATATATTGTTCTTAAAACCAAAAAAAAATTTGAATTCTGTAAACCAAAAAACCTTCAAAAGGAAAAAAAAATGAAATGAAATGAAATGAACAAAGGTACTTGTACAGCTAAAAAAAATCGTATTGTGAAATTTGAGACTCAAAACTTGAGAAGAGGCACTACCGCATTGGTACTGGTAGAAGACACAGAAGTTTCAAACAAGAAAAAAGGCAAAACGTAGATGTAAAAGTATGGATGAAGATGTGATAAAATTTAAAAGTATTAAGTGTAAAAATCGATGAGACAGAAGACGTGTGTGGTTAAGAATAAACAAGAAAAAATAATTAAAAATGAGAAGTAAGTAATATATGTCTGGTGAGGAAAAATAATACCGTAATAAAAAATAATAAAAGGTTGAAAATTGTGTGGTATTGGACAGTATGTTTAGTCGAAGGAGTCAAGCCACTGCCCAACCTGGAGTAGTTTTATTATTATTTTTTTTTTCAGATTTTAGTTCAATTTTTTTTTTTTTAGTTTTTCTTTTTTGCTTGGAAGACCCCAATATATTTTTAAGTTTCTCAAATTATGGACCAAAATTTTTATTTTATTAGCATAAAAAAAATTCAGGGTGGTCCCAAAAAAATTTTTAAAGGTAAATAAATATAAAATTTTAAATTATTATATATAAAATTTTTTTTTTAGGTTAGGGTGGTCCTAGGACCAACCTGGCCATAAGGTGGTGCCGCCACTGCTTCCCCACACGTAACCAAACTTCCGGACCTAAGAATCAAGATTTTTTGCCATCCATATTAGATTAGGAAAAATGCCATTTTTCTTAACTTAGGATCGGTAATAAAATCAACTAGAACCAGGTGACCAATCACACCATAAAAAACCTAATGATTGGTGGCGACTCCACCCACCTTTGGTAATCCCTTAAAATTTGGCCCAAATTCCTGCCATAAAACCAAAGGTAGACAAATACCCTCCTCCACTGAGAGAGAGAGAGAGAGAGAGAGAGAGAGAGAGAGAGAGAGAGAGAGCGCTCGAAGCCCCGCGCGAACCACACACACCATCATTTCAAGAAGGGCCCTCTAACGAGGCCCTGCGCACGTGGGAGCTGTCACCATAGCAGGTGGTCAAACGAGAGCCCGCGACGACGACGGCGGTTTTTCCACCCCGTTCTGATCGAGGCCAAGCGTCGATAGTAGCAATTTAATGCCTAAGTTGAATATGTTGAATGAACTTGTAGCTTACCCTTTTTTTTTTTGTTATTACTATGGACAAAATTCTTATAAGGAAATCACTTTTATTATAAAATTTATCTTCTTAGCGAATTCGTATTCACTTGAATAATCTTCTTTTAGATCCTAGGCTATGAGAAAAGTTCTCGTATGAATAACTTGTAAAATGAAATTTTAAAACTTTATGTATTTGCGACTATTTTTTTATGTCAAAATATTCAAATTTTATTTTATGAAATTTTGTTTAATTTAAATTTCTTAATGACCACCTTAAACAAAATTTTTAGAGCTGCTACTGAAAAGTATATTATGATTACCCTCTGCTTTTCTGTCTCTCAGCCACAAATGTCATTCATTTATTTTTTACTTCTTCTTTTCTCTTTTTAAACTTTTCTTTTCCCTATTAAAAAAAAAAAACTTCTTCTCCCTATTAGTCTACACCTATTATTACAGCCAAAATTGGGAATTAACAGTGTTTCCCAAACAATATAATTAGTTGGCACTATTTTCAAACTATATTTTTTACTAACATCTCGAATCTAAAAGACTCACTTTTGGGCTATAAATCAAGTCTTTGAGACTCGATTTTCATGGTCTGATCACGTCTGATGTGGCATTTTTTTCCACGTGGCGTCCACTTAGAAATCGAGTCTCTAAGACTCAATTTCCAGAAATACTCAAAAAAAAAAAAAATTTAAGTCCAAGCCATTCCCAAAATACCCAAAAAAAATTTAAGAAATCACCACCAGCCCACCAAAGATTCAAAAAACCACCACCAACTACCCAAAAATTTATATTAGAAAGGCAAAAATACCCACAAAACCAGATCAAAAACCTGAAAAGAAAACCCACGAACAAAGAATCCAATCTAAAAATCCAACATCCCAGCAAATCTAGCGGTAGCAAGATCAGAACAGTCACCAGTAAGATCAGAGCAGCCACCAAAATCCCAAGCCACTGCTCAGCATCTAGATCTCGATGGATTTTGCGAGAGAGACGAGAGGAAGGGGGAGGTGTGGAGTCTGTGGGTGGCGTCGTTGGTGGGTGGCGCTGGTCTATGGGTGGCGTTGCTGGTGGGTGGCGCCGGTCTGTGGGTGGCGTCGCTGGTGGGTGGCACCGGTGGGTTTTGGGAGAGATGGAATGGTGGGTGAGAGAAGGAATGGTTGGTGGTGATTTCTTTTTTTCTTTTTCTTTTTTTGAGTATTTCTGGGAATGGCTTGGACTTAAATTTTTTTTTGAATATTTTTGGAAATCGAGTCTTAGAGACTCAATTTTCAGGTGGACGCCATGTGGAAAAAAATGTCACATCAGACGTGATCAAACCATGAAAATCAAGTCTTTCAGACTCGAGATGTTAGTAAAATATATTCTTTTAAAACCGTGCCTACTAACTATATAGTTAGAAAAATGGGCTTAATTCCCAATTTTGGCCTATTGTTACACTTCCTCTAACCTTTTACCTTCTTCTTTGCCTCTTCATTTCCACCGCATATCAAGTTTCGAAAAGAGGTCACAAAGTCCTCCTACTCGACTAGTTCGATTTCTTACACCAACATGGCTCATCTCTCGGCAAGTCTCATACTATACGCGCAACTTACCCAGAGGAATACTACTATCCCATGGTGATGGAGTCTACAAACTCTAGGAAAAGCTGAGTCCTACGTTGGCTACAAGGTTTACTTCAAGGCTCAACAATTCGACATGGGTTCGTACGACGACAAGTGTCTCTATGAAGTCATAGCCACTTGTCAGAAACACTCTGTCCCACATAATATTCTTGACCGCCAACAAGTTTTCGACAAGTTTTCAAGCAGGTTCGATATTCCTAACAATTGGGTTGGAATGTGTACTAGTGATGGTGGTGTGATAAAGCCCACTAAAGCAGTTTTTATGTTTTGACTCTAGCGATTCAAAATGGTACTGTTCTTAGGGATTACATGGAAGTGAAAGATATAAGAAAAGATGATGTGAAAGGGGGTATGTGGGTTTACACTAGTAATGGTGAAAAGTTTTGGGATAAAAAATGTGTGGTAACAGTTGGGGCTTAGACTACAAAGTTAGTTAAAACGGTTAGTGGGACTGATTTGCCTATACAACCTTTGGAGACTATGGTGTGTTATTGGAGGATTAAGGAGGGGCATGAGGATAAGTATGCAATTGGTAGTGATTTTCCAACTTTTGCATCCTACGGTGAGCCTTATATATACGACATGCCGTCTTTGGAGTTTCCGAGGTTGATTAAAGTTGCAGTACATGGTGGGTATCCATGTGATCCAGATAAGAGGCCATGGGGGCCTGGAATGGCATTAGTGACTGTGGACACAAAGGGTCTTCTAGAGTCGCCACCTTGTTTTTGCAATGGTCTAGGAACCATATATATAGCGTCCTCTCGAGGAAGGACTTTTGATCTTGCTATTAGAGTATGGGTTCGGAGTTTAGGTACGCTCTTAGGAAGATGTTAGGCACCCAAGATCACCCAACCCTAACGTTGGCCTCCCATCATTGTGTCTTAATCGTAACCTTATTAAAAACTAGTTCAACACTTGTATTCTAAACTCACACACACATTAATTATGCATCTAACATACAACATGTCATCTTTTATCCCTAAACAAGCATAATTATCTATCCACAAAGAAAAAGAGTGCCAAAGACACAAAAGAAACCCTAGCATTCATCTAACATGTGAAAAGACCCTATCATACGTCTAAACAAGGTAGCGGCCCCATACATGGTAGCAAGCATGTCATCAATAGCAAGCAAAACATCTTATGAACAAGGCATTAACACATTATAAACCCTAATTGTACATCTAAGCATGCTCCATCATATCATCAAAATAAAACCAACACAAATGCATGGACATTTCTAATGCATGACTTACCCTTTACTAACCTTTCAGCAACACAGCACTTATGGCATTAATGCATGGACATGTGAATGAATGGCATAGTGTCAAAGCAAGAAACAAACATAGAAACTCTAATCTAAGCAAGTTGAAAGACAAACAAGCGTGCGAGGTAGAGGCACAAGTACTTATAGAGCCTAAAACATATGAAAATAAGCTAAACAAAACAAGCATGTGAGGGCAGAAACAAAACAAACAAAGAAAAAATTAGGGTTTTTGGGTAGAGACTCACGCACGCAAGAACAGGCCTATGTACGCATATTCAAACCTATGTGCGCAGGCAAGATTATGTATTCGCAAGTCCTTGCCCAGAAAACCTAAAAACACAAAAACTGGGCAGAAACGAAAACCCTAATTCTAACAGCAAAACACGCTCAGAATGTACAATAAAACATAAACCTACTCTAAACAAAGAGGTTATAACACTGAAAGATCAATTAGTGTGTAAAGTACTAATGAACGTTTTGACCCCCAATATCAAAGTTACCAACACAAACTTATACACAAACAATATACGTGCGGAATGACGAATATAAGCTAAATCCAAATTTATAAAACACTCTAAACCAAAATTAATCACAAATACAGCGGTAATTAAAAGGTAAAGAGTAAGGGAAGCGAGATGCAAATACAAAGATAACACGGCAATGTGTTATCAAAGAGGAAACCGAAGTTCTCGGCAAAAAACCTCTCTACCGCCCTCCAAGCGGTCCAATGATCCACTAGAAAATAAAGTTGGGATACATGAATAGCAATAGACCCTCCAAGCCTAATCTACTTGATGCACTTAAGCCCTCCAAGCTTCTTGCTCCAACAGGGTTACGCCGAACCTTGTCTTCTCTAGCTTACCGGATCCCGCAATAAGCCCATTGCATCCGCCATCCTTAGCATCTTCCAATGCTTCTCAAACTCCAAAAACACTCAACACTCTAAATGGGTGTGGGTAGTGTTTGGGTACAAATATCCTTTCAATAGGTATAACAATGGGAAAGGGAATGAGAAGAGACTACAAAAATTTCTCTCTAAGAATGAGTAGCTCTTTCTAATATGGTGGGTGTGTTGTAGAAACCTCTTTTAGGATTTTTCTCTCAATAGACTCCTTTTTCAGCTCCTTACTTTTCGTGGGTATAAGGGTATTTATAATAAGGTATGAGAGGAATGTGAAAAGTCATTTTTCTACAAAACAAGGCATTCTGGCGACTTGGCCTTGCGATTGGAACAAGTCGCAAGATAACTTTCAGGCCAAACTGTACTTTTTGTCCTGCAGTGCTCCAGCTGTCGTGACCCTTCAGTTCCCTACATGCTTCACACATGTGGCACTTGGCGACTTGCCAGTCGCAAGTCAATCGTGAGATCTAGTCGCAAGACTCCTCTTAATTGCACACAAATTGAGTTTCTTCACACTCTCTCACACACAACCTTTACATTATTCCCACCTAAATACAGAGTTTCTACATACTAAATTACAAGCAACTTTGACATGGAATAAAGCCAACACATGGTTGATTAAATTCAGCCTTACAAACACAAACAAAGCAAGAAAAACATATTAAATAGTAAAAGAAAGACTAAAAAGAGAAAAGAAAGGTTGAAGCTTGATACCTTAAAAAGGAGTTCCCCAGCTTTGATTTTGACCATTTCTCTCAGTCAAATTTATCACCAATTAGCAACGTTAAACTAAAAGAATTGGGGTCAGAAGAGGTCCCAATCAAATAAAATTGATTTGAGTTTGTTTTGTGAAAAAACTCCCTTTTGATTCATTATTTTCTAGTGAACCTTAGGTTTTTCCTGTGAGATTTCTCTGTGTCTTGAAAAGTACCATGTAAGGCTTTCATAGTTGAAAAAAATGGGGTTTGGAACAACTCCCAAACGATGTGGGATTCATTTCAAACCTCGGCCATTATTACAGAATACTTGCCTTTCCATGCTTCTGAAACCCTAGCTGCGTACGTAGGATTGTGCCTACGTACGCAAGCTTTGGCCCGCGCATGCGGGCTTACGTGGGCCGAGGGCCACTTTGGTCTTTTATTTCCAAAAATAGATTTTGTGCATTTAAAAAGTGATATTGTCCATTTTAACACTCCTCAAGTTAATTTGATATCTGATTGGACTCTAAATTGGCCTTGGGCCTTAGAGTTCGAGCATCATTAAGGAATGGGAGCCCGAGTCATAAGGGATACAAAATGCAATGTCTACAGTGACTTTGAAACAATGGGTGGAAGAGAGGCTATAAAGCTTGGTTGATTTTGGGGAGCCTGTGGCTACACAGTTATGCATGTATTCAATGACCCCAGATGAGGATTTTGTGATTGATTTCTTGGGTGGGGAGTTTGGGAAGGATGTTGTGGTCGGAGATGGTTTTTCAGGGCGTGCGTTCAAGATGAGTCCGATGGTAGGAAGAATACTTATTGACCTTGTGCTCACTGGAGAGGCAAAAGGAGTTGAGCTAAAGCACTTTAGGATTGCAAGGTTTGAGGAGAATCCTAAAGGGAATTTCAAAGAATTTTTATATCATGTGATGTAATCTACTATCATCCCTCTAGGATTAAGTAAAAGTCCATTTTCATTTCTCTGTAATAATAATTGTGTACAATTGGTGCCAGTAGTGCCTTATATATATATATATATATATATATATATCTCTACTACAAAGACTGGTAGTGGAGTTACTTCTAGACAATCTATTCATTGTTTTGTATCAAAGACTTAGTTTAATCAATTAAAACCTAATTACCTTTATCTCTAAATAACTGGATCTAACCTTAGATCTGTAACAGGGTATTCAATGAGACGATTGCCTTCACGTGCACACTACAACCTCTGATTGCCCTACACCAAAACGCCTAAAACGCCTCACTTCGACTAGGCGGCAACACGGCGACCAAGGATACCGGGGCTGACTGGGTTGTAAAACAGCTCTGATCAGGGCTTACTAGTCTTAATAGTACACATCTGCAACAAACTTTGAGGCTAAACACAGAAACAAGAAGAAACAGATAACTGGGAGATAACTGGTTAGCTTAAGCAGATAACACTAAATAATAAATAGAATGAAAGAATAACTGAATTACCAAGTGTATAAGTAGAAGAAGATCACGAAGTAATAACAAATGAAGAAATAAATGAATGGGAATGGAAGAGTTATCAATAAATAAATCCAAAATAATATATGAATATCTGGGTTCAACATAAATAATTGACTGAAATTAATGATATGCTAATACCGAAAATAATGCAATAACATTGATAACTATGGCGGTATAACCGACCAACTTATGATTTGATAAAATGTAACTTACAACAACTTAATCGGCTAACTTGGCTCTGATACCAAAAAGGGGGTAAGTTACAAATACTGGGGATCAGAAGCTGATTGGGGCTATCTGATTACAAACTAGAGGCCGACTAAGGCCATCTAATTACAATTGTAAAACTGACTGGGGAATTACAAATGTAAACTGGGGTTGCCATCTGATTACAAGACTAAGGGTTGTAATGAGAAGGGAGGTATTTTGGAACTCTTCCTAAAATTTGACCTCTGAGGTAGTTACTCTAACTTGACCTGCTTCAGAATGGAGTAGAGGCTGCCTTATATAGACTGGAGGAGGGAGCTTTGGATCCTTTAAAGATTGCTGAAAATTCAGAAGGGTAAATGCTTTTACTGAGGTGAAAACCTTTCCACCAAAAGCAAATAGTACTTCTGAATCATTGTGCTGGGTACTGTTCATGAATAGTGACTAGTACTGTTCATGAATAGTATAATGTCTTTTGTCTGCTTCTGTTGGCTGAGTGCGGAAACTGTTCATCAACAATGACTGGTGTTATAGATGAATAGTCGCCGGTCTGGAGATACTGTTCTGAATAGTGACTAGTGCTATCCAAGACAACTTAATCGCTATCCAAATTGTAACCATCATAAGGATCCTGGGAGTCCTGGAACAATGGGTCAATTGGATTGAAATTAGCTAAGGCTTCTGAAAAGGCAGGAGAGACCTTCTCCTGTGACTTTAATTCTTCTAACTGGAGGAGCAATTGCTGGGCAAGATCCTTTAATTCCTTGCTAGATTTTTCGGCGATCTAGACAGAGTCTAGGCTAGACTGAGACCTTGTGATTAATGCAATAGTCCTCTGAACTAGAGGAGTGAAGTTCTAAACCTTTGATTGATGACCGGACCAATCTTAGAACTTTTCAGTCCTTTGTGGTGGTGTTGAGGGCTAATCAATATCTGGAGCATTGGACGGATATCCGTCATAATCCCATGGGGGATTGTAATTATAGTTATGCTCTCTAAGGGTAGTATACTGATTACAGAAACCACAATATACCAGTGGTTCATATTTTGGCTTTCTCTTAATGAACTTCTTGGGGTTATGGTTTCCTTGCCTTTGGAGATTAGGGATGGCAGCTAAGTATGGCCTGGTAGTAAATACTGAAATTCTCCCTGTGTTACCTACGAGATGATAATTACTCCACAGGTCTCTGATAGTGTTAAGAATTTCATTATTTGCATGGTTTCTCCAACAATCTACAAGAGCATATGGATCTCTGTAAGATAAGTGGGAATCTCCTTCAAACCATGGGCCATGATGGGAGTACCCATTGATGAGTACTAAATGTCTTAAAGATTGTATAGTCATCCAATTGTCTCTTTCCCATTGTGGGAGTGTGTTCCAGCACCTGATAGACACATAAGGACTTGCTATCTCTTCAACCGTTCTTTTTATTATCTGAGGAAATTAGCTGACTTGGTTATGGCTTGTTATTTTTATCTCTTTGATAAAACCATATTCAAACATTCTGGAGAGCCAGTAAGGTCCCATCTCATCTTCCTCGTTCGAACCATCTTCATAATTAATCGAGAGGCTTAGGAAAGGATGCTCTTTTTAATAAACTCTAAGACTGCATCCAAAATGTTCTTCCCACTCTGCTTGCGCAAAGATATCCCTCGTATCATCTAAATTATCAGGGTCTGGATAAGGGATCGTGACCAATATCTTGAAATGTTTGAACCATTGGTCATGAGATTCAAACATTACCTTGCTTCCCAAAATACTAGTTTGTATTTCGGTTGGCAAGTTAGCAACTGCACTTCTTAGCGAGGCTTGGGTCTTAAGACTTAGCCTAGCATAATCGGTGCCCATTATAACAGTCTTATCCTTTAAATGGATTTCCTCTTTGCCAGAGAGTAGACTGGTGATATGACTAGTAATGGCTTCATTTCTTGCCTCAGGGTTAACTAGGTGGATTTCTAGTGCTTTGAGGGTTCTTTGGAAAAGGCCATAGTGTTTTATGGTGTAGGCTGAGTGAAGGTTATCAAGGATAGTTTTTGTGGAGTATGGTAAATCTATGTATGCTCCATCATTAAATTGTAATTCCTTGAATAAAACTTCCTGCAAAATAACAGTCATGTCACCACTAGAATATGTCACCTCTGCTGGGACAAATTCCTGAAGGGATTTTAATCCTCCTTGGTTTCCCTTAGAGGATGCAACTTCATGCTTTACAAAAGACTGTCCTGCTAGAAGCCTTCTGTCTTGAGGATAGCCCTGTATAGGTGCTTTCCCCTTGTTCCTCTTCTCTGCCGAAGAAGTCATCTTCCACTTACTAGTGGTACTGTATGGTATTTGCTTCCTATCTTGTTTAGGGTTATCTGGACAAGCAGAATAGTTTCTCATTATCCGAATGCTTGATGAGATATTTCCAAAAAAAAGGAATACAATGAAACAAATACTTTTATGCAATATGCATGAGTTGGAATATGATTATTTTTGGGACTAGATTAGGCCGAAAGAATCATCAACTGGATATGGGGTGATAGATACAGGCAGTTCAGGGTTCTTTACCTAGTTGGTACTGTATGTGGGATACTTGGTTTTGATACTGATAAGGTTAAGGGTCTTAGAGACAGAGACTTCCTGGAGGTTACTGATGTCTCTAGGTTCTGGGCTCCTAAGAAACTTAAACTTAACTGGCTAACCAAAGGAATGGGTAGTGATTCCTTCACTATCTATGATAAAAGGATATAACAGAAACATGAACGGGTTTCCTAAGATGACCCTATCTGTCATATTCTTGACTAGGACAAATGTGGTTTTAAAACATGTGTTGTCCTGGCACACATGCGCTTTTGGGATTTTGAATTCAATCTGCATTTTACCACCACTTGCGGATGTCAATCTCTCCTTAGTCTTTTTGTAGTACTTGGAGGGAATGATTCCTTCTTGAATGCAGTTGAGATCAGCTCCTAAGTCTATCAAGGCTATAACCTCAAATTCAAAATCTTTGCTAATGACAATCCTGACTTTAGAGTGTCATTTCTGGAAATTAATCCTACTGATGGTTTCTAAGAACTTCTAAATGGGTTGTTCTTCCTGAACTATATCTGCTATGGGGTTAACTGTTTCTTCTTCATCATCTGAAAGGTTCTTAAATGAGGGTCCTTCCTCATTGCCTTGATGTTAAGTACTTTCCAAATTTTTAACTCTTTGATCAAGGAGTGTGTTATCAACCCTAAGAATGGTTAGTTCTTGCTTAAGGGTTCTAACCTCGGACTTAGTCTCCTTGATTTCCTTTTGAAGGTCGTTGACTGTAACTTCCTTCTTAGACTTGGAAAACCTATCATAGATTTTCTCTAGGTTTATCTTGGATTCTCGAAATCTTGGTTCAGGTTTACTGATTTCCCTAACTAAGGTCGCATGGAATGCACTAAGCTTCTGGGCTTTAACTACTGGATCTTCGATCTGTTCTATGAGATCTAGGAGTAGTTCTTCTTGCTTACTAAGCACACTGATTTGTTACTAAGAACATTGAAAGTCTTGTTCCTACAATAACTATCTTTGCAGGCTAAATCAATGCCTGGACAATTAGAGGATTCTGAGTCTCTAGAGGGTTCAGAAGACGATTGGTCTAACTGGTGGATCTCATTGTCACTAGAACTACTGGCTGGCTCACTTTCTATGTGATCAAGTCCTAGGAGTTTAAAGATCTCATCTTTACTAGTTTGGTCACTAACTAGAGTGTTGATAAGGGATTTGGCCTTGGATCTACAATCTTTACTGAAATGATCTCTCTTACCACAATTGAAGCACTTTTCTGATGCTTTTGTGGGTTTCTCAAATTTGCCTGTGGACTTGGATCTGGTTAGTTTTCCTTTCTTATAGAAATCATTATCCTTGAAGTTCTTGTACTTCTGTTTTCAATAATACTTGGAGGCTGTTTTTTTTCTATGAAACTTTTCAGGAGATTCTTTCCCTTTGATCTTGGATTTTCTCTTGGAGGGGGCTATAGGAGGTAAACCATATTGTGTACAGAAGTTTCCTACTTCGTACTTGGCTTTACTCTTATTAGCCTGGCTTTGGATCTTGAAATCTCTGCACATTTTCATTCCTTCAATGCGGATTGTACTAGAGATGTCACCATAGGTTAGGTTATCATAATCTATGATACCTATGGGGTTACAAAGGGTTTCTTTAACCTTTTCTCCGAATAACCTGGGTAAGCCATTTATAAACTTCTCCTTCCAAAATGGAGAGTTACAATCGCTCCTATGCATGACTCTGGTGGTAAACACATCTTCGTACCACCTGTAGTCTCCTAGGGTTCGACATCTAAGGTTACTCAACTGATCGTAAATCCTAGATGTGATGTTACTAGGTTTTCCTTCGAAGTGTTTTATGATCGTGTAGATCAGAGTATTAACTCCATCAGGAATACCTCTTCTTAAGCGTTCATCAAAGATGGGGAGACCTTCCTCATCTTTTTGGACACCTTTCTTAATATCTTCTTTGGATTCTTCTGTTAGGCAGTTATTCCACCATTGCAGAAGTTTCCCTGTGAATCCTAAGGCTATGAGCTCTATGACCTCTATATGGGGACGTCCTTCGTCTAAGTAGTTATTGGCTACCATGGTCATATGCTGAATCTTGTTTAGGATTTCCTGTTCTGATAAACCATCTATGTTCCACTCATAGAGTTTACTAGAGGATACTGAGAATTGGTTATTAACATTCCTTTCCTCGAACTGGAGGTTAGGGGGTGTTGGTCTGGGATACCAATTCTTAGTTAGACTAGTTGAGGTTGGGTGGTGAAACCTTTTCACCTCTAATCCTCGAAACTGGTTTTCTATGTGTTCTATCTCCTTTTCATTTTCTGAGGAGGTTCTGCTAGAACTACTAGAAGTTGTGTGGATATCTAAGATATTAAGCTGAGTGGCTTTACTGAGTGAAGGGGTGACTGGTTCCTTCTTCACAAGTTCCTCAAGCTTCTGGTTGACAATTTCTAAGGCGATTACATCCTTAGACTTAAGGCTGGTATGCCTAGTTGTTGGTAGTTTTACTAAAGGCTTTTCTAGGGTTTAGATGGGTTTACTAGGGTTTCTTGGCTGGAGGACAACCTTGTTTTCCATCTTTTCTTCTACCCTATCAAGTTGTTTTCCTATTACACCTAGACACTGGTTGGTGTAGTTGTTCTACTCAATTACCTTCTTTACAAGTTTCTTTTCTTCTGAAGGAATCCTGAAAGGGGTACCAAGGATATCTTGTCCTTTGTACTTAAAGGTATTGGCTGTCTAGGGTGGATGACTAGACCGGACAACTTCCTTAGTGTCTTCTTTGGTCCAGTTGGTTTTAGTGATGACACAAGACTTTTTGTGCCATTCAAAATGGTTCTCAAAATATTCAAAGAAAGGGACATTGTTGGATATCTCTTTCATGAATTCCTGCCATTTCTCGAGAACTTCTTTCTTTTGTTCTAGAGTATGGTTGGCTCTATAGGCTTCTCTTTTGACTCTGTTTTCTTCAAAATCAAACTCTTTTCCTAGGGCTACTAGGTCAAGAGTGAAGTCTTTTTTCATGACCATAATCTCATGGTCAACTGGGGGTTCCTGGGCTTCATACTGGTATGGGTTTTCCATATCAATTATGGATGGGGATGGTGTCTTTTGACTGTTGTTGTCATCCTGATCAACAACTGAGTCCTGTTTGGCTGTGTAGCAAAGGGTACTAACCTGGGATTTGGTCTTGACTCCTTGGAGTTCTACACCTAAGTCTCTTCTAGATTTTGGGTATGGTGCAAGGGGTCTAGAGGAGCTAGCTTGAGATGCAGGTCTATCTCTAAGAAGAATAGGTGATTGCCTATTGGGTAGTTGAGATTGGCGGAGATCTATTGGGGATCTAGGCCTATACTCATCTAAGGGTGTTCTAATTCTAGACTGGTCAAAGCTAAGCCTAACAGTACCATCTGCTAGTTGCTAGACAAAGTCTAAATCTAGATTCTGATCTGGGTTCTAGATCTCGAGAGGATAGTTCTCATTCTCTAGAGTCCAACTTGAGGGAAAACCAACCTCAGACCATTTTAGGGTCTTTGGGACCTGAATCTTGGCATTAACATTGGTCTAAATGAGGAGAGTGTCTCCCATTTTCTTTTTGTCAAGGGCTCCAACGTTCAGGTTGGTTCTACAACACTTGAAATAAACACTGTATATTAAGGCTATCTGGCTGGCCCCCCGCACCATGAGGGTTCCATGGGTCTTAATGATATGCAGGTCATAAAGGTAAACTGTGAAGTTTGGAAACAGTTGAAATGGACTGGTCCACTGCTTAAACTGGTTTCTATGGTTCCTAAGAGGCTGTCATTAAACCTGATATGATGAGTATCTCTAAGGGCCGAAAGGATTAAGCTGTTCAACCCTTGTCTGATGAGAGGTTTGACTCCTACTTGGACTAATCCTATATGTAGGAATTTGTGTCCTTGTTTCTTATGAGCTGCTATGATTGCTGGACTGAGCAAGTAGCATGTCTCATATTCCTTGTTTATCCCATAAACCTGTTCTATGGTTTTAACATGGTAATATGTCCTGAAAGCCGTTTTTAGGGACCATGAAGACCTATAGATTTCTTTTGTGGGAATCTTGGGAATATTCCATTCTCCTAATTTTAGATCTATGTCTGATAACTCATATTCTTCAGAATTGATGACTCCAGCTTCTTGTGGAATCTCAGGGAGGGATCATATATATATATATATATATATATATCTTAACATACAAGTACCTTATCAATGCTGCCCCCCCCCCCCCCCCCGCCCCAACTATGACACCTTTTTATTCTTGTCTTACCGGCCAAAATGGTTTTGATCGATGATCTTGACTTTAGATTTCCAACTTGGAAGTTAGTAATCATGACTTCAAGTCACGATTTCAATCGCTTTTAGAGTGTGTAAAAGAGTTTGTGTGTAACAAGTTCAACTCTTTCTAATTCTTGACATATGGCTACATGACCCATTTGTTTGTTTAGTTGGCCTTCTACAACAAATTTTTGAAAACTTAGATACTTCAGATTGACTCCAAGTCATGATTTCAATCACATTTTAGAGTGTGTAAAGTAGGTTGTGTGCAACAATTGTAAAAGTCATGTGATGTAATTTGCTATCATCCCTCAATGATTGAGTAAAAATCCATCTCTAATTCTCTGTAATTATAATTGTGTACAATTGTTGCACACAAATTGTTTTAAACACTCTAAAAAGTTATTGAAATCGTGACTTGAAGTCATGATTCCTAACTTCCAAGTTGGAAATTTGAAGTATCTAAGTTTTCAATAATTTGTTCTATTTTTAGAAGCACTAATGCAATTGCTCTAACAAGTCAAGGGCTTTCCACGGGTCGGGTCAGATCGGGTTTGTGGTTGACCCGCAACCGACCCAATCGAATCAGGTGAATGGAAAAGGGACCCGTGTCCAACCGAATGTTCAAGTCAAACTTGGTGGCACAGGTTATCAATTGAGCGGGTCGAAACCAACGAGTGATTTTGGGTCTGAATCCCAACAAGATAGAAATCAAAACCCAAACAACAAAGAAATCAAAACCCAAATAACAAAAACACCAAATCCATAGATTGAAACAAAAAAGACCCAAATAACAACAACACCATATCCATATACTGAAACGAAAAAAAGGGAGATAAAGACTAAACCCATATCACCACCACCATTCCTTCCCCCCACCAGCATCACATCCACAAGATCAATACAATTTAAAAAAAAAACATTGTTTTTACTAGCCCAGAGACTACACAAGATTAGAGGAGATTTCAAGTACATCATAGGAGGGATTCTTCAATATGTGGAGTTTCAAGTTGAACTTTGAGTCAGCAACAACGGCAATAGACCAAACTCAGCGACAGTGGCAGTGAGGAGGCTAGGGTTAGGGGCTGTAGTAAGGAGGCTAGTGTTAGGGATAGCAATAGGGCCCAACTCGACGATGGGCAACGACGGCAGTAATGAGGTTAGGGTTAGGGATTTGAGAAAGAGATCAAAAAGGGAGATTTTTTGAAACTAATAATGGTTGAAGGCCTTGAGGCGTGTTTTTGTTTTTGAGAAAGGGGATGAAGAGGCATGTAATGCGTGTTCAGACTTCAGCGTAAATGAGAAACCCAGGTCAAAGATTTTTCTTTTTAAAATTTTGGGCAGTCGGGTCGGTTTATATGGGTTAAAATTCAAGGGACCCAAAGCCGACCCGTAAAACCGATTTTTGAAATTAACAGACCCGCACTCGACTCGTCTGGGCATTTAGATCCGCCCATGGGTACTCGGGTTAGGCGGGTGGGTTGGGTCTGCGAGTTGATGGACAGCCCTAACAAGCCAATAGTTGTATTTTTCTTGGTTTACCTTTCTCATCATTATCGTCTTCTAACAAGCATTGGTTTTGTATAAAACTTATATATTAGATAGTGGATAGTGATAGAAGCATGCATGTTCCAAAATCCATCTCATATCTGTTACAAAAGCCTATGGTCCCAAATTTAGAACTCAACTCAATTGGCTTCATTGATGTCCTATAATTCGAATTCCAACCTCACATGTCAACTTTACTTAGAGCATTAGCATCCAAGGATGCAAAAAAAAAAAAATATATATATATATATATATATATTTGGCATCCTTAAACACTATTTTATTTTACCAACTCAATTTACAACTCACCCTACATCCTAGTTTTTATTTTTACATACAATCCAATAAAATAATATAAACTACCTAATAAAATAATAAAAAAGTATTATTCTCTCTCTTTTTCCTCTCACTCACTTTTTCTCTTCACACATAACCACAAAATTAAAATAATATATATTTTTTACAACCTATGAATAGTAAGGTTGCATTCCACAAAATTAAAATAATATATATTTTTTACAACCTATGAATAGTAAGGTTGCATAAATGCAACCTTACTGTTCATAGGTTGCAAATTTTTTTAAGATTGCAAACCCGAATAGAGTGGGTTTTGAATGGTTTGAGTTGTAAAATAGTAATTGAGAGTTGTTTACACCCTCAAGTGCTAGTGCTCTTATCCCACCGTGATGGTCATTCAAAGAAAAAAAAAACATAAATAGATAAATACTTTATTTAGTGCTCACTAATGTACTGCCAACCAAGATTGTCAAATCAGTTTTTATATATAAATAAATAAAGGTTAGTGCACAATGACCATTACTTATCATTATATATATTATTCTTTCTCTTTTCCCTCTCACTCACTTTTTCTCTTCACACACAACCACAAGATTAAAATAATATATATTTTTTTACAACCTATGAATAGTAAAGTTGCATAAATGCAACTTTATTGTTCATAGGTTGCAAATTTTTTTAAGATTGCAAACCGGAATAAAATGGATTTTAAATGGTTTGAGTTGTAAAATAATAACTGAGAGGTGTTTACTCCCGCAAGTGCTAATACTCTTATCAAGGGGTCATTCAAAGAAAAAAAAAACATAAATAAATAAATAAATACTTTATTTAGTTCTTGCTACTGTACTGCCAACCAAGAATATCAAATAAGTTTTTATATATAAATAAATAAAGGTCAGCGCACAATGACCGTTACTTCTCATTATAAAACATTTGAAATCAGTACACAATATCAACTTTTCTACTACGTACATACTATATTCTGTAGATTTTTTTTTTTTAATCATGAAATGTCAGCAATTTAAGCAAAATTTGAAAATACCAACGCTCTTAAAATATCTATTAACTTTTTCTTTGTTCTTATTGAGTCATCTATTGAGTTAAATGGCTACTAAAAGGCTAAAAGTACACTAAAATATTTTCATCTAAGTGTAAAATAGTAGTAGCGAGTTTAGAAAGAAAATTTATTTAAACCGAAAGAGAATATTTCTATTGTGTTTTTAGTTCTTCCGGATGGTAAATATAATAGTGCTACCTTCAATTTATTCTAATATTTAAAACGTGAGATGACTAGGACTATCTCAAGCTAATAGTACAGAAGAATATGAAACTCCATGTGACTCTTTTTTTTTTTTTTTTGGTAGAGCCATGTGACTCTTGCAGATAGGTACAAAGTGCTTCCATTAATTTTCTTTGTCCCTTGGAAAAGGATTAGATGCATGGAATCTTTGATGATGCGATAAGTTTTAGTACAGATTAGCTTTGATTTATATTTTAGGTTATATGAACAATTAATATCATGATCATGCGTGTTTACTACAATTGGCCATATGCAAATGCAACCAAAAAAAAGCTCACAGTGCAGACCAAGTTGTTCGACAAGACAACTTGTCTGTTTCCACAGTTTGAGTTGGAGTTGATGCCTACTGAATTCCTTTTATAAACATGTGAGCTTTGCTCGTTGCCATTGCGTCTACAATGTTACCAAAATGCCTTCTTTCTTTTACAAATTAAATAATAGGTGCACCTAAAATCTCTCAAAGAGTGTCCATGAGAGAGAGAGAGAGAGAGAGAGAGAGAGAGAGAGGTGAAAGGGCTAAGGGCATGGTTTTGAAACTCGGACCGTTCAAAGAACCGGAGAATAAAAATGTTCCAGATTTTTGAAGTCAAACTGAGATCGAATCATAAAAATTTATTTAAACCGAAAGAGAATATTTCTATTGTGTTTTTAGTTCTTCCGGATGGTAAATATAATAGTACTACCTTCAATTTATTCTAATATTTAAAACGTGAGATGACTAGTACTATCTCAAGCTAATAGTGCAGAAGAATATGAAACTCCATGTGACTCATGTAGATAATTACAAAGTGCTTCCATTAATTTTCTGTCTCATGGAAAAGGATTAGCTGCATGGAAGCTTTGATGATGCGATAAGTTTTTGTACAGATTAGCTTTGATTTATATTTTAGGTTATAAAACAATTAATATCATGATAATGCGTGTTTACTACAATTGGCCAGATGCAAATGCAACCAAAAAAAAAGCTCACAGTGCAGACCAAGTTGTTCGACAACTCGTCTGTTTCCACAGTTTGAGTTGGAGTTGATGCTTACCGATCGAATTCCTTTTATAAACATGTGAGCTTTGCTCGTTGCCATTGGGTCTACAATGTTACCAAAATGCCTTCTTTCTTTTACAAATTTTCCTAGACACCCTCCTCATTTATCATATTATTTTTCGGTTAACTCTTCAATATATTCCTTTTATATGAGCCTATGACCATAAAATTATTTTAAAATCAAACAATCATTTCAAAGTTGTGTATCTTTATCCTCTTCTTTTTTTAACAAGTGGGTAGCGAGGGAGGAAGAGGAGGAGGAGGAGGGATTCGAACAATGTGTAAAAAAAATGAAATAAATAATTTAATCATTTGATCTTTCCCTTTCCTTGGATGCTTTTCTAAGCAACTGGCTATAAAAATAAGTAAAATCAATTTTGTGTAATTGTAGGGGAGATAAAAACACATAAGAGAGTCATGACCTTGTGTGTTAGTTACCACCTCATTTAAAATTTAATCCTTTAATTTTGAATCCAACCTTGTATATCAAAAATAAAATAAAATTTTAATCTTATTTTTATCTCAAGTTCTTTGGGTGATTCCCTAAGCAAGTGGTTAGGACCAATTATTTGATAAAGAGTTTAAATGTTGTCTTGGTTAAAAATGAGACTTGGACACGAGGCACCGTTTGATGTTGTTGCAGGAAGTAACAACTAGGGCTATAAACGAGCTGAATCGAGCTAAGTATTAAAATTTTAAGCTTAATCACTTAATTTTATTTCAAATATAAGCTGAGTTTGAGTTCATCACCAAACAAGATTACATGTTCAAGTTTGAACTTCAGATTTCTTATTCGATCATAAGAGAGTTTAGCCATTGAACTAACTGATACCCACCGCATTAATAATTTTATCAATCATCATGTAGTAAGTTGGAGTCATCCAACTGATTCAAGGATTAATTTTTGGCTAACATGCAAATTGCATCTTCTAAGTTTTGTTGAAATTCATTTTAGTCCTCTAACTTTACTTTCATTCAATTGAGTCCTTTAAGTTTCAAATTTATCAATTCTATCCTTCTATCTAATTTTGTTAAAAAATTTTCCATTAAAAAAATATTCTTTTCACATAAAAAATTTATAAAATTAATAAAAATATTTATGGAATTTTTCTGTGAGAATTTTTATTTATTCATTTAGTTAATTGCATGCTGAAAGGGAATTTTTTAAGACAAAAAACCTGAATTGAATTAATTTGAAATTTATAAAACTCAATTAAACAAAAATAAAATCAAAGAATTGAAATTGAATTTCAATCAAATTTAGAGAGTTGAATTTGCATTTTAGCTAAACTTTTTAAAATTTTCAATGGTAAACTTGAAATTGAAGGCAACAATTGGTACTTTTCCAAGAAATTTACAGCGTTAAAGACAGGACAGGAATAATGAGTCGGATCCACCATAAGCTGAAAAGTATCCCTCAAACTCCAAGTGAGTCCAAACCACTTTGCAATGTTCTTGCTTGTGACAAAGGTCTTGAAATTGAAATGTTCAATTAAATAATAGGTGCACCTAAAATCTCAGAGAGAGAGAGAGAGAGAGAGAGAGAGAGCCCTATTATCGATAGATGAAAGGGCTAAGGGCATGATTTTGAAACTCGGACCGTTCAAAGAACTGGATAATGAAGATGTTCAAGATTTTTGAGGTCAAGCCGAGGTCGAACGATAAAAATGTCATAATTAATTTAATAATTATTTAAAATATAAATAAATATAATAAAGTAGTATAAATAGGAAAAATGACTAAAATAGTTCAAAAAAATAAAGACCATCTTACAAGTGTATTTTTATATCAACGGAAGATTATTAATTGTTAAAAAATAATAATAATTAGAAAAATTATTAATTTACATTATACTATCAAGACAAGATAGATTTATATTATAAACAAAACAAATGTTTAAACATTTTATATATTTTTATGCAAATGTGCATAATATTGCACTTGTTTAATCTATAATATAAATTTTAATTTACAATAACACATGAATTAAATATATGAATATGTGTACCACTGCATACCCTTAGTGTGGTGGTCACTCTACAAATATAAGTGCTTGCGAGGTATGGGAGACAAATTCTAGAGTTCAAATCTTCAAGAAGGAGTTTCACACATATATACAATTAAATATTTAAATATCTTATCAAAATGCAATTAAATGAAAATGGCTAAAAATAATATTAAATTAAAAAAAAAAAAAAAACAAAAACAAAAACAAAAACCTACTCTTATTATCGAGGGCTGTACAGCACCCATTTAGAAAGCACTATAAAGCATTTATTACATGTACTGCATGGCAACATTTATGGGGAGAGGAGAACCACTTCCAAGAAGTTATTTTTTTATGCGTCGGTCAAATTTGCCCTTCTCTCTTTTCTCACAAACACAAACTCTGCGTGAAAAATAAACTCCTACGTTCCTTCCACCTGATTCTCCAGAAAAACTCCTGCCCACTTCTCACAAAAAGGACAAAAAACAATCCCAATCTCACTATCCAAAATCAAATCATTGTTGACGCAAACCGAACGATGCATGTGAATAGGAGCTGCTTCCCTCTTCCGAATTAGCAAAATAATCGGTTGATGTAGTAAGTACTATTTACTTTTTGGAAAGAGAGTCTAATAATGAGAAAGTAAAATAAATAGGAAGATACTAACGAGTATTCTAGAGCATTGATTAATAATTTATTTTAAAAAAGTTTTGATATCACTTTTTATGAAAAATGAAAAAAGTTATCAAAATATTAATTACTTTTTTTTCCATAAAAACTTTCTTTAATTGGGTTGTTAACCAATGTCCTAAGAGCAGTCGTTAGCATGACCCAAATAAATATATAAGAGCATTCACATCTCAAAATTCTATCTCATCCTATTTTACCATCCTAAAAAGTTACTTTATCAGTTATATCATACTATTTAATACACTCAGCATCCCAACTTTTATTTTACAATACAACACATTAATATAATATTTTTACACAATAAAATAATATATTTCAAAACCCAAATAAAAACAAAAATCCAAAACCAAAAAACTCGGTGAGAGAGTAAGGAATTGATAAAGTAAGTGAATAAAATATTAGTTTTTTTTTTTAGAATTGAGCTACAATGCAATTCTACCTTTAGAATTGCACTGTAGCATTAGTGCAAATTTTTTTGCAATAATTGGTTTTTACAAGTCCAAATGTGCGGAAGGTTTTGGACTTTTATGCTAAATTTTTTCTACATATGGCATATGTCATTCCTAACGTGAATGTTCTAAGAAGAACCTAATCTAAGTCTCAAGTTGGGTCGAGTGCGAATTGATAATTGTTATAATTTTTTTGACCTAAAGCAACCTACCATATATAAAAAAGTTTATTTTATTACCCTTAATTTAATTTTAAAGTTTGATTTATTTGTGTAGTTTGAAATTTGGAATATAATTAGACATATTATGTGAATTATAATAATATACTATATTGGAAAAAAAAAACTTAAATTATTAATGAAATTCCAAACTTTTAGAAGAGATTAAACATATATAAGTACAATCTCACGTCCAATCCAATGACAACCATATATAAGTCTATTTAAAAAACATTTTCGACTATGCCACTAATTTATCTATCTATGTAATATATTAATATTTTTAAGATAAAATTTTTCTTTTAATATTTCAATCTCATGAATATTTGAATTCAAGAGTCCAATATATATATATATATATATATATATATAAAAGAAGCTTTTCTTGAGGCTAAAGCATAAAAAAAATATTATTTAAACTATATTTATTAAAAAAAAAAAAACCTGTAGTTCCACCCCAGATCTATAACCGTGAAGGAGAATGGGGAAAAAAGAAATAAACCGAAAGATAAAGACGAAGTTACGAGGAAGCCATATGATGGAAGAGAGATCAAAAAGGAGAAAATGGTAAAAATGGGTTAAAGGGTATTTAAGTAAAAGCCTGACCCTTCCAAACAAAAAAAAGTAAAGGCATGCAATATTTGTTGTTTTCTATTCCGCCTAAGACACGTCACAAAAGTAAAGAACAATGCTAATATTATAATATTTTACGTAATTTTTATTGATTTGCTACGTGTCAAGATGTGAATGGTGGAAATATAAAGCACAGCACTCACCATTATCAAACCAGCAGACTTAAACAAAAGCCTTAAAAATATTTAAAAGCAAATGAAGGGTAGAAACGTGGCCACATGTCTAACTTTTTCATGGGGAAGGGGTAGTGTCTGCCAAATTGGTAGACAACTTTATTGAAAAAGAAAAAAAAATTATAGACTTTTGGTTTCTTTTGGTTTTGGGTACCAGAGACAAGATGAACGGAAACCCCAAAGAAGCAAGAAGAATCAACGCAGAAAGAAAACACAGAAGAATGAGGAAGAAGGAAAACTGCAAAACGCAGAAGAAGCAGGGTAAAGATAAGGTTTGTGCTTTTCATTTCTATTTTATTTTGTGGATTTGGTGTGTTTTGGGACTGAATTTTCGGATTTGTGGTGAGGATGAGAGATAAAAGGCCAGAGTTCAACGGAGAAAATGGCACAACGTCTGTCTTTTTCTTTTTTTTTCTAGCTTCGGCCTGACCCGTGAGACCCGACTTGGCCACGGCCACGGTTCTCAAACCCGGGCGGTTCGCACGGTCCACTGTGTTTTTTTGTATAGAACGGGTTTTGGGATTTAAAGAACCATCTCAAGAGGCGGCTCCCGGCTAACCGGGTTGGACCGTGCGGTCCGGTCCGGTCCGGATTTCAAAACCATGGGCTAATGTAGAACTATATTAAGGTATTAGAATCCTGTAGTTATTCCTATCATTGCTATTGTTAGACTAGTAGTGCAAGGTCATAACTAGTAGCTCTTTTTCTCCTCAGATCCTAGCCTATCCGCCTCATCTGCGAGGGCTAGCTGCCCTTCCATAACAACCAAAAGTACCTGTTTAGCGTACGGAAAAGAAGGAATTCTCTGATCTACATTAACCGCCGACCGCGCAAAGAGAAAGAAGCACACAAGAAGAGAGAGAGAGAGAGAGAAGCAAGAAGAGAAAATTAAGATGGCAGTTTCTGGCGAAGAATTCGATGTAATAGTGGTGGGAGCTGGCGTCATGGGCAGCTCCACCGCGTATCAAGTTTCGAAAAGAGGTCACAAAGTCCTCCTCCTCGAGCAGTTCGATTTCTTACACCAGCGTGGCTCATCTCACGGGGAGTCTCGTACTATACGCTCAACTTACCCAGAGGAATACTACCATCCCATGGTGATGGAGTCCTACAAACTCTGGGAAGAAGCTGAGTCGCACATCGGCTACAAGGTTTACTTCAAGGCTCAACAATTCGACATGGGTTCGTCCGATGACAAGTGTCTCCGTGAAGTCATAGCCACTTGTCAGAAACATTCTGTCCCACATGAAATTCTCGACCGCCAACAAGTTTCCGACAAGTTTTCAGGCAGGTTCGATATTCCTGACAATTGGGTTGGAGTGTGTACTAATGATGGTGGTGTGATAAAGCCCACTAAAGCAGTTTCTATGTTTCAAACTCTGGCGATTCAAAACGGTACTGTTCTTAGGGACTACATGGAAGTGAAAGATATAAGAAAAGACGGTGTGAAAGGGGGTGTGTGGGTTTACATTAGCAATGGTGAAAAGTTTTGGGGTAAAAAATGTGTGGTAACAGTTGGGGCTTGGACTACAAAGTTAGTTAAATCGGTTAGTGGGATTGATTTGCCTATACAACCTTTGGAGACTATGGTGTGTTATTGGAGGATTAAGGAGGGGCATGAGGATAAGTATGCAATTGGTGGCGATTTTCCAACTTTTGCATCCTACGGTGAGCCTTATATATACGGCACGCCGTCTTTGGAGTTTCCGGGGTTGATTAAGGTTGCAGTGCATGGTGGGTATCCATGTGATCCGGATAAGAGGCCATGGGGGCCTGGAATGGCATTAGGGACTTTGAAACAATGGGTAGAAGAGAGGCTGTCAAGCTTGGTTGATTCTGGAGGGCCTGTGGCTACACAGTTGTGCATGTATTCAATGACCCCAGATGAGGATTTTGTGATTGATTTCTTGGGTGGGGAGTTTGGGAAGGATGTTGTGGTCGGAGGTGGTTTTTCAGGGCATGGGTTCAAGATGAGTCCGGTGGTAGGGAGAATACTCACTGACCTTGTGCTCACTGGGGAGGCAAAAGGCGTTGAGCTAAAGCACTTTAGGATTGGAAGGTTTGAGGAGAATCCTAAAGGGAATTTCAAAGAATTTTTACATCATGTGATGTAATGTATTATCATCCCTCGATGATGGAGTAAAAGTCCATTTTCATTTCTCTGTAATAATAATTGTGTACATTGGTGCCAAAAGTGTCTTATGTTTGTGAGCTGTTTACTCAAAAAAAAAATAATAATAAAAAGGATGTTTATCCCATATAAGTTGTGTGTATCTAGTGTCTACTGTTTATAATTCTAGTCTACAACTATAAAAGTTAGGCCCTTTTGTAATTGTACTCTGGTTATGTAATGTATTATAATAAGTATTAATGTTTATTCAAAAAAAAATGTTTGACTATGCTGCTCCCAACTATGGCACTTTTTCAATCTCTGCCTATACCAAAAACTGATTGGTGTCTTAGTCTGATGATAAAGAACTATCATCAGAAGCAAACGTTATAGGTTGAAAAAAAATTTGATGATCTTGACTTTAGATTTCCTACTAGGAAGTCAGTGATCATGACTTCAAGTCATGATTTCAATGTGTAAAAGAGTTTGTGTGCAACAAGTTCAACTCTTTTTAATTCTTGAAATATAGCTACTAGACCTATTTGTTTGTTTAGTTGGCCTTCTACAACAAATTATTGAAAACTTAGATCATTCAGATTGACTCCAAGTCATGATTTCAATAACTTTTAGAGTGTATAAAATAGTTCGTGTGCAACAATTGTAAAAGTCATGTGATGTAATTTGTTATCATCCCTCAATGATTGAGTAAAAAATGAAAATGGACTTTTACTCAATCATTGAGCTCAACTTATATATGCTGCTGAAGATGGAAGCACAGCATTATAATGAAAATAGTATGTAAACAAAACTAGTGTAAAGCAAAATAAGCAAAGTAAAGTAGATGTAAGTAAAATAAAGTTAACAAAATAGAACCAACCAAGAAGGCGGTAGTGCAATATATAATCAAAGTAATTTAAAGCAATAATAAGGCTGTAGAACCAGCCAAGCAGTATATCAAAATAATTATGAGGCGGTAAAACCGACCAAGCAATATATTAAAGCAGTTATGAGGCAGTAGAACCAGCCAAGCAATATATTAAAACAGTTTAAAGTATAATAAACACAAAGCTTAAAGTATAGATAACAATACTTACAGCAGTAGTAGTTACTGGATTACAACAGTTTTAACAGTACAAGGCTTGAAGATTAGTTCTAGTTACAAGCTTTGCAAACAGGGTAATAGTAGGATAGTAGTGGGAATTCTAGAGAGAAATTCTAAAAGAGAGAAGGAGTCCTAAAGAGTGTTTCAGCTCTAAAGAATTCTGAACTCCAAGTTAAGGGACAGCCCCCCCTTAAATAGGCAAAATTTCGGAGTGAACAGTAACGATAAATAGTAACAGTGAATAATGAACAGTGAATAGTAACAGTGAACAATAACTTTTTCACTTTTTGTCATAATCCGTAGTAGAGTCTGAATCTTCTTCATTTAATCGAATCATGAGGAATCCACTTTATCAAAAGTAGCACCAATTATGGAAAACAAGCAACGGAATCATCGGGGGTAAATATTTTAACACTTTGGCCGTTGTGCAGGCCAAACAAACAAGACAATCAAAATCAATATTGTAGCATTGGCCGTTGTGCAGACCAAACAAATAGGAGAATCAAAATCAATCTTCTGCTAAATCAGGAATGTCTTCTTCATCATGACCAAACCATTCCTGATTGTAGGGGTAATATGGGTTTCTTGAAACAAATGCTTCAGAGGACCGTTCATTTTCTGAATCATGATCATCAACTTCCTTTCCTTTGAAATCATCTTGTGGAGGGCATATAGAGCATCAGGGTCCTTGCAAATTTCATCCAAAGGAGAACCTTCCTTTTTAGGCTTAGCAAAGGATTTAACAGTTGTAGTAGATGTAGAAGCAGGTGCATTAGCTAGGTCAGCCTTTTGCACTGGAGTATTGATCTTAATACTGGGTAAAACATTTGAGGATGGGAAATATCTGGTAACATTGTTGACAATTGATTGTGTGTGTGGAAACTTATCCCACCATTTGACATACCATCGGCGTGTGAGAACATCCTCTTCCTTCTCATATTGCCATTTCAGGATCCAAGGAACTTTATATCTCTTAATGAAATGAAGTAAAGGAGGGAATTTAGCACCATAGGAATCAACTTTGAATGTCCTTGAAAAATATTGAAAAGAATGCATTAATGAATCTGGAAATATTTCAGGAGTAGAGCCAAATTAGGTCCACCATCGGATGAACCAAAGAGGCAAATTGGAACTAAAGTCTTTATCAAAGTTAACAAACCATGAATGAGTCATGTTTTCATTCTGATGAAGCATGAATTTGAACCAAGCAGTGATGTAATCATGATAAGAGTATGGAACATGAGATTTTGGTAACATTCTTGTGGAGGCAAGGTTGGGACCCCACATTTCTTCAAAAATAATATGATTCAGGAAAACACTGTGATAAATAACTTTACCGGTGTTGATCTTATCCAATATGGCTTTAATAGTGATTGAATTCTCATGGCGCAAGATATCAGAATAGTATTGCACAGTTTTCTCACTATGCTCAGGAATCCAATGAAACCTTGGAGTAAAATAGCTGGTAGCAAGCCTAAAGGGATCAGTAATTGAGGCCCTATTTGACTCAATAGAAAACAAGTTTTGAAAAGATTGTTTTTTAACATACTGAGAAGTATAGGAAGCTTTGGGGAAAACAGTTTTAATATGTTGGTTGACTGAGGTTAGAGCATAAGGGTCATAGGATTAGACCAAAACAAAAGAGTAATTAGGCTTAGAAATGGTACCTAAGAGAGTGAAACGGTTAACAATCTCCAACGGAGAAACAGGTTCCTTTTTAATAATTGGTTTATCAGTGGCAGGGCTCTTGTCTTTCGACCGCCTACTTGCCATTGGGACACTGCAGAAATTCACGGGTAAGGAAATCAGGGATTGTATTTTGAAATTCTTTTATATATTCAATATCAAAATCAAAAACACTTAAAATAGCTTGCCATCGGGTAAAAATATGTTTTGAAGCAATATTTTCAACATCTTTTACAATAACATACTTAGCACTTTTGCAATCAATTCGTAATAAAAACTTTTGGTTTAATAAATCACTTTGAAATACATAGTACTATAGATAAAATTTCCTTTTTAATAGTACTATAATTTAACTGTGCACCATTCTAAACTCCAAAATAGAAACGAACAATTTGTTCAGATGAGTCTGGGGAAACTCCCTGTTTCAGAATACCTCCATAACCAAAGTCAGAAACATCAGTTTCAACAATTTTGAAAGCATTATGAGTAGAAATACCAAGACAAGGCAGTGCCTTAACATGGGACTTGATTTGTTTAACAAGGGAAGTATGAACATCAAACCAGGGTGGAGGATTACTCTGTAACCAATCAAAAAGGAGTTTACATTGTTTCCTCATATCCTTGTAGAAATCAACAACATAATTCAGAGATCCAAGAAACCTTTGAAGTTGGGTTTTATCAGTGATAACATCAGGGAATTTATCAGCAAATTGAATGGCTCTATCAATGAGTCGAATTTGTCCTTCAAAGATGTCATAGCTAAGGAATCGGATTTTTGTTTGAAACAGTTTGATTTTCTTAACAGAGACAACAAGACCATTTCTTTTGATAGTCTCTTGAAACGAATATAAATGTTTCCAATGCTCATCAATTGAATTGGAGTAAACAAGAACATCATCAATGTAAACAATGGTGAAATGGTTAAAGGGATTGAAAATATCATTCATAATGTTTTGGAACTCACTAGGAGCATTCTTGAGACCAAAAGGCATAACATTCCACCCGTAGTGACCAAAGGGAGTGGTGAAAGTAGTTTTATACCTGTCAATCTCACTAATCTGGACTTGCCAGAATCCAGATT
Organism: Lithocarpus polystachyus; assembly: GCA_033629205.1. Lineage (NCBI taxonomy): Eukaryota > Viridiplantae > Streptophyta > Magnoliopsida > Fagales > Fagaceae > Lithocarpus > Lithocarpus polystachyus. Next base: position 27,229,125 of record CM066173.1, on the reverse strand, counting down.
TCATGTCAAACTTGGAAAACACCACAGCATCACTCAATCTATGAACTAAGTCATTCTTGTTTGGAATAGGGTACCTGATCCATTCTAAGACTTTGTTCAAAGACTTGTAATTGATCACTAGACGAAGGGTTCCTCTCTCAATTTCAGCATTTTTTTTGCATATAAAAAGCAACACAAGACCAAGGGGACTTGCTATTTTTTATCAATTTTTTATCAAGCAAATCTTGGATTTCCTTTTTACAAAACTCAACCATTTCAGAATTCATCTGAATGGGACAAGCTTTAGTAGGAATATTTTTCTCATTAAAATCTTTAATATATGGCAGGTTAAAAATGTGTTTCTTCCTATGCCAAAAAGCATTGGAAATATCAGAGCAAATATCATTAATCTACGTTTTCTGAAAATTATCAATTTTTGATTGTAACAATTTATCATAAAGCTGTTCAGCAATTTTTTTGTATCTAACTTCTTGCTTAAGGAAGTTGAGATGATTAGTCTTAGCATGAATCAGAGTCAAAGCATTATCAGTTTCAATCTCAAATGGTAAGCAAATTTGAATTTTACTTTCTATCCCAAAGGATCAGTATTAATTCCATCATGTTCAACAAGAAAAGGATACAAAGTATTGATGAAAGGGAGACCAAGTATCACTTTATTAGTCATGTTTTTAACAAGAACAGAAGGAATCTTGAAACAAACATTATCATGGCAAACATGAGCATTATTCAATTCATATTTAATCTTCATTTGAGTGCCATTAGCAGAAACCAATCTTTCAATTGACTTTTCAAAATATTTTGAAGGAATTAATACTTCTTGGATATAATTCATATCTGCACCAGAATTAATCATAGCAATAACATTGAAATGATAATCATGGGAAAACAACAATTTTAACTTTTGTAAACAATTTTGAAGGAAGCATTTTATTAATAAGATTAAGCTGAGAATCAGTGAGAACATCTGTAACACCCCAACCTAATTGCATTATTAAATTACCGGTTTATATATATTTAGTATTATCTTAATTACTCTAAGTGCATAAAGTTTTGATATTGTGATATTATAAAACGTATATACTCTTTTTAATGTTATGGAAAGAAATTATAAAGGTAAGGGTTTATATGCAAAGTCATATTGTTCTTTGGGTCTTTCTAGAAATATAAGCTTATAAGGGGTGGAAAGTAAATTTAAAGTTTTTAGGGGTGACTCATCCAACCTTTTGGCCTTTTCCTCTTGCATTACACGTGCAACACAAAAGTTTTCCTCCCTTATCTTCTTTGCTGCATCAGAAGACTCTCTTGGTTCATCTTTTCTTGCTCCTATCTTTTCTTTTTCCTTTACTCTACACGGCAACAATAGCTCTCACTCTTTCACCAAAAATCATAGATATCTCTCTCTAAGATGGAATCTAACTCTTACTAAAGTTTAGCTTCAGCTGTGGGTAAGTATATATGTTTATTTTCTGGTATGGGTATATTATTGGAGTAAGGGTTTGCTTTAGTTTCACTTCTTTATTCTCTATTCTGATTTTAGAAGTTGAACTTGTGATTATGTTTTCGTAATTTAAAAGATTAATGAAATTGGTCATTTGGATGCTTATTAAGGTATTTTAATATGTTTAGTATAGGTATAAAAATACCCAACTGAAATGAAGGCTTATTGCTATTATTTGATGATTTTGTAAGAACATGTGCTGAAGCTGTCACTGTGACAGATTTGATGTTTACTAAAAGAAAAATATGTATTAAATCATTTTCTGTGAATTAGGTTGCTAGGAGTAGTTTTTATGAATCCTAAGACACATATGGTTGTAATGAAATTGGTCTCACAGCATTTGGATTGATATAAAAATAATGGTTTAATTTCTAAGTTGCATGAAATTCTTTCAGGACAGATTTGAGTACATTGCCTTGTATGATTTTTAATAAATCATGATTTTATGCTTTGACTCCAAAATTTTTATGGTATATACTAGACGTCAAGAGGAGTAGCTCTGTAAAATTTCATGTCATTTGGATGTGTATGGACAGCCCATTCATATTTTGCAAATGAGGCATATGCTGCTGGAATGAGCAGTAAACAGTGAAGGATAACTCTAACTTTGTAGATTTAATTTTGAAGTTAGGTTGAATGTTTTAAGTTATAATTTAATATGCTTATTTTTTGTTATGTTTGGATCATAGAGGAATTTTTATGCCTTGGTTTCTCTATGTTTTGGTAGGTAATATGTTTGATGAATGTACCTTGTTTTTGGGGAAACTTTATGTGATGGGAATTAAGATTTTCTTGAGTTTGAGAGTTAGGTTGTGATGGATGTATAAGTTTATATACTTAGGAAGAGTTTGTTAGTAATAAGTTTTGGTCTTTCATTTAGGTGACGAGAACGAGAACGAGAACATGGACACTTGAGCTCCTCTTGTACAAATCTCTCACGTCTTCTGTTTTCAGGTAAGGGATTTGTGACATCTACGTTTGATAAGTATAAAAATTGTTTAGAAAACTATTATGCATTAAAACATTTTAATTGGAGATATTACATATAAGCATGATTTAAGTAAAATATATGTTCGTGAGTTGTTCAATCTTATATACATGATAATTTTAACATATTGATGCTATTATTTATATCATAAACATAATTTTTAAGAATGAAGTGGATATGCTTCTGTTGTGAAACATTTATGTAAAAGCAAAGTTATCAGAAAAATATAGTTTTCAATTATTCCATTTTTATGATCTGAACTCAGCCAGTAAAGGTTATAGTACTAGTATTTCCATGGAAATTCTGATTGGCCATTAAAAGTGGGACTAGCTCTGCTATACCCGCCCTTGTTGGTAACGGCCAACTTGTGAAGGATGTCAACCTACCTCCATGGTTGAAAATATATATTATGATATGAACCCGGGATTATCTAGCATTGTAGGGAATGCTGGATGCCTAGCACATTGTGTTGGAAGCCTCCCAAAGTTGTGATAGACTTACAATTGGACTGACTAATATGTATATAAATGAGCTATTAAGCTATTTGGAAATTATAAGACAAGCCGGATAATAAGTTTATGATAAAGTATTTCACAGTCTATTCAAAGATAAAATTTCTGAATTATATTTATGTTTCTTATTATGTCCTTTTGTTATTATCTGAAGGGAAAAGGAAGGATTTTCACCTAAAAGTTCATAAGTTATTTTAAGAACAACGTAAATAATATGAAGGCTATTTTATCAAGCTGGCATATCCATAAAATATTTGATTTATATGCATTTTTATTAAGGGCCCATAGAGCTTAAAACCTAACTGGGCTTCGCAGCTTACCCTATTATATTTCAGTACACAGGTTCTTCTTGGAAGCAGCGAGAGTATTAGAGGTGGCAAAAATTCTGTGAATCTTGTTTGTTAGATTACATAGTTTTTGTTGTATAGTAGTTTAGCTCTTTTGTTGTATAGGAGGAATCAAGGTGTACTTGATCTTTTGAGCACAGTTGTATTTCGGAACTTTAGCTTGTTTTGAACCCCAGTTATATGTCTTTAGGGTTAGGTTTGTAATAAGAGTTTTTGCTAAACGTTTAGCTATATAATATTTACATGAACACCTAAGGTTTCAGCCAAGTGGTAATCTTGCAAAGTTTAAATGAGATGAAGTTCAAGGTTTTCATCATTTTTGTATATTATGGTTTTTATGCAAGAAAATAAGCAAGAATTCAAGAAGCAAATTCCTGATAAGCACCTTCAATTTAGGTTGGTTCGTGTTAGTATTGAGGTAAACTTGATATTAACATGCCAGTCATGCTTTAAATTCTGATGTACAGGTTTGGGTCGTGACAACATCAGCAATACCTTTATCAGAAAGAAGAGCTTGTTGACTGGATTCAACTCCATCTTTGAGCTCATCTTGTTCATTATCAAACTGATATTTATCAAGATTTTTATCAATTCTTAACAAAAGCAATTCTTGTTTAAGATTATTATTATCAGTTTTAATGCTTTTAAATTCATTGTCTAATTCAATTATTTCTTGTTTAACAACAGTGATTTCATGTTGGAGTTCATTAACAGTTAAATCTTTGGATTTCTTTTTGTTAAATCTTTCCAAAGTTTCTTCAAAACTTATTGTTGCTTTCAGTTTTTTAACATTTTCTTCTTTTGTCAAATTTTTCTTAAGCTTATTAAGATATTCTTTTTGCAATTCAGGATTTTCAATTTGACTTATCAATTTGATTAACAAGCTTTCATTTTCTTCACTTTTGGTGAAAACATTAACAATTTTAATAATATTGCAACAGGAATCTCTACAACCCAGTTTAACAGTAGGTGAACCAGAGGATTCATCATCAAATTGGTAACAGGAATCAGATGAAGAAGAAAAATCGTCTTCCAAGGAATCAGACGAGACGTTTGATTCAAGGATTCAGAATAGTTCTTCTTGATCTTCATCATTAATGTTTAACATATTAAGCTTATTTTTCAACTTACCAGGTTTTTGCTTACAGTCTTTACTGTAGTGATCAGGTTTTCCACAGTTAAAACATTTACCTTTACTAGATTTCTGTTTATCATATTTTTTAGAAACATTTTTCCTTTTAGCATAAAAATCATTAGGTTTAACAAAGTTGGTTTTGTATCTTTTATGTTTTTTATGGTTATAATTTTTGTGACCTTTATCATGCTTTTTCCCTTTTTTCCTGGAATGAGCAATAGGGGGCAAACCATATTGTTCACAGAAATTACCCATTTCATATTTAGCTTTTCTCTTATTTTTTAATTGGTATTTTAACAATTTTTCATCATTACACATGTTAATATCAAGTCTTTTAATAGTGCTTAAAATATCACCATAAGTTAGATTATCATAATCAATGGAATCATTTTTACCAATTAACTCTTGTTTTACCTTATGAGCAAAGATAAGAGGCAGACCGTCAATAAACTTTTCTTTCCAATAAGGCTTGTAGCAATCTTTCCGGAGCATGACTCTGGAAAGGAAAACATCTTAATATCATCTGTAATCAGACATAGTAGGACATCTCAAATTGTTTAGATAATCAGAAATTCGAGATGAAACATTGGATGGAATACCAACAAAATGTTTGAGAATAGTATAGATCAAAGTATTAACACCATCAGGAATATCTCGACCAATACTTTCATCAAAAATAGGCAAACCTTCATCATTCTTTTTAACGGCAGATTTAATAGATTCTCTGGAATCTTCTGTGAGATATGAATCCTACCAACCACGAAGAGTACCAGAAAAACTAGTAACAAGAAGTTCAACAATTTCAAGGTGACCAAGATTATGGTTATTCAAGTAAGTAATTCCAACCATAGACATTTGAGCCATTTTGTTAATTATTTCTTGTTCAGGTAAACCATCAATATTCCATTCATAAAGTTTATCAGCAAAAACAGAAAACTAAGTTTGAAAAGATCTTTCTTCAAACTGCATATCAGGAAGAGTAGGTTTTGAATACCAGTTCTTTGTAAAAGACACAGGATTAGGTTTTGCAACAAATCTTTTAATTTCTGGAAAATCATCATCAAAAATCTTTTTAGCTAAAACAGAAGATAATGAATCAGAATCCGTGTTTTCATCAAAAACAGTTTCTTTTCCATTTCTTGAAATAGTTCGAGCAGCACTTGTAGAAGTACCTTCAGTTTTAACTTTTAAATTAGAAAGCATTTTTTCAACAATCTCAAGAGTTTTTGCTCAAGAAGTTTTAAAATTCAATTTTTCTCTTTTACTAGGTAACTCAATCAAAGGTTTCTCAAGTTTTGAAATAACAGATTTTTCAACAACTTCAGGTTTTGGAAGAACAGTTTTTTCAACAATTTTTTCTTCAATGCGGTCAAACTGTCGACCAATAACATGCAAGGATTCATTAGTAAAATTGTTTTGTTCAATAATACTAAAAACAGGAGTATTAGCATCAACAATTTTGACAGGGGAGGCCTTCACTTCAATCCCTTTACAGTTTACGAGAACTGTCTCAAGGGGCGGATGGCTAGACCTAACAACAGTTTTATCTTCTTTAACAAAATTTGAATTCTTTATTACGTTCAAATGATTTTGTGAAATTTCATCTTTTAAAACATAATAGTTTTCAAGGAAATTAAAAAACAAAATTTTTTTTTCAATTGATTCATTTTTTTTCCATTTCCTTTTAACACAATCTTTTTTAGACTGAGCAAAAGTACTTTGGTAATATTTTCATTTATTTATGTTTTTAGCAAAAATAAATTCATTAAACAGGAAAACCATATCAATTTCAAAGCTTTCGTTTAAAGCATTCAAAACTCTTAATTGACTTTGGAAAACAGGGTTTTCAATAGTTTGAAAATCCGAAGAAGATGGAGACATAGATCTGGTATTTTCTTCTTCTTCATTAGCAGTTCTACTATATGGAGAGGAAGTTTCTGGTTTAGTAGAGTAGAAAACAGTGCTAACTTGGGAGTTACCACATGAAACTCCTTTTAGCTTTAAATCAGGTTTTTCAAAATTCTTTTGCAAGTATTCATTGAGATCAAGATCTCTTCTTGAAATACTTTTAGATCCAGTAAAGGAATGTCTTCCTACATTGATCTTCAAGGGTCTGTTATCATGAAAACTTATTTTAATAGTTCCATCAAGGTATTGTTGAATATGAGCAAGATTTAATTCATTAAAGACAGGTTTAGCAAGAGGGGATTCTCGTTCCAACAACCATTCTTTGGGAAGATTAATATCTTGCCATTGAATCATTTTTAGGACTTGAATCTTAGCATCGGAAGTTAAATATTAAATTAACATGGTTTTACCAGTAGGATCTCTTGTCCTAGAACAAGGATTTAATTGAAAACCCAAAAGTTTGTAATAAATGCGGTAAATAAGAGCAAAAGGCTTACTGCCTTCTTCCATGTCATAACCAGATATCAAAATATTTAATGTCAAGGCTTTAACAATATTAACATCATCCAAAGTAAGAGTGATATCAGGATAACAGTCAAAATAAACAGGATCATCATACAAAGAAGCAATAATCATACCAAAAATGCTATCATTAAATCTTTTAAATCTAGCATCTCTTAAACACATCAAAATAGAAGCATTATACATTTTCTTGTAAGTGGTTTAACAGCAACTTGAATAAGACCAATATGCAAATAACTGAGTTTTTTAGTAAGAAAATCATTAATATTTCTTTAAGAAAACAAGCAACATTTTTCATGAGTTCTAGAGATAGAAAATGTTTGTTCAACTGTTCTAACTCTGTATACAGAAAAAGTAGTATTTTCAGCCCAACTAAGCTTATAGATGGACTTAGTAGAAACCTTTGGGATATTCCAATTTCGAAAATCCGGAATCTCATTTTCTTCAACAGTGCGATCTTCTTGATTTACAATATCAAGAGGACCACCAATCGTCCTGAAGCTGACAGAAGAGTTGGATCTCCACAACTTCTCCATACTATCCTAGGTTTAACACTCAATTATCATGTTTTTCTTAACACCGTTGCATTTCATAACACATACCCTAAGCAACCCTATACCTCTCATGCCCTACACGCTCTCCCAGCAATCGTACACCATTATTATTACAAAGAAATGAAAATGGACTTTTACTCAATCATTGAGGGATGAAAGCAGAGTACATCACATGATGTAAAAAATCTTTGAAATTCCCTTTAGGATTCTCCTCAAACCTTCCAATCCTGAAGTGCTTTAGCTCAACTCCTTTTGCCTCCCCAGTGAGCATAAGAACATCGGTTAGTGTATTTTACATATCCATTTTTACACTAAAACCTACTTTTTCTATTTTACACATTCATTTTTACAAAACACCCACATCAGTTTATCTATTCTATCATCTCTTTTATTTAAATAATCAATTTTCTCAATTTTTTTATTATTTCTCTCAACTAACCCCTTTACATACGTGCTCTCTCTCTCTCTCTACCCATTTTTCCGATTTGTTGCTCTCTCTCTCTACCCATTTCTGAACACAGATCAACTCTCCCCTAGCTCGCTCAAGTACCGATCAAACTCGGTTAAGCACTAATCAAGCCATGCTTTATTCCTAGCGAACCTCTCGAACACAGATCAAACCGGTCAAGCACCGATCAAACTCTCGAACACAGTTCAACTCTCCGATCAAACTCGATCAAGCACCGATCAAGCTCGGTCAGATCTCCCTAGCTCCGATTAGGCAAGACCCACGAGCTCCGATCATTCCATTCAAGTACCGATCGTTCCACAAGCACCGATCAAGCTCGGTTAGATCTCCCTAGCTCCGATTAGGCAACGGTCAGATCTCCCTAGCTCCGATCAGACAAGACCCACGAGCTCTGATCAAGCAAGACCCACGAGTTCCGATCATTCCGCAAGCACCAATCAAGCACCGATCTGTCTCTTTGTTGGTTTATTCGTGTGAGTTTGTTTGTGTATGGGTGTGTTTGTGTATTTCTGTGTTGATTTGTCTATGTGGATGTGTTTGTGTGTAGGTGTGTTTGTGAATATCTGAGGGAAAAGAAGATGAGGAGAAGAGAAGTTACTGAGTTCATTGTGCACGGAGAAGAGAGAGAAAAAAAAAGGTGCGAACGTGAAATTAATAAAATAATATATGGACGAGCTACAATAACCGTGTAAATATACACAGTTACTGTAGCAAGTATATAAATATACACATCTTTACATATTTTTAAAAGCACTGATGTGGAGTATTTTTGAAGCAAAATGTGTAAAAGCGATTTTTTTTTTTTCCATTATACATGATTTTGCATCTACTGATGTGGATGCTCTAAGGTCAACGAATATTCTCCCCACCACCAGACTCTTCTTGAACCCATGCCCTAAAAAACCACCTTCGACCACAACGTCCTTCCCAAACTTTCCACCCATGAAATCAATCACAAAATCCTCATATGGGGTCATCAAATACATGCACAACTATGTAGCCACAGGCCCTCTAGAATCAACCAAGATCAACCCTTTCTAATTCTTGACATATAGCTAGAGGACCCATTTGTTGTTGTTGTTGTTTTTTTTTTTTTTTTTTTGAGAAACTAGAGGACCTATTTGTTGGTTTAGTTGGCCTTCTACAACAAATTATTGAAAACTTAGATACAGGAAGCGTTCTAACAGACAGTAGGAAGATATTGATCACTTTATAGTCTTTGATCTTTGGCTAAATAGCTCTGAAATTGACTGGGAATCTCATGGGGAAAACATGTACAGCTGCACACTGAATATATACTCCCTCCAGCATTGCTGGTAAGGGTTTTTGACAAGTAGCATGGCTCTTAAGATTACATGCCACAATGCTTAAACATTGTTCTTTCAAAATAGAACACAAGTCCACCTCTACTTCGGCCAATTCTGCATTTTTTTTGTTATTCTGTCAAAATCCAGCATTCAGTCCAAGACTCGAAGTATCTAAAGTCACGATACCATGTAAATAAAGCACCAGGAGTTATAGTTCTCATTATTTTCTGCTGCACTATCTTCTTATGTGCCAAAAGTTCAACAAAAATACTTTGAAAAGAAAAGTTTCAACCATATTGTTATAGTGAGCAAAAAACGAAAAAAAAATATATACATACATACATACATACATATATACATATATATATATATATATATATATATTGAGATTTAAGAAAACTATATGAATTTAAAAATTATAAATCAACAAAGATATGGACACTAGACAGTCAGCAATATTAAGAATTTAAGAAACATGCAGACATACACAATTGATCACAAAACTTGCTCTTACATGGAAGACCCAGCCAATTTGTACAAGCCACAAATCAAAACAAAGCGTGCCTCCGATCATGGATAACTAAACATATTCTTTAGAATTATAAGGATATGTGTAAATACAAAAGTAGTTAAGTACAACCTTTGGTTGGTTTTGAGTAAACAAATTCTCAATCTATTTCTAGTATCATGGTAACAAGGCATTTTGTCTTATTGGATGCAACCAAGCAATCTGGGATTAACAAAAATAAAAATGGAAAATCACAGTTGCCTGGTTGAGCTAAATAATGATCAATCTAAATATATCTAGGAAGAAAAAAAAATCAATGATTGTACTTTATAAAATAAAAAATAAAAAATTAATGATTACATAGACAAATTTGATGCCAGAAACAAGAAGATCCTGGTTGGGCCCTCTTGCATTCAGATAAGTATCAACCTGCAGATCAGGAAAATGCAATTAAGTTTAATTTACACCATAATCATGCCATTTAACTGTGAAACAGAATCCAATATCACATCAGTAGAACAAATAGATAAGGCAAAAATATTGCATGATATTACAAACACAGAAACACAAAAACCCCACACCCAGTAAATCAAGCAGATTTGCAACGAAGCCAACTAATACAAAGAAGAAAGGCTCACTGACCAGTTTGGCTTCTCAAATCATAACAGTAGCAAGAAGTGCATGCAATATGGCCCAATAGATTATAATTCCCATACGTAATGCAGGTTGTCGCATCAGAGCCCGATCACAAGAAACCCTTGCAGATTAAGAATAAAATATGGTTTCAGCCTATTTGCTTAAATGAGTTTCAAAACAAAATGATAAAAAAAAATTAAAAAAAAAATAATTGGGTGTCCTACCAAAGGCCATCAATCATCTCAGTCACAGGTCTTGTAAATCTTGGCACAATTCTTGATGTAGTGAGTGACTTGAAACCATGAACTACAGTGGCAAAAGAAAGTAAAAGGAAAAAAAAAACATAAATATATAAGAAATGCATTCATTATATTATAAGCTACATTAATATATGCATGTGTATGCACGCACACGCGTGTGTATAAAAGAGAATAACAAGCCAAAAGTTGTATTTTTCTTGGTTTACCTTTCTCATCATCTTCGTCTTCTAACCTACCACTACTGCCAGGATCCATATCTATAGCAATGGCAACCTGGTCATTGTTGCCTTTCCGCAAACTGCGCACTTGAGGTGCAATTGAAGTCCCAGGCACTGTCCGTTTGTTTATCTGCAAGGAAGTTCACCATAACCGATTACGTAATGTCAAGGGTAATCTAACAAAGATAAAAGGTCAAAATCATAGAATACTCTATATAGGATAGGGCATTGAAAGTAATGAAGACGAATTCTGATAGAGGATATAAACATTATTAACTACCAAAAATCACAAGCAATATAATAACGTTTAACCTAATCACTAATGAACCAAAACTCACAAAGAGGCATTCACATAATCTGAATTTAATCAATCTATCAAATAGTTCAAAACATTTCTCCCCTAATAAGTACTAATAGTATAGAACAAAATAAAAGTGTATAGTTGTGGTCTATAAAGATCAACTGGAAGCACAAAGCAAATATCACATCTAACAATTTTGAAAGGCAAACCAGTGCTAAAAGGCACATCTTAGTTCATGTACCAGTGGTTGCCACTATAACACTTTCTTTTCTTTTTTGGTGGTGGTCGTGGTTTTGGAGGGGGGCAGTGTTTCAAAGATGTTCCTAGCATCTTTTTTCCAGAAAATGAATTTTAAAAAGGATGCAAATAAAGCTATATCAAAATACTAAAAACTAGGAATCTAAAATACTCTCACCACAGGTTCAACTTCCAAAATTTCAGAGGTCATGCTAGTTGCCCTTTCAGATTCCCCTACACCCTCCAGCAAATTTAATCGTGATTCCTTCTCATGTAAAGACTTCTCAAGAAATTCTTCTTTGCGTGTTAACTCTTCCACCTTGCTTCTTTCGACTTGTAACAATGTGTCCTTCCTTTGAGCTGCTGCCCGTAAATTTTCCAATTCCGATATGATAGAAAAAACCCTCTTCTGGAGTATTTCCTTGTGTTCATGAACATCATTGCTGTTCTTATCATCAAGATGCACATCATGCACCTCAGCCTGAGCAACGATCAGTTCAAACCATGTCAAGAACTCATGAATCTCATCTGAGGTCCTTTTGCTACTCGTTTGTGATGCAACCAGAACATCATTGGTGCATCTAGTGACCTCTTGCCTTAAGAAAGAGATCTCTGCATCCCGATCTTGCAGTTGTGCTTGAAGCTTTTCAACCTCAGCTAGGAGACTCTCAGAAAGATGATGAAGCTCATCAAACTTGGTCACAGTGATGGAAAGCTTTTTCAAAGCTTTTCCACGAGAAGCATCAAGGTTCTTCAAATCTAAATTCTTTTGTTGTACAACTTTTTCCATTTCCTCCATCTTGTTTGTCAGATTTTCCATCTGCACCTCTTCCTCGTCAAGTGCTTGCATCAGTGCCTCAATTTCTGTGATCAACAAGTAGTATCTATTATCCAAATAAAGCATTATGAACCATACAAAAATGGAGTAAATTTAAGAAAAATCTAACTGACCTTGGTCTTTGGCAGCAAGCACATCAGTAAGAGATTGAACCTTCTCCTTTAACTCAGTTGAGGTGGCTTGTGCATCTTGCAGCTCCTTCACTCTCTGCTCTAGTAAGTTCCGTTCTCTCTCTATCACTTCAACCTGTTTTTCCAAATCATACACCCGCGCTCTAGAAGATTGAAGATCTAGTGAGTAACTTGTTGCAGCAGCTTCAGCTTCCTTTATTTGACCTACCAGCTCCATGCAAATCCTTTCTTTCTGAATGTCCTTCTCCTGAAGCTCCTTCTGCAAATTTGCTATGGTAATCTTCAATTCCTTTTGGCTACCCACTACAGTTTCAGCTTTCAAGCTAGCAAAATCCCTCACAGCCAACACAAGTTTATGTGCCATTGTCCTGATAGATTCCTCAGAGGACAATTGAGCTGGTCCACTGGAAGGAAATTCTCCATCAACAGATGTTGATCTCAAATTCAAACCCAGATCTCCAGTAGCCATATTATTTCCAACCAGGTCAACTCTTCTGTTTTCAATTTCCACAACCGAACTAGCACATGCTTCATAAAGCACAGCAATGTTTTTACGCAACAGTATAAGTTCCATGTCTTTTTCTTTTTCCACTGAATCTATATGAACCATGTCTCTCTTCATTGCTTCAAACGACTCTTTTTGGGAAGTCACCTCTCCCTGAACAATCTCCATCAATTTAGATAGACTGCTACATTGTTCATGTAATGACACCAAGTTTTTGGAGAATTTTTCTTTAAGATCTCCAATTTCTGTCATGAATTCTTGCAGATGATCCACAACAAAATGACATGCTTCAAATACAACATTTTCGTCAAAATGACCATCAGTTTTGGAGTCCAACCAAGAATCCATAGACAGAAAGTTCTCCTGAACAAGATAACACAGGGTGCAAGATATAAAATGAATTACACATTCAATGACCAATTAAAAATAATGCAAACTATTGTAGTCATAAAAGTCTTATAAGAATTAGATGAGTAGAAATTTTGCTCGTGCCCACTATTTTATTCATTTTTATAGAAAGATCTACAGAAGAACAAAAGTCAATGCAAATATGACATGAAGCAAAGACTGACAACTGTAGATCAGTATATATAACATTAGTGCAGATCTTGTAAGTGAAACATCTATTGATATTAAGACAAGAATCAAAAGCCTAGCCCTATATTTGAATGGGGGAGAGGAGAGGAGAGGGGAAGGTTAAAATATACTCATTTTTAGTATATTCTAGGTACCTTTCCCTCTCCTGATGCAACCATGGAAGATTGATTTGTTAATACTTTGCAAATTTGCCTATTTTAGACTTATTTTATGGGGCCCACATGTGAAGTCCAATTGAAGGTCTATACATGTCCTCAGTCCTCACATTAAAAAGGATTTTTAATAAGTTACGGTGAATTTTGTGCAAAACTGTAATTTCTGTAATTGCTGTGAATAATTGCTATGCATTAAGGGTAATTTGGTAGTATAATTAAGAAGAATTTTTCTAGGCTACATATCTTAGGTTTTATTTCTTTAAGTCCATGTTAGTCTATTATTAAATTTTAGTTTTCTAGCCAAACTAGGAGTCTTAATACTACAGGTACAAGAAAGAATATGTGCTCAATATACTCAAAGGAGAGATTGAGTTGATTAATAAAAAATATTAAGTGTTTTGAGCATTGAGGCATGTTAGCCTTTGCGAGTTCTTTCTCCCTTTCTCTTTTCCCTTTTCTTCTCTTTCTTGCTGTGTTATTCACGGATACTGTTCAATTGTTCATGCAGCCCCTGAACACCATTAAATTATCTATTTCTTCTTCCTTCCAATCCCAAATCAAGACCTTTCTTTTACCTATCAAAACCCTTAACCCCACATACTTTATTCTACCAAATATCCATCAAATAACTCATCAAACCACCTTTTAATTCATTAAACAATTCTAAACCCTAGATCCACAAATTCTCCTAACCCTAAGCCCACCACAAGCTCTCGTAGACAAATTCCCTAATTTATCCTACATCATCTCCTCTGCCCCATCTCCCTCCATTCCAAACATATCAAATAGATTTTCTTTCTATAATTAAAGTAGCATGAAGATATCAATTTCACTTAAGTACTCTACAAATTGACATAATAGGGGAGTCCATTGATCATTTATTGGTGCATTGCCATGTAGCTAGAGCTGTGGAATATGGTATTTTCTTTATTTGGGGTTCACTAGGTTATGCCATGCCATGTTGTGGATCTTCTAGCAAGCTGGTTGTATAAATGTAGCAGACGTAAGTCCTTGGTGATTTGGAGTATGATTCCTCATTGTATTATGTGGGGTATTTGGTGGGAGAGGAATGCTTGTACTTTTGAAGGATGTGAGAGATCAACTCATGATATGAAATTGTTTTTTCTCGAGGGATGTGAACGCTCTATGTTAGAGATTAAGTCTTTCTTCTTACACACTCTCCTTGATTGGAGTGTGGTCTTTTGTCATTTTTCTTGTTCTTCCCTTCCTGCTTTACTTGATCATTGTAATCTTGGTCTTTGATTTATGCCCCCATAGTACATTTCCAATGTACTCGGGTTGGCTGTTTTCCTTTTTATTTTAATAAAATTTTCGTTACTTATCAAAAAAAAAAAAAAAAATTATTTTTTCTCTAAACTTTGCTAGAGTGGACAAATGCTTCAGGTATTTTTATTTTTAATTCTTTGACAAATTTGTTAGATAGTTGTACTTTCTTTGCTTTATAGTTTTTGCTGTTTTGACTGTTTCCTTAGTACACCGCCTATGTGCTTTGGTTTCCTGTATCGTTTTCTTTATTCAATGAAGTTATATTACTTATTCAAAAAAAAAAAAAAATGAAAATTTGACATAATAGGAGTACTTAAAATTAGAAGAGGGGGGGGGGGGGGGGGGAGAGAGATTAAACACTACAATAGATAACTATCATTACAAATAGGATGGTCATTACTTTTTGTACAAATGGACAGATTCCATACAAAATCCAATTTATAGGTATTTTTTATCTGTAAGTTTCACAACCTATTTGTACAAATCCACATAAGGCCTTAAATTTTGACATATGGGAAGTGGCTCAAATTAAACAAATCTTCTCCAACTACAAGGAGTTTGAGGAGTTTCTGCCTCTCAATAAAAAGTGAGTAGATTCCAGATTTTGCAAGAAACAACCAACAATAATCCAAGGGCCAGCACAATAATGTCAAAAAAATTGATAATTTTCTTTTCTGCCCCCTATAAGCAGCTTTTGAGTGCTAATAAGACTACCAAATAAGAACACATTACTGTTTTCAAGGGTTTTTTTATTAGTTAAAGAGGGACAGCTAATGAGCTGAGTTTCTCAGTTATTTTATAACAAAACAACATAGAACATCAGATTCAAAGTACTGATATTATAAAATAAAGGCCAACTTAGTATTTGAAAAACTAGTCTTTGGTTCTGAGGGAGCATACTATTTACTGTTAACTTATCAAAAAAGAATAAGGCCAACTTAGTAACGTAATGTTTTTCATGGGTGAGTGGGGGTGGGTGGGGACCTAGGCACACTTGATTCACCACAAGGTGCACTTATGTTGAGTTTCTCAATTTTTAACAAAGACAGTATAGCACATCCTTTTGTGGGTACATAACAATATAGAATATAAGACACAAATATCAATCTATACTGCACCAAAAAAATTCAGAATCAACACAAATTAACTTTATATAATATCTACTGCTGTTAGACACTTCCTCTCAAATTATTTGAGAAAGAAATCCAGAACTCCATTCTATGTATCTTTTGCAAACGACCAACAAGGAGAAAAGGCCACTAGTAACTCAAGCTGTATAGGGATGCCAACTAGAAAGATAACTTTTCCAAAACAAGCTTATCCAAGACAATATACATATCTTGAGGTGATACTACCACTCATAGCCATAGGATACATCAAAGCAATGAGCAAGCAGTACATTTATATCGGTTTGACTGTACTAATCTGCACATATATTGAGGTTTGGTACTCTTTTTAACATAAGTGTCATTACACTACTTCAAACAAAATTAATTGTAACTAGGATAAAGACTATAAACTTTTTTTATTCCCAAATCCCAATCCAAAGATCTTAGCATAAACTTGCAAATGGCCTTAGGCTCAACCACAACATTTAAAAATCAATGAGTCATGCATGCATAAATGTATGCAAGCATTTAGCAAATATACTGCATATGCATGTACAAAGGCCACAAAAAATTCCCCCTCCCAAAAATTTTATAAGAAAAAAAGTAATTTTACCAGAATTTTTCAATGCCCAAAAAGAATAAAAATAACCCTGAATGTGCTGCATCCATAGCATGTTTTACTTTAGAATCAGTGTGAGATTAACCAAAGACAAGATAATAAATAGATAAGTGTACACAAAATATACTAAGACAAATAGATAAGCCCGAATGATACCTTTTTATCTGAAATTCTGGATATAACACCATCAGATACAGTGAAAAGAGGTGCAACAACTAGCTCAGCTTTGTCTGCTTTCAGAAATGACTCAACACCAACCTCCAGATTGTGCAAAAATTCCAAGTCCTTGGAGAAAACATCACCTTGTAAATTCTTAACATCATGAAAGCCCTTTCTGAGTTGGTTCAGAATAGACTTTATCGCCATAAATTCAGATAATTGGTTCTTTCTTTCCTCGGAACGAACATCAGATAACTTTTCAAGCCGTGAAATAGCTTCAAGTTTGGCAGCCTCAGCCAAATCCCTTTCCTTAGTAAGCTCAGCAACTTCATTCGCAGCTTTTGCTAGCTGCTCTTGAAGAACATCATTTCTGTCTTGAACTTCATTCAGCTCAGCAAGGAGCAGCTCTGCTGCTCTTTTAGATTTCCTCGACTGCTGCTCTGAAGAGGCAACAGCTGCGTCTAAATCAGAGACTAGTTTTCCAAGTTGTTCCAACCTCTCCACTGGATCACCACTGTTGACTTCACCACCAACATCAATGCCATTTAAAGTATTCAAAATCATGCTCAACATATGTTCTTTCTCTTGTAAATAGTGCTCAGTTTCTGTTAAATGATTCCTCAATAACAAACGCTCAGATTCTAGGGCTTCTACCCTTTCTGGGTAAGCAGATAAGTCCCTGAACTTCTGTTCATACTCTGCAAGAGCATTTTCCCAGTGGGTAATCTGAGATTTCAAGAGTTCCACCTCAGTTTTCTTCTCTTCAATGGTTTGCTTCAGACTGTCCCGCTGTTGCACCAGTGACTTCCCTTTTCTAACTGCAACATTTAACTTCTCTCTCACAGAAGCAGACTTCTGCTCCTCCTGACTAAGTAGCTCTTGCAACTCCTCTTTTCTTCTACCAAGAGCTTCTACTTCACAAATCAAACTTTGCTGCTTCTCCATATATCTATCTCTTTCCTCTGTCACAAGCATCAGCTCACGCATAGCCTCCTCCAGTTCTTTATTCGGAACAGCTATATCCAGTTCCCTGGAATCATGTGAATTTATGCTTCTTGCTTCATCAAGAGTAATACTAGAATTTTTAGCATGGTCTGTATCGGCCAAATCCCCAAGCACAGGATTCATTGAAGAAAGAATTGCATAATTTTCTATAAGCTTCCTCAGTAATTCCTCCAGGCAATGGATACTACCAGTTCCAGAAACCAGATCTTTTGTTCCAGATTCTTGCAACGCATTGCTAACCAAATCCTGCAATCTTCTGATTTCACCTTCAATGCTGACAATTCGTTCCTCATTCCCAAGCTGATCAACCAATTTATCCTTCAAACCCGTAACTTCATGCTGCAGCTTTTCATTCTCAAGTTTGAACTCAACTGTCTCTGCTGAAAGTTTTTCGTGTTCATGAGCCAGTATCTCCAATCTTTCAGAAAGGTGCTCTCTCTCTTGAGTAACTGCCTGGAGGTCTGCCTCAATTGTCTTTGCTGAAAGTTTTTCATGTTCATGAGCCAGTATCTCGAATCTTTCAGAAAGGTGCTCTCTCTCTTGAGTAACTGCCTGGAGATCTGCCTCAAGGCCAGATGCTCTCCTTTGTGACTCTTCCAAATCAGCACTTAGTGATCCACAATAATTTTCAAAATTATTAATCTTGTCCCGGAAAGAATTTCTCTCATGCTGAGCCTCCAAAAGTGCTTTTCCTAACCATTCGATCCTATCCTCTGGTTCCGCAGACCGGAACTGCGAAGGCATATCAATCCTGTCCAAAAGTTCTTCGAATCTCTGTACCAAGTTGTTCCTTTCCATTAACGATTGTTCGAGCATTTCATTTTGTTCAGCCAACCCATAAAACCTATTTTGAAGTTCCTCCAACTTTCTTCTCAAATCGTCCCCTGAATTTGAGCTTGGCTGTACATCGTCTCTCCAAGCATCTATACCAACAAAACCAGCATCAGAATATGAACCTCCTCCTGCAGAACTCTTCTGATCCCAATCAGTCACAGGCACGGAGTTTCCAGTAGCCGACCTTGCCAACCAATCAATCTTTTCAATTATATCTCTTGAATGAAAATGCTCTGGCAGATCAAGGTCTTCCAAAATCTCTTCTATTCTTTGAAGGACAGAATCTTTAAGAAGGAATGATTCTCTTAAACTAGTGGCTGAGTTGCGAATGTATGAAAGCTCAGATTCCAGAGCTTCCACACGCTCACCTGCCTCCGAGTAGGTCTTAAGTTTTGTTTCAACTTCTTGAAGCCTAGTGTCTTTCAACTGCAGCTCTTGCAAGCATCTCTCCAGTTCACTAGAAGTCTCTGCCAGAGACTGCTTGAGACCATCTCGCTGCACAACCAAGCCTTTCCCCTTGGCAACAGCTATGCCAAGTTTCTCTCTAATAGAAGATACTCGCTGATCTGACTGTTCAAGTTCACTTATTTTCTCCCGTATTTCAGAACGTGTGGCAATAAGGGCTTCCTCTGCCAGGCGTAAACTGTCCCTGAGAATAGGGATTTCATTTTCATGCTCAAAGGTCAAGGCTTCTAACTGATGTATCTTATCCTGCAGTTCAGTCAACTCCATCATCTTATATCCTAACTGTTCTCTAGACAAGCCAACTAGCACACTAGCCTCCTTAAATTTCTGAACAAGAACAGACACCAAAAACTCCAAACGCATAGCAGGCGTTGCATCCAAGTTAATCTCAGCTTCATCCAATTTTAACACATCTTCAACATCTACAATTAACTTATGAATAGCATTTAAATTCAGGCATCTTCTGTTCATTTCCTCAAATTCTTCTGCTCGATTAATCAACTCTGTGGTGAGTTTACTGTTAACAGACTTGAGTTGCAGCTTCTCATCCAAAGAATTCTCCAGCTGGTCCAAGAGAGTCTTGTATTCACTATAATCTAAGGGATCAAGCAGTTTCTCAATCTGTACATTTTTCTCACTTTCATCCACAGATCCACATGAACTTATCACAAGTTCCCAAAGTTTACCATGCATCCTACTCAATATACCAATAGCCAATTCATTTTTTCCATGCAAATCACCACTTTTCTCATTCGCCTCTTTGTATAAAGTACAGATTGCTTCATGGTCAGTTTGGGCAGCTTGGAGTTTCCCCTGCAGAGCCTCAATCACTTCATTGGCAACATTAACAGAAGCAGCAACACGGCTACTTATATCCAAGCCATTGTGAGTAACAGTTGAGATAGTTGAGGTGAAATCTTCCCCAATTGATTTATCAAGCTTCCCAACAGCATCAAGAATCTGAGTAACAGTAGAATTCCAATCCTGCTCAAGAATCAATACCCTCTCATCCGCTTCCTTCTGCAAATTTTCTAATTGACTGCCAATTACAGAAGCCATCTCATTTGAACTATGCTGAAAATCATACAATTGACTCTGTAATTCACTAATTCTTGATTGGTACCCTCGTAGTTTTCCACCAAGTTTGCTGTTTTCTGCTCTGAGATTAACGTCATGTTGCTTCAAGGATTCATAGAGAACCTCAAGCTCACCATTCTTTGCCTCAACGTCACCAACATGTTCCTTTAAAGCTTCACATAGAACCCCAAGCTCAATGTTGGCAGCTTCCAAATTGTTACTGCGTTCCTTCAAAGCTTCGTGTTCATCCCTGAGCTCCTCAAACATGGCATTAGCAATTTTCCTACCATCACGTTCCCCCTTGAGCAGTATACTGGCATCCTCAGCACCCACCCCCAGCTGCTTAAGCAATGCCCTCAAATTTCCGGTTTGCTCTTTTGTTACCGTGAATAGATCTGCTGGAGATTGATTTTCAGTCAAAGCCCTTTCCTCTTCCTCTTGTTCATCAAGCTGCACCTTCGACTCGAAGGCTTGAATTAGTTTTGAAACCCCAGGTGCAGCAACTTTACCAGCTGACCTGCTCAAAAATGCTGAATGAGAATGCATCCCTTCAATTGCCTTTTCAAGTTTCTGCAAAATTTTCTCTGCCTCCTCTAAGTGTCCCTTCAAGGCAACAAACCCAAAAGAATCATCAAAGACTACCTGTTCAGGCAGCTCGAGTGGTGGTTCTACTGCAAGGCCATCA
This sequence comes from Lithocarpus polystachyus, assembly GCA_033629205.1. Classification (NCBI taxonomy): domain Eukaryota; kingdom Viridiplantae; phylum Streptophyta; class Magnoliopsida; order Fagales; family Fagaceae; genus Lithocarpus; species Lithocarpus polystachyus. The sequence goes on along the minus strand of CM066173.1, from coordinate 27,208,259 downwards.
GATAAGGGTGTCTCTAATACAGGAGAATAAACTTCACTATCTTGCTTCCCAAGAATCTTGTGAGAATCTTCATAATCTGCTCGACTTTCATGGCCTCTACTTCGTACTTCCAGACTGACTTCATTCCCAGCTTCCCCAACTTGACAGGGTATTTGGGTTTGCTGGCCATCAATCTCTCCTATTTTAGCTTTAAGAGTGTCCAGACTGCTATGAAGATAAATATTTTCCCCAGTGACTTGTTCAAGGCGCATAGTCACTTCCTTCAGGTCAACTTCAATCTTCATTCGTTCCCCATGGTCTGTAGACAACCGTTCTTGAAGAGCAAGAAGCTCAGTAGTAAGCCTCTCATTCTCAAGAAAAAGATGCTCCTTCTCCTCTTCAAGCTTGCTTCTTTGTTGTGTTTCCAAAGCAAGACTCCCACTTAAATTTCCATTTTCTTCCTGTAAAGCTGCCACCAGAACCTTACAATCGGCCAATTCTACAGACTGTTTCTCCTTCTCATGGGACAGATGCTTCTTATCCTCTTCAAGCTTCTGTCTCTCCTCCATCACTGAAGCAAGACTCTCACTTAAGCTAGAACTTTCAACCTGTAAAGCTGCTGTCAAACTCTTGCTGTCAGCTAATTCAATTAACAGCTTCTCATTCTCATGGAATAGAAACTCCTTTTCATCCACAAGTTTGTTTCTCTCTTCATTCACAGAAGAAATGGCCCCCTCTAAATTATTATTTTCCACCTGTAAAGCTGCTACCAAACTCTTGCAGTCAGCCAACTCTGTTAACCGGCTCAGCAAGTCCCCTTCTGACCTTTCCAGACTATTCTGCAACTCACATGCTCTAGCAGAAAATTCCTCAACCTCTGCCTTCGCTGTACAAAATTGGTCTTGGAGCTCCTCCCTACCGGTAGTTACAGACTGGAGTTCAGATCTGCATTGTGCAAGTTCTTCAACAAGGAATTGATTCTTCTCACGAACTTCATCGAGTGAAGCATTGAGTAGAGATATTTCATCAACCAACTGACGCTGCTGGGGATCTAACCCCATCTGTAGTTCAGACTGTTCAGCAAGTTGCAAGTGAAAGATATCTTTAGTAAAATATGTGAGATACAATTCTTCTTTGAGTCTCTCCAATAAATCTGTAAAGCCATACTCTGCAAAAGTAAAACTCCCAGTCCCCAATTCTGCATTAGTAATTGATTCTCTTGACTTGAGCAGAAACCTAAATTCTTCTTCATTAAGCCCCCTTATCAACTCTGCAAGCTGCAAGAGACTGGTTGCACTCGTGTCTGGGACAGGAGAAACAGTCCATCCTCCAGCCAAACTTGCCATTTTCTTTTCAGGAGGTCTTTCAAGGCTTTCACCCTCAGGCATAAAAGATTCACCAGGCATATACTGCTGATTGCACCCCTCTGCAGCTGTCCTACAGTCCAAATCAGCCTGAACCTTTTCTTCCCTGCCTTTTCCATAGTCACCAGACTGAAAAGTCATGTTTGAGTTTTCTCCGTAAGATGAATCTAGTGCTATTTCTTGTCTCTGCCAATTTGTCATGGAAGGATTAACAGCTGAAATCCCGTCAGCTTCTTGTAAAGTCGAAACAGAAGCTGAAAACCCATCTGACAAGAGTGTACCATCAGATGCAGATACTTCACCTGGCTCACCAGTTTGCTCTGCTTCACAGTATGTCTCCTCCATACTAGTCTCAACTGAAGCTATCCTTGAAAGAGTTTCAGCACTTTCACCATGCTCATACAACGGAAGCTGCCTGTCTCCTTCAAGCTCTATTTCACTGCTGCGATCAGATTGCTTTGAGTCCAAACCATCAGCTTCCTGCATTGCCCCTACCCAGCAACAAATGAGATATAATTATACATCAAATCCACACATTATCTTCCCTAACCAGCCCAACATATTTCTCGGAGATTCCGAAATGATTAAGAATTAAGTATCAAGTGAAGGAGAGGACAACCTACATCTGTTACCTGATCTTCCCTCGACTGCATCGAGGATGTATCAGGCTCACTAATCCCCATCGAATGCGATAATGATGATTCAATAGTTTCCAAATCTGAACCATCATGAGGTGCAATTTCCCTTTCAGTAACCTGGGACGACACAGTTGATACTGGGGTAGTGGATGATTCATCAGCATCAGCTTCATGCTGGTCAGATTTACCGGATTTTTTTGAGGATTTTCCATGGCTAGCACTGCCTTTACCTTCCTTCTTCTGACGATATTGCTGAAGCTATTGATAGAAAATTAAAACCCAAAATTAATATCCCCAATCACTCACATTCACTATCTGTTTGGTTGATAAGATATCAGCGAAAAGGAAACTAGCATAATTTCCAAATCCTACCCAATTGAAAAATATAGCTCAGCTCGAATTTCCCATTTTTAAGAACAGTAAACAAAATACATGACATTAAAACTTTATCTTTTTTCTTTACAGATCTTCAGCTTTAATATCCTAACAACCAAACAATGATTCAGGAACCCATGTTTTAATCACACCCGAAAAAAATATTCAAAAACCCTGATGCTACATTTGCTCGATGAGATACCAAAATAAATAATAGAAAACACAAAGCAAAAGCCTCGTTTCTACTTTTTTTTATTTCCACCCCTTCAAACAAAGTAACCAGCTCAGTTGCCCCCAAACAGTTATCGAACTAAAACTTAACTATAATACAAAATTAAATTAATTATGAACTCAATAATATCATATAACCAAAGAAACAAAACCTATATCCTTTCTTTTCCTACAAGTTCTAAGCAACCAAACATGGAATAACTACAGTTTCAAACTCGAAAAATCCCAAACTACATAGAATGAATAAACAAAGTAAATGAACAAGGACCTTTTTGCGGCCAGCAGCGAGCAGATCGGTACGGCTCTTGTTCTTGTCCATCTCCACACAAATCACAACCACACACAAGTCTCGATCACCATTAGAGACTCCACCTCTTTACAATGCCTAGAACAACAACAAAAAAACGAATATTCAACATAAATAATCAAATGTCCATGTTCGCTGTTTGGTAGCAGAGAAAATTCTTATAAGACTCAACTTTCAAGTGCCTATTAACTCAAATAACTAGCTAACCATTATGAACCTGAAAATTCAAAATCTCAGTTTCGTGCATTTTTCCCACCGACCAAACAGAACGTTAAAAAAGGAAATTCTAAAAGGAACTGATTCGAATTTTTCTACCAAATTAAACCCTAACTATCAATCAAACGGTAAATTGTTTGAAAACGAAAACAATTTGATTCGTGAAACATCGAAAACGGAAATTGATTTTGCGAAATGAAATGAAAAACGTACCTCAATATTTGGCTTATAGCTTGGCTCGATCTATTCGATTAGTGCAAATGCAAATTTGATTTTGCTTTTGCTTCGAAAAACGAGCAAAGACTTGTTAGAGTGTGTGTGAGTTTTTGTTTTATGCGTTTTTTCTTTGATCTAACGCAAGCTTCGTTTTCTCTGTAGGCTCTCACCTCTATAGGTAAAACGTCGAAATGGGCATGGCATAGTTGTAAATAATACAAATAAAACACACTGTTTGTTCGGTACTGAGGGGCTGAGCCGGTTACGTTTGGTACTCAACCCAAATCTTACTCCCTACCTAAATTTTCTCTCTTTTTTTTTTTTTTTTTTTTCTCTTTTATATTTCCAACAAGAATAATGTTAAAGATAGCAACTATTTTACAAAATATTTTACAAATTGCTGATGTGATAAGTAATTATTAATAAATAAAATGTAATATTAATTATAGACCTAGATGAAAACCAATAAGATATTGGTCACATTTACATTTTATAAAAATGTTGTAAAATAATTTGTGACTATAACATTACTCTTCCAACAAAATAGAGAAATGTGTTTCATTTTATTTCTTGGTTTGTGGGTTTTTTTATAAATAAATATATATTTGCAAAACTTAAAGAAAATTCAATTAGATTCTACGATTGAAGTCCAATGTTACAACATGTGTCCTAAAGTATTTATTTTTAAAAAGAGTTTTATTTCTTAATTTTATAGTCAAATATGAGATCACATTATAAATATTTATCCAAGTGAGTTATTGTTTACAAAATCCAAAGAGTTTAGAATTAATGAACATAAAAAAAAATTAAAAATTAAATGGTTAATTTACATTTTCTACCTAATAATATTCTTACAAAACTTTTTAAAAAGTTAGAAAAAAACATAAGAATGACTATCAATAATATTTAAATTATATATGTAAAAATTATACTATGCATCTTAATGTATATCTTTTCAGTATATCCATACATATGCATAAGGTTACAATCTAGTATCAGTTAATGTATATTGTATAATAACATAAAGGATAAATTTTGCACATTTAACTCCAAAAATCACCCATATCGGTCTATGTAAATTTATAAAAATAAAATAAAATAAGATGTGAGATACCATAAAAGCCTTGCAAAACTTTTCATGTCTATTTTAACATGAGAATCTGTTTTTTTTTTTTTTTTTACCTAACCAATTTTCAAAAGCAAGATTATATATTTTACACTACATTTCATTAAAATGTTTTTTTAACAATTCTATATTACTCTCTCTCTCTCTCTCTCTCTCTCTCTCTCTCTCTCTCTCTCTATATATATATATATATAAGTAAAGAAGTATTAAAATATATATTTGCATGTGAATAGATTTAGATTTATTAGTCTTGTATTTGTGACATTCATTACCTGCTTAATTTTGATCCTTCTTAGTTATGTGCTGTTTCTATGAAAACGTAATGTCCTATGGGCTCTAACTGAAAGTATGTACTGAATCTTGCATCATACAATTCGTCATTTGGTTCCAGTTTTCAGCTTAAGTAAAAGCAAGAATTTCACCACAATATTGTTGTTTGGGGTAGTTGGGTACTGTAAGTCTATAATTTCATTTTGGCCTTATATCACTAGGTAAGATCTGCAATTTCTCATCCTCTTCTACTATTTGCTTGTTTCAAGCTTGGTTAAATAGTACAGTTATCTAGAACCAATGCATTCATTCTTATGAATCTTACATTTCACCCAAACAAAGAGTCCAACTATTCAATTTGTGTTGTCTATATCAGGGGCCTATTTATTATTTAAAAGAATTGGTGTAACAAGCCTGGACATTCAAGATTACCTAGGTGACTAATAACTATTGTTGAATCATTGGTAGTCACCCTATAACTATAATACTGATAATACTGAATCAGTTGCTGATTCAATGCAGTCCAAATCACTTGACTTCAGCAACATAGGTCTTCTTATATAGCATTGAAATTGTTGTGGTCTTGTGGACCTTTCTTTACTCCTTCACCAATACTGCTCTTGGTATAGCAGTAAGTTGTTTTAGCAGTTGTTTTTTGCTTCTGATTGTTGTTTCTTTTCTTTTTGGGCATCTCTCTTCAATTTAAGTTGTTTTAGATACTGTATGTAGAGCACACAGTAAACAAGCAAACATGAAAATCTTTGTGACATAATTGTGTAGTACTGGTTGTAAAGCATCAAGCTCAAAGGCATGCTTCTTGCTGCTTAGAGCATTTGCATCAGTCCATGAAAAAAATTTTATATATTTTAGCATAAAAACCTAATTTTTCTATTTTACATACTCACTTTTCAAAACACTCCATATGGACCATATTAGATTATCTATTATACACTACATTTTATTAAAATATCAAATTTTCTTGATTTTTTTTTTTAATTGTTTCTCTTTCTTTACACACAACAACTACCATCCACTCTCTTTAGCTTCTTTCATCCTCAAGATACATGAAAAATTAATAAACAACTAAATACAAAATAAATAGTCTCTGTATAAATTGACACGGTTACTGTAGCAAACTAACTTTTTAAAACCTAATTTCTATAGATTTTAGCATAAAAACCTAATTTTTCTATTTTACATACTCACTTTTCAAAACACTCAACATTAGATTATCTATTGTATATTACATTTTATTAAAATATCAAATTTTCTTGATTTTTTTTAATTGTTTCTCTTTCTTTACACACAACAACCACCATCCACCCTCTTTAGCTTCTTTCATCTTCAAGATACATGAAAAATGAATAAGCAACTAAATACAAAATAAATAGTCTCTGTATAAACTGACACGGTTACTGTAACAAACTAGTAAATTTGCACAATTATACATAAACTAATATTGATTATTTTTAGGCAAAATTATGTAAATTTTACACATTTTTCTATTATACACGTACTAATGAGTGATGTGAATGCTCTTAGTGTAATATGTCTATGATCATATGTTCGACTTTCTATTTTCATTTCACATAAAATACAATATATTAGATTTTTCATCTAAATTCAATCACTTAGTCACATTAAACTTAATTGTCTTTGAGATTGATATCATTGCTTGTCTTCTACCGATCAATGTAACAAATTATTTGAATTTAATTAAAGAACTTAAAGTATTCTATCTAAGTTTTGCCTCTCTCTCTCTCTCTCTCTCTCTCTCTCTCTCATGGAGTTTGGGGTTAGTCCGGGACTGCTGGTCCCTCATTTATATTTAATGGACTCTCATCAAGTTCATTGAGGATGGGCTTAAATATAACGTTGTGGACATATTGGTTTGAGGTTAGTCCAGGACTGCTGGACCATCATTGATCATGGGCTTTTGAAGGCCTCACTGGGGATGGGCCTTTGAGAGTAAATCAATCTGTACCCCGAAAGATTGAAACAACTTATGAATGTGATGCGGATTAGTAGATTTCATCAATCCAGTAGTGTGGGTGGTAAAAATGGGCCCGGACCAACCCAAGCCCCAGATACACAGCCCAAAATATGCCAAGCAGAGAGGAAATTTTTTTTTTTTTGCTAAACACCAGAAAGGAAAATCTTGATAAACAAGCATGAAGGACCTATATGTGTGTTGGACTTATATTAATTAGAACCCACTACATATTATGTTTTAAATTGTAGTATAGAAAAAAAAAATTATAAATGTAGTTCATGATGCAAATGAAGTTTATCTAAATCTCTTCTATAAATAAAAAATAAAAAATAAAAAGTTTTTTTCTAGATCAATAGATGTGTATAACAAAAAGTGTTTAACAAACTCAATATATATGTGTTAATATTACAAAAATATTACACTTTTTATATCTTTGACTAATATATATCATGGAGGATTAGAGGTGCTAGCTAGGTATCACCTTTTTAATAAAGTTCTCAACAATTTCTATTTCACTACCGAGTACAGACAACCAAATTATTTGCAAAAACATGTGCTTGAACTTTTTCTCATGACACTCTTTGAGAATTAAAGTTTCAGCAGTAGAATCTAAATGTGTATTATTTTATTTATAAATTGTCTACATCTTTTCTCTTAAAGATTGTATCAATAGTCCTGAAATTGGACATAGCTAAGTTATAAATCACAAAATGATTAATAATAACCCATTATAATTCTTGATAATATTAGTGAGATTAAATAAGATTTGATTTAATAAATCGTGGGATTAGCTTAATATATTGTAGTTATATTACTATCTTGAATGAAATTATTATATATGAATGGGAATTAGGAATTATATTTTTTGGGCCTAAAACAAAAAGAGACTAGCTTAAATTTAGTGATAAAAAGATCCAAAAATGGAAACTTTATATTTTATGGCATACTTCTTCTAAATTCTATTATCAGATCTTGTGCGTTATGAAATGGAAACTTTATCTTAATTTTCTCATTCATAGTACATGTCATGCACTTACCACTTTTTTTTTAGATAGTTTAAACCTATGATGTTCGCTTCTAATGATAACTCTTTATTATCAGACTAAGACATTAATCAGTTTTTAATGAAGGCGAGATAAAAAATTTTACCAGTTGAGATAACCACCTAAACTAGTATATATATTCTATTTTATTATTTCATAAACTTCAAAATTGAACATTAATTCTGTTCAGGAAAAAAAATCAACTTTAATTAAAATAAAATTTCTATATAGTAAGTAACATAGGTTGAATAGTTCTTGTTCATAAAAAAAAAATAAAAATAATAAAAATAAAGGTTGAATGATTCTTTAGTTTGCTATGCAAAAGCCTCACCAAAGGTTGCTCCAAATTCAAATTCTATTAAACTTTTTGCTGACAGATCCCAGAAATTTTCTGATGCATTGTGGAAAGGAAAAACATGGTTTTAAGTTTTAACTTTTATAAGAATCTGTATGCCTAAACTGAGAAAAAAAATAATAATAATAATAACACTAAAAGAATAGAAAAGAGAATGAAGAAAAAAGAAAAAGAAAGATGACTCGTATGCAACACGCCTAAGTTAAAGCAGACCTATAAGTTGAAATTTCAAAATTCAAGGTACCTATTGACACATCTATGAAATTAAATGAAATTCTTGTGGTAAATTCAACAACTTTCGTTCCATGTCAGCTTATAATAGAAGAATATCAATGCATGTGACCTTCTAGGCTTCTTACACCAAACTTTGTATCTCTTTATAGTCTAAAGTTCAAACCGTATTATAAGTAAAGTAGGTCATTGGACTCGTTTTCTAAGTGAGTCAATGATAATCTGTGTGATGCGCCCATAAATATAGACTTTGTCGTTGAATTTTCTTCACATTCTTTTACTACCCAACAAAAAAACAAAAGGTCATATTATCTTTAACAATTCTGGTTCCCTAGAATAAGAAAATGTGGACATCTTTGTGCCACTTGCACAAAGTCCAGCCATTATAGCTTAGGTTTCTTCCTAGAATCAACCACTATATGCTATTTTACTATTATGTAGCACGTGAATGTCACTCAATTAAAAGATTCCTGTGAGTCAAAGTCTATCACATATGTATATTTTAAAGAGAGCATTACAAATTTACAATGTCTAATGATGGAGGAACAGCAAAATCATGTGGTCTACAACAACCAAAATAAAAATAAAAAATAAAAAAGATTTCAATAAATTTAACTGGTAAAGTTTTCGATGATTAAATAAGAGATCTGGATTCAATCTCTACCTACACCAAAAAATCAACTGGCGTCTTGGTCTAATGATAAAAAAGAGCACAATAGTAAAAAATTTCCATAAGTTGAAATTTAAAACTATATAAATAAATAAAAATGATAAAAAAAAATTAACACACAGTCGTATTGTATTTGATAATTAAGATATACTTGCATCATAACTTGTGAAATCCGTGAGTTTTAAAATTTAAAAGTCTACTGTTTGTTTTTAATTTTTAGAATAATAACCATCCAGTTCTGTTGACTTTTGCGAAGGGAACACGATTTTTGTGATCTCAAATCTTAATTAATAATGTTCCGGACAGAAGAAAATACTCTTTAATAATGTTATGGGATAGAATAAAAAAACCCCCACAAAGTACAAGAGAGGCCCTTGCATCACAATTCACAATGTGAAGCAATATATATAAAGCTGGACAAGTTCGGTAATCACTTTTTGGCCAAGTTATTTGTAACACAAGGAATCTAAGCCTCATCAAATCCTCAAAATGTTGCTTAACACAGTATTTTAATTAAAATTATAGGGTTATTATAATGTTCTTTCCACTACCATGCTCCATTATCAGAAGAAAAGTCAAGCATTATGCATTTCTAATTTTTCATTTCCTAGTTGATTAACTTTCTAGTTTCTGATTCTAAGGTATTAGTACACTTGCAAACCTTCTCAAACCCTGAGGTTCACAAGATGACATTGTTAAACAATGTGTCGTTGTTAATTAGATATTTAAACCCATCCAAAAGGAAACAGAGAAAGGACAATGATTTTGAAGATTTTGCTTTATAATTTGTCAAAGCTAGAAAGATTTCATTTTGGGAGTGACATATATAACGCATTTGGAAATAGTAAAACAGAAATTGAACCTTATAGGTTAAAATATTGGTTAAATTACAATTTTTTAATAGCTTAAACTCGTAAAACAATTGTTAATTTTTTATGATATTAGAGTAAGTAGTTATGAGTTTGAAATTTTAAATACTGTCTTCAGACTCTCCACTTTAAATTTCACTTTGTTTCCAGGGTTGTCTTGTCTCTTTCCAAACAATGCTTTAAATTTTATGCAGGTATGGTGCAATGGTGGTGGGGAGTGGGGGGCCTAATTGAATGGCAGAGCTAGCAAAAGCTATCAATCTGCTTTACTGTCGAGGGATCTTAATTACGTGAAGGTGAAACTCAAATGGGCATGAGCTACTACCCTGCTACTTTCATGTCTTCAAGGACTTTTTACTTCGCATGAAGAGTTTAGATAGTTAACACTTAACAATGTACAAAATCTTAGCCTCTATTCTTTGTCAGTTCAAAGTTTACAAAGTCGGTAAAAAAAATTTGGTGTGTAAATGTTACGTTTAGACCATTATTAGAGAGGCTTACTATTAATTTTAATCAATTTTACTAGACTAAGTGATTGACTAAACCAATTTAATTTGCAAGCAACTTTAGGAGTTCTGCTTGTGCATGCTTTGTTCGTCCAATTATTTCTCTTGCAGCCTATATTGGTTGGGTGAAAGCATGAAGGATGCAAAGATGGAAAGTTGGGTAGAAAACATCAGTTTTGATTGTTTGGTTAATAATGAAAAATGATAAGACTCAAGTGTTTTCTACTTATGCTCATCAGATTTTTACTTTTCCAGATCAGGGATAAAATTTGATGAGAGTAGATAGTCAAGGTGCTTCTACGCCAACGTTCTTGTTCACTATCACCTCAACCCCCTCGCCGCGGCAACCATGAACTATCATTTTGATCCTATTCCAATCTATTGTGAATAAATTTACACCAACTATATTTCTTATCATCTAGATTTTCTTTTCAACCAAAATAAGAAAATTTATTTTTATTTTCCACCCTTTCAAGCAAACACACATGATGAGAAACTAAAATTTACTAAAATATTTTATATTCCTCAATTTTTCAATCCTTCTAACATTTTTTTCATCCTCCCACTTTTTCATTCTCTCAACCTAACAAAGCCAATGTCATTTTTGAGTGGTTATTGATGGAGATTTGCTTTTCTGAATTTTGTTGTTGTGATAAATGGCTGGTAATGACTTGTAATAGAGTATGATCTATTGTTAGTTATCACGCCAGTTTGTAAAAATTATGTAGTAAAACTTGAATTACTTTTAACATTTTTCTTTTTTATGATAGGTGACACATTAGTTTGTAAAACTTATATTATGTAGTAAAAATTCAAAACTTAGGTAATACCTTATATATTGTTCATTAGGTTTCCAAATAAATTATTCCACATGATGAATTTATCTACTTCAACACAAACAATGTCTTCATCTTTAATGAAGATGGTGAGATAGATTTCACTATAATTTATTTTGGTCAGATTGCCACACAAAAAAAAAAAAAAAAAAAAAAAAAAAAACCATATATCAAGAGAAATTATACAATCTTTTGGTGGACAACATCATCTGTCCACCATTCTACTAAAAAACTCTCACTTGTTTAAAATTGTTGAGTTAGTGTTTTAAAAAAATTTCCAACTCAGCAATTTTAAACAGATGTGAGTTTTTTAATAGAATGGTGAATCATGTAACTTGTCCACTATGTGGGCATTAAAATTCCTCCATATATCAACTGCCACACCCCATCATACATTTATTATATATATATATATATATATCTTATAAAACATGTTCCATTAATATAAATTTACTTGAAATTACAATTTATTTCTTTTAATCAAGCTAATTTTTAGTAAGGACCGAATAATATTATCCTTTGGTATTTAACAAAATAATATCACAATTTTTTTTTTTTAAATATGAATATTCATGCATTTAAATACTTAGTAATACAAACTAAGTCATTATCACTAATAAAGAGGAGTGGGGTAGGGTGGGATGGAGCAAAGCTAAAAAGCCTAAACTCATCCCTGCTCTACTCTAGGGTGCGAGGGAAAAATCTTGCCCCTTTCCTGCCCCGTCACGTTTGTGGGGGCGGAACAAGATAGGTCAAGGAAAAATTGTCATCCCTAACTGGAGCAAGACTTCGGTTGTGCAACTCATGATTCAATTAGAATCGAAGCTAAATTTATAACGGAGGAAGGAAAGTCAAAGCTTTATATTTTGGTAGAGGATCTTCCTGATGTGGTTTAGGTGTTGCCCAATTAAGGGTTTTTTTTTTTTTTTTTTCCTTTGAATCAAATAAAAAAATATATATTTATTTGAGAAATTTATTCTACCATCAACGTTTTTTTTTTCTATAAAAATAATAATAATAATTTTCCCTCATTTGTGTTGACATAAAAAGTTGGCCATATAAAACGATTTAATCGAAAAACTTAAAATACAAGTAAATTTTTGTCTACTATAAAATTTATTAGTATCTCTAGAATTACTCCCACGTGTCAATAAGATGATATAATCCTATTCAAGAACTTTATTAGTGTAACAGCACTCTTTCTTGTGTTCACTTATTTATTTATTTTTGACATTGCAAATTTAATTGGTTTTATGTCGTCTATAAGATTCTAGCTAATCTTTGTTCTCTTTTTCTCTCGCTTTAATTGGCACCAGCTAATTTTCATGACTATTTAAAGATGTTTGTGCCACCTGGCGGCAACAAATAACCCTACCACTTCGTGGTTCTCGATACTTAAAAAAGTCCTAGTCAACTCTATCTTCGCATCTCAACCGTCAGATCAAACTCTGAGATATCAAACGGTCAAATTTAATGGTACCGGCAACGTATAAAAAAAGGTTGGTCAACAGTTTCGGTTTAAGAAAACAAATGACTCCACGTGAAGTCCACTTTTTTGGTTTTGGTCAGCTTTCTTTGTTCTCGATATTTTGATATTTATCGGGGGAAATTATCGTGGACAATTTTTTCACAATCTCGTGATTAATTAGGTGCTTGATTTTGATTTTGATTTTTTTTTTTGGAAACTATGATGTTAAATTATGAATTTTTCCACTTTGTTAAGTCGTAAAAGTCCCCCCATGAACATTACCATAATCAAAGTCTGTTCTCGATATTTTGATATTTATCGGGGGGAAATTATCGTGGACAATTTTTTCACTATCTAGTGATTAATTAGGTGCTTGATTTTGATTTTGATTTTTTTTTTTTTTGAAACTGTGATGTTAAATTATGAATTTTTCCACTTTGTTAAGTCGTAAAAGTCCTCCAATGAACATTACGATAATCAAAGTCTGTTCTAGAAATAGAGACTTTATTATATGGGAAATCCAAGTCAACTTACTCTATAATAAGAAATAAAAAAAATGGTAGTTGAAGTTTGATTTGCATATCCAAAAAATGAATTTTGTATAGGGTCTACCTTTTCATTATTTATTTATGATTTTTTTTAGAAATATTTATTTATTTCTTATTGATTAGCCACAACTAGTAATTAACAAAGATTTCGGTTTGTATGATTTGGTTGGAAAAATAATTAATTGTAAAATTGATCTTTCTCAAAAAAAAAAAAAAAATTGTATCATCTTTCTTTTTTGTTTTCTGTTTTTTGGGGGTTAAAAGCCTTACTTTTTGTACTCTGTGTGCTCTTGGGTAATATCTTTTGTAGCGTTAGGTACTGTTCACGCGTTTTAAGCGTAAAGCGTAGGACCAACAGAACTGTTGCAAACAAATGAAGAAAAACACAAACCCACGGCATAGTGTAAACAGTATTTTACCGTTTAAAAAATATTTTGTTCCAGTGTTTTCAGCAATAAATTTTCAATTTTCAGCAAAATAAGCGGTATTCAAACAGACTCTCAGGAGATTAAAAACGTAATTGTTATCTACTTTATCTCTCAAATTTATTACATAATTGCCATACTTGGTTTCAAAAGTAGTGTTGGGGAAGTTTTGAAAATCTTTCCCTCAGTGGACTGAGTCATTTGACTTCCAATGTATATCATTATCATGAATGCTAAATATGCTAAAACGTATGTCTTAGCCCCATAAAGATATTTGAATGTTGAATAAGGAATAAGTCCTTCTCTCAATATCTAACTTCCTTTTGTTCATTACTGTGCATCTTTAGTGCAATAATCACTCTACAAATATAAGTGCTTGTTATCTACTTATCTTACAAATTTATTACATAATTGCCATATTTGGTTTCAAAAAGAGTTTTGCGGAAGTTTTGAAAATCTTTCCCTTAGTGGACTGAGTCATTTGACTTCCAATGTATATCATTAATGCTAAATATGCTAAAACGTATGTCTTAGCCCCATAAAGATATTTGAATGTTGAATAAGGAATAAGTCCTTCTCTCAATATCTAACTTCCTTTTGTTCATTACCGCGCACCTTTAGTGCAGTGATCGTTCTATAAGTATAAATGCTAGTGGGGTGTGGGAGGCAAGAGCTAGAGTTCAAGTCTCTAAGAAAAAGTTTCACCCATATATACACTTAAATTATGCTAGAGTATAAATTTTATCTTGTATCAAAAAACTTCATTTTGTCCCAAAAAAAAAAAAAGTAATCTGTAATTTAGTATTTTGTTGTTTTCACATTACTCCATTTGTTTCAATAAAAAACTTTACAATGAAGTTAAGGTTATGTTTGGTAACGATTTTTGTTTTTTATTTTTAAAAAACTTTTTTTTTTTGGAATATAAAGAAAAAACAATTTTCTAGCATTTTTTAAAATCAAAAACATGTTTGGTTAGTTGAAATTAAAAAGATAATTTTTTGAAAAAAAAAAACACTAAAATATGTTGTTACTAGAATTTGAAATCTAATGCTAACTAATTTAATAAAACAGTTTCATTAAAATAAATGTATGTTTTCGTTGACTTTAGAAAATTAGATACTAAAAACAACATTTTGCATGTTTTCAGTTTCCTTCACAATTTAAGTTTTAAGAACAGTTTTTGTTTTCTGTCCATTTTAGGTTGCTAAACATGTTTTCTGGTCTCAAAAATAAAAAATTGTTTTTGAAAACATAAAATAAGGGGTAAAACAGTTACCAAACATACCCTAAGTTTTTGTTTTTGCATCTTTTTTTCTATGTTTAGTAGTATAAAACAAATTGGTCAATGAAAAATTATCTCTAACTTCCCTTATCTAGTTTGACAGGAGATAAAATTGTTTTCCACTAAAATTTCATGAAAAACAATTTTATCTCAATCAAAGCTAAAAAAAGAAAACAAATCTATCTCATGCAAAACTAAAAAAGTGAAGTCAATAGATGGGTTTTCAACTCATTTTAAGGTCGATAGCAAACATAATAAAATTGAACAGTTTTCTAAAAAAGGCATTTTGAAAAATGATTCATTTTTCCAAAAATTTTAATAACGAAACATTTACTTAAAAATTATCACGACTTTCTTTCTCCTATGTGTTTTGCTTAAAAAAAAAAAATGAGTGGTAGTGGGTTTTAATTTCCATCTTTTATTTAGTTAGTGTGATATGACAGTTTCTCATTAAAATAAAGGAGATTTCAGTTAAAAAAATACTAGAAGTAAGTCAAGCCCTAGCACATTTTAGTATTTCCAACAAAAATATCTATAATTTAAAATATAAGTTAGGCTGTATAGCCTATTTCATAATTACTATATTTGGTGTCAAATAAAGTTAGGGGAAGTCATGAAAATATTTCATAATTAACATTAATAATATACATGAGAATGAAGTCCGTAACCTTATTCCTTATCCTCGTTATGTGTGTGTATTTGTTTCAAAAAAAAAAAAAAAGGGTCTAGAATTTATGAATTGATAAGAGCCTTATAACTCAATTGCTTGACACTTATTAATGTTTCTAATGAAGAGATCCATGGTCCAGATACTCTCACCTGCAACTATTTATTTATTTATAAAAAAAGTGAATTGTTACTTTATATTTCATATTACAATTAATTACACACACACAAAAAAAAAAAAAAAAAGACAAAATAAAGTGTGTATCCGCTGTCCACTCTTTAATTGTTAACGCATTCAATACAGGAGATTAATGAAAATAAAGAAGGAAAATATATTATAATATGTGCAAGTTATTCTTACATTTAATATCCTCTCTAAATCTTTCAAATTTTTCAACTAGTATATTGATGAGGGGATTGTAAGATATATGTTTGCGTTTGTATACAGCTTATTTTGCTGAAAATTGAAAACTAAAAACTGAAAAAAAAAAAAAAAAAAAAAAAAAAAAAAAAAAGTTTTTTACTGTTTGCTACAGTGTTTGTTACTGTTTATTGGCCTAAAATCTCTGTTCATGGCCAATGAACAGTGACATACACAGAGCTTAAAAAAAAACGCTGGGAAGAGAGGAAACGCGGCAAACGTGCCGCGTTCCCAAACAGAGCTTATAGTGTGAAAAAAGAGGATTAAGAGTAAAAAAATCGTGAAGAGATTGAACCAAAAAGAGAAGAGTATGGCTTCTGTCCAGTGCTTCTAGTGCACTAGACCCGCTGTGATCATGATACGTGTCCGAAATGAACATATGTCATGATCGCAGCGGGTCCAGTGTCACTAGACACTAGACAGAAGCCATACCCAAAAAAGAAAAAGAAAAATAGATTGGATTAGATTGGATTGAGTCTTGAAAAATATAACTTTCTTTAAAGAATTTTAAGTCTTTTAGTTGGTAAAAGTTGAAATCGGTGTAACAGCTCTAAACGTCAAACCAATACTAATTATCTTTACCTTTTCACCTCCCTCATTGTGGATGAGTTAGGTTCACTTACTATGTAAAATGCTTAACCCAATAACTATTAATAATTATAAAGTATACACGATTTTGATTCAATTAATGTATTGTTTAACTCTAAACATGTTACACATTCAATATAGTTTTATTGGATTCGAATTTTGACAAATCTGTAGTCAAATTACATTTTCTTTTTATACCTTTTATGATTAAAATTTTCAATAAATGTCACCAAGCAAATGTTTAGATTTCAAATTTTGTATTTTAGAATTATGCTTAAAATATTAATATGGTTCAAATAGTAAATAATATATGATTAGAGCATTCACATCAAGGATCTAAAAAAATATAGCATTTAGTTACTCAAAAACCTATTTTATCAATTTACTTTACAATTCATCCCACGTCAAAGTTTCTATTTTTTTAACCATTTTATTTATATTAATATAAACAACTCATTAAAATAATAAAAAACAATCACCATAACCAACCACCACAAAATCATTAAAAAATAATAGCAAGTTGCTACAGTGAACTCTCATAAATGAGAGTTCAATGTAGCAACTTGCTATTATTTATGAGAGTTCACTGCAGCTAAATTTTGTTAGATATGACATACTTAATGGAGCATGATTTTTGTGGTTTAAGATGTTAAAAATAGCTTTTGAGTAGGTTTGACATCTTTGTTGTGATTGCTTTTATTACAAAATTTGACATGTATAGTAAGAACACTAAAAAAATCTATAAATTTTTAAAAAAATAATTAAGTAAAAAATATATTAGATGATGTAACGTGGTTTAAAGTTACTAATCCATACTTTTACAATGTATATTGTGTTGGAATTCAGTTTTTTTATCAACACCTCTCTCTCTCATAAAAAAAAAAACCTCTCTCTCTCTCTCTCTCCGCAGAACATCATGACTCATAAAAGTTTGATACATAAAATTCAATAACAAAAAAAGTCAATTTGAACAAAATTTGAATTTGTCAAAGCTTGTTTTTATTCAATGGACTTGCCGTGTGCCCGTGAGTGAAGGTCCGCATAATAAAGGACAACTAATAATTTTCCATATAAAGAAATAGTTACATTATCAATCGAAAGGGTAAAAACTAAAAATCCACAACAAAAGTCAAATCCAAATGTGATCAAATTTTAATTATAATAAATAAATAAATAAAAGTTAAAAAAACACTTTCATATACGCGGAACCATATTACCCAGTCCACTACTTAAACTGACCCACACGGCACAACAAAGGAACTGGTAGTAGTAATTTTTTAAGCTTCAAATAATCAAAATTTAATGCCTTGTTTGGTTTGTGTTTTTAAACAGCAATTTGCAGTTTTTAAACAGTATTGTACGTATTTCTACACACTTTTTCACCCACACATATTTCAAAAAATAAAAAACAACAATTTTCAAACTACTTCACCAAACACCCCCCTTAATTACTCCCTTCTAGACTTGTCAACCTCTTCAAATTTGAATATTTTCTCTCCACGAGAATTTGAAGAGAAAATGAGAAATATAATATTAAAATTTTATTCCACCACCCACACACACTCAACACAACTCTACAACTCAACAGACTAACCTCATTATTTATTTATTTATTTAATAATATTCACTAGTCACTACCTTCCTTAGAAATCTTCAAACTCATCTCAGCCGTTGGATCCAAAAAACCCACTTTGACTTTTCAGATATTTTTCTAGCTGGATCTTTACCCGGTCATCCGGTCACCTCATCTCCCTATATTAACCATACTCTTCCTTCATATCTATACTCTTTCAGTTTTTCTATCCTCCTTCACAAAAAAACCACGTTCATTTCAAAAGCAAAAAAATAACACACACAACACGGAAAACAAAAACAAAACCTTGCTAAGCCTAGGAATGGCGGTGGATCTCCTGGGCTTTCCGAAGATGGATGATCAGACGGCTATACAAGAAGCCACGTCGCAAGGTTTGAGGAGCATGGAGCATCTGATTCGCTTCATGGCTAATCGGCCAAACCACATGGACTGTTCTGACCTCACAGACCACACTGTGGCTAAGTTCAAGAAAGTCATTTCTCTTTTGAACCGGACCGGTCACGCCCGGTTCAGGCGCGGACCGGTTCGTCCCTC
Organism: Lithocarpus polystachyus; assembly: GCA_033629205.1. NCBI lineage: Eukaryota > Viridiplantae > Streptophyta > Magnoliopsida > Fagales > Fagaceae > Lithocarpus > Lithocarpus polystachyus. The sequence continues at coordinate 27,189,508 of CM066173.1, read as the reverse complement.
TGCTTCTCCTTCTTCTTCTGATGACTCCATCTTTGTCCCTCACTCACAAACTCTTAACCTAGCTCCTACTCCTCCGCCGCCGGTTGTTGCTCCGACCGCCGTGTCCCAGATTCCCATCACTGCTCCGGCGAGCTACGTTTCTCATCCACAGAGCTTGACTCTTGACTTCACAAAGCCTAATGCTTTTGCTTCGAACACTAAGGCTTCGGAGCTCGATTACGCCAAGGAGAGCTTCAGCGTGTCGTCGAGCTCGTCGTTCATGTCGTCGGCGATCACCGGAGACGGAAGCGTCTCGAACGGGAAGCTGGGAACTTCGATCTTTGTTTCTCCGGCGCCTACCGTCTCAGGCGGAAAGCCACCGCTCTCGTCTGCTCCGTACAAGAAGAGGTGCCACGAACACGAGCACGAGCACTCCGGCAACGTCTCCGGCAAGTTCTCCGGCTCCGGCTCCAAGTGCCATTGCTCTAAAAGAAGGTACGCAGTGTTTATTCACCATCTGCAAATTTTAGCACGACCTCTCTCTCTGTGGTTAAACATTTTAGTTCGCCGAGTGAGAACTGAGTTAACTCAGTCACACACTAACACCTATTAAAAAAAAAAACTTTAATTCGAAAACTGTGTTTCCTAAGGATTGTGAATGAATCAAAATTTTGAACAAAGAAAAAAAAAATCGAATATTTTTCATTATTAACATATAAAAAAAATAGAAATTTTTTTTATAGATGATTGGAATGAATCGGACGAGTTGACTCACTGAATTGACGTGAAGAAATTTCCGATTTGGGAGTCAACGAGTTGGGTTGGAAACAGTTAATCTATTATTGGGCACAGCACGCGTGACACTGACACGGTGGGGTTGTCTTGTCTTTTAACAGGGGTATTTTAGGAAAAACAAACAAAAGGTGAAAGACTAGGTCCAAAAATTCAAACCTCGTAAACAAAACAGATTTGTCTTTATCTCTCGGTAGTAGTCCACTACTCCTTGGATTCTAATTTTAACCACTGACTTTTAAAGCAATACATTACGCACCCCTAGTTCACGTTAGTAACTGTGGCGCACAATAAATTTTTTTTTTTTGGGGATTAAATTCGTTAATCGTTATTAATTAGTGATTGATTGTTGTTTTGGTTACAGGAAAAATCGGGTTAAGAGAACAATAAGAGTACCGGCAATTAGTTCAAAAATTGCTGATATTCCACCAGATGAGTATTCATGGAGGAAATATGGTCAGAAACCAATCAAGGGGTCACCATACCCACGGTAACTATTATAGTCCTTCATCACTGACCGTTCAATTTATTGTTGTGTATGTTTATGAAGTCAATTTTTTTATTTTTTAATAAACGTTGTTGACTGTGGTTTTGTATTTTCAGGGGTTATTACAAATGTAGTACAATTAGGGGTTGTCCAGCGAGGAAACACGTGGAGAGAGCACCTGATGATCCAACGATGCTGATTGTAACGTACGAGGCGGAGCACCGTCACTCGGGTCCACTCGCGATGCAGGAGAACGTGGCCTCTGGGGTGGGTTTGGCATTCGAGTCAACGTGAGTGAGAGAAATTGAAATATTTTAAAATTTATATATAAAAAAAAAAAAAAAAGAGAGAGAGAGAGAGAAGAGGGAAAGTTGGTAAACGACGTAGACTTTTGTAATATCGAGGTAGTAGTGGAGGGGTTTGGATGTAAATTTGATTTTTAATTTTTAACATGTATAAATAGTGGTGGAATTGGAATCTCAAATCTTCCAATGCAGGTGTTTAATTTATTAGACCTTTTATATCGTTTGGTGGTGATATTACTTATTTTTATGATTAATTTATTTTAATGATTTAATTTCTTGTTTATCTTGATCTGCCACTATGGATTCTTTATTGACAAAAAAGAAAAGGTGCGTGTGTGTTAAAAGATGCTTTGTAGGTGGGAAGAGAATAATAATTATAACTCGAAAATGGAAGATGAGGTGGTCCTTTCATTTCTTGTTGAATAGAATATCGGAGATATTTTATTTTTAAATGAAGGATGATATTTTTTTGGGTGGAAATTAGTGATGATATTATTATAAGGGGAAGCGTAGTTTGACCAAAAACCTTGGGGTGGAAAAAAAAATAAAGGGGAGAGAGAAAGAAATGGGAAAGGGGAGAGGAACCACTTGATAATAATAAATTATATAAATAAAAAAAAGGATTGGATGAAAAAAAAATCAGCGGTCGTCGAATTATATTAAATATAAATGGTCCACTTATTAATGTTTCAAGCTAAAAATCAACCATATGTGTTTCTTATATGGATGACTCTTGGTGGTTTATTAATTGGGTTTAATTAATAAGGTGAAAGTCAATATCTCCATTCAGCATGTTGCAAACATGCAATGCATATCTACCTACCTTAGATTTTATCTCATAAATGATAAACACACTCTCTAGAATTTAGACGTGTGTCTTAAAAAAAAGTTAAAATCCACTACGAAGTCAGAAACTTGGGTGGATATATCAACATGATGTGTTTAAAATTCTTGGTCGTTCTAGTTGGATCGGATTTGGTGTTAGTTAGCCCATTAGACCTGATTCACTTGGGGGAAGAACGCTGATGTGTTGATATCGAGCAGGTTATTTGATTGGGTGTTCGAGGTTGTTGTTGGGATTCCATATCTTTCTGTGGGTCATGAATAGCTTGTAGGCGAGAGAGACCTAGCATAGCTTGTTCATAGCCCAAATAAAGGTCTGATAGACAATGACTCGAATATTGGGTGTGTGAAGTCCATGAACAATGGAAGAGATTAATATAACATCGTTAAACTCAAATTTATATGTTTAATCTTTTGAGTTAGGTAATATGGAGTATATTATGTTAATTACTTAATAGGAGCCTCCTCACAATGTTCTCAACAGTTATGTGTTATTTTTTCCTAATAAAAATCTCTTAAAAGTGCACTAATCAACATTAAAAAAAAAAAAAAGAATATAAGAATAATCAAGAACACAATCAATTCTTAATTCAAATAATAAAAAACACAAAAAAGAAGAAGTCCCACAAAAACAATAATTGCACTTTTCTTCCTCATTTTCATTAACTAAACAAATGCGTCTTCAAAACACACACACAAATTCAAGACATACACCCTTCATTTTAAAAATTTTCTCTAGTTCCAAAGATTGTGACTTGTGAAAAGGGTCCATGGTGGTGTCAAAGGGGGCACACATAGTCGCGGCTATTGAAAATTTGAAATTGTAGGAGACTTTGAGATTATGTAGTTGTTGGGTTCAGCCTTCGTAGCCAAATATCCAGCAAGGGGACTCTGCCTCTTTGGGATTAAGATGTCTAAGTAAATTAGCTAAATGAATTTCAATGTCATATTAATAGCTACCTTATATGAGTACTAGCCACAAGCAAAAAAAAAAAAAAAAAAAAAAAAAAAAATGGATGAGCTAAATCATTCTAGAAAATAGAGACAGAAATTGAACCTTTTAAAATTAGAGTGAGACAACTAGAACTAACCCCAAATTTCATAAACCAAAAGTTTTTTTTAATCTAGATTATTTTAAAACTGAAGTAATTATGTTATTTATAAGATGAGGTCTAGAGGATTAAGTAAATTATTATTTTTATATGTTGATGAGTTTGACAAAATTCTAGCCATCTATTTGAAAAAGAATGATTAAGATTTGAAAATTTCCATTTCGTGAAGTTCCACCAAAAATAATGGAAAATCAGTAACTTATCTGATTGAAGTGATGTCTGAGCTTGATACTTTTTTAGGTAACTATACAACTAAAAGTGGTATCACATTGTCACCTATATTCAACCCTATATTGTGTTCTACCCACCCCTTCCCTAAAATCTTAGGTTGATTAGTGACAAATAAGGTTGGTCCCGAGTTGCACCTACTGTACTAATGATGAAATGTAAACTTCAACATCTGATAAATTATTTGACTGTAGAGACCAGAGGTGATGTCTTTTTCTATATTGGTTGGTTTGAATTCCATAAATTTTATGCTGATCTGCTTCATTGACAAAAGCTTTAGGCTACATATATTCTTATGTTGCAGACGTTTTAATGATTAGGCTGGCTATCCAACCAACCGGAACTTGAAAAAAGAGGTATTGGGCCTAGACATAAAAGTCCACCCCAATTCAACCTAATTTTTAATCAAATTTAAAATAGGTGACATTTAAAATATCCAATAATTTTTAAAAATCTCACAAATTATATAAAATCAGATAAATGTCATATATCTCAGATTTTTAATTAAAAATTGAAAGAAATTTGAGGATTGGAAGAAATCTTATCCAAAAAAGACACACTCTAAATTATAGTTTTGTAGCTAAAGGCCATTGAGCCCTCAGACAAATAAAAGGATTCTGGAGATCATTTTTCAAGACAGTTTTTTGAAGGTTCTTATTGGGCCTAGACATAAAGGTCCACCCCAACTGCATAATCAGGATTAGTTTCCATTTGAATTAGAATTTAGAACTCAATGATAGAAGATCTAGAATAGTTTTTATTTATTTTATTTATTATTTTTTTTTTTTGGAGGATCTAAAAGAGTGAGAATGTCCAACAAGCCCTACAATCCTTTTAATATTAAAATAGAGTATCGTGAAGCTCAATCCATGGAGTGTGTGCATAAGAATTGCTCTTGCATACAAGGTTAATTTTTAGTATAAATGTATACCCAAGAGAAATTATCATATACACATATAACCATAAAAGCTTTAATTAAATATTTTCTTTCTTTCTTTTTACTTAACGAATTTGGACTCCAATTTCAGAATCTTGATTGAGTTGATTCCACGTTGAATAGAGTTTTTATTGCTGTGCAGTTACATTTGAACCCTCTTCCTTTTTAGAGGGAAAAACAATTGTAAATATCTCAGATCATTTACTTATAAAGTTTGCAAAGTCAACTACAAGCCTGCAACTTGGGAATATTTAAATAATGATTTTCCATCACTTGCCAAACTAAACCCAGGCTAAATGATTTGTAATTATTTTGTTTAACTGGTGGAAAGGGTTTGCAATCATAGTGACTGAAGAAAGTTTTCTACATGAAGGAGTTGTCTTTCAACTAAAAATGATTAGCAAAATAAAAGAGGGATTTTTTTTAAGAGTATAGAGGGACTTTTAGTTTTGTTCAATCATGAGAACTTTTCATTCCGTATATCCTACCCATGCTGGGTTAGAACTTAGATTATTTCCGGAAAAAAAAAAAAAAAAAAAAACTCAAATTTTGGAAATGTTAATTGTAAAGACACAGATTCGGCTCTCCAGCCCAATAGTGGATGGACCAGCCCAACATGCCCAACAATAATGAATTTGTAGAGAGTAGATAAAGAAAACTGGGTTAGCCTGATTTAGACAATCAATAAGGTGGATTTGGATAGCAAGAAGAATGAAATAAATGAGTTTAACTTCAGGAAGTTGTCCTCGACCAATGTCCAAGGAGATCAACTATAATATATGTTGTTCTAAGTTTGATTACACGTTTGGTTCTTCGTGTCTACAGTGTTTCTCTCTCTCTCTCTCTCTCTCTAGATCCCCCTTCTTCTGGGCGTCCTTCTCCCTTTATACTCCTTTCTCCTCCTCTCTTTGCCTTCCACGTGCAGTCTAAATAGTTGGTGGTGATACTTGTCCCATCCCACCTTTTCCAGAAGTCTTTGTGTAGTAGCTGGAAGGCTGGAAATTACTGTTCAGATATCATCTTCACATAAATACGGCCAGAGGGTTACCTGCAGAGCATTCAATGCGGAGGTGGCAGCCTTCTTCCTTGATATTTTGGGATCTTTTCCTGGTATATACTTCTGCAATACTCACCCAGTCCGACAGAATCCTCTGGGGTGTTTTTTTGAACGGCAGATCTCCAAGATTCACTCCGGCTTTGGTTATTCGAAGTGACATTCATTCGCAGCATAACTTCCTGGGTCACTAAGTTCACACTTAACCCCTATACCGTCCACCACAGACTTTTTATGCTAAGCTGGACCGTCTTCGGACTAGCCTTAGTTCTTGGCTTGGGCTTTAGGCCTAGCGTGTACAATGATAAAGAATTTTTGGTCCATTGCCTCTACATTAATGATGAGCATTCATTATCTCTCTCAAATTTTGCTTGGATAGATTAGTTTATTAGGACCTTGGAAAGAATAATTCAATCAAGTTAAGAAAAAGGTCCTTGTCAAAATTTTAATTTTCTCTATTTCTTGAGTATAAGAATACAATAAATTTTATTGGCAAATGAGGTTTGATGGCACTTAGGATAGCTCGTCCTTAGGTTGTCATCCACAAGGACGAGCTCGTCCAGAGAACGAGCTCGTCCAGAGGACTAATCCACACAGTTCGTCCTTGCGCTGTCGTCTGCAAGAAGGCAAAGCTAGTCCGTGAGACCAGCTTGACAATGCCACATTGCAACCATACATATAAACCGTTCCCTCTCCATTCAAGCTAGATCTACGGATTCAAAGACCTCGTCCTGAACACTTACAACATCACCTGTCCAAGGATGGACGAGCCTCATCATATCCTGCTACGCAGTTAAAATACACGCTACGTGGAATAATTATAAGAGAGACATTATTTTCAACTTCCCATAGCAGTTATCTCCAAATTTCCACAAATGAGGGAGCAGTTGCAAGATGATAATCGTCACTTCGGCCCTATATAAGCATCCTCTCTCCAACACAGGAGGTAAGTCTGAATCTCTCTAGACACTCTTAACAGAATTGGAAGTTTCTTCATTTTGAGAAGGAAAACTAACTTCACCATCGGAGGGTCTTAGACCGGCTAACCCCGGTCTCCTTTGATTCATCATTTTCCTTGCAGGCCTTTCAGATCCTTAGAGTCCAAGCATCCAGCCTACTGATTCGCAAGGAGCATCATCAGTTGGCGCCGTCTGTGGGAAAGCAGTTCGTGAATTTTGGTGTTTGTAGTTTCGTTTCACGCTTTCTCCGACAAAAGGCTGTATGGTTCGGACAAGATCGAGGGCCACTAGCCCGGGCCACCAAGAAAGCAGGGATGCTTCCAGCAATCCCCACCGGGATCGCCAGTCGGTTCTTGCCACGCAACCGTCTTTGGTTCAACACATACAGTCCATGGCAGCCGCTATGGCGGAGTTAACCCGCCAAAACCAAGAGTTGACGAGGGAGATCAATGAAAGAAGACAACGCTACGAGGGATACGTTGAAGGACAGGCCCAAAGTCAAGAAGACAGAGGGAATCCTAGTCCAGAAAGCCAATCACGTGGCGCCACTTCGCGAAGGGTGCCGCATCTGGAGAAGGAGATGGACCAGATGAAGAAAGCCATGGATGAGATGCGGGAGAATATGAGAAGAGCAAATCCTATAGAAGACTTAGTCCATCGAACGGACTCCCCTTTTACGGCTGTAATCAATGGCCATCCTTTACCTCCAAAGTTCAAGATGCCTTCCTTGGATTCGTATGATGGAACAAGGAATCCATTCGATCATATCGCCACTTTCAAGACCACAATGCATCTCCAGGGGGTCTCAGACGAGATCATGTGTAGAGCCTTCCCTACTACCCTTAAAGGGCCAGCGCGAGTGTGGTTCAGTAAGATACCACCAAATACAGTAAGTTCCTTTGAGGAGTTGAGCAAACTGTTCGTTAACAATTTCATTGGAGGACAAAGGCATAAACGTTCCTCGTCCAGCCTGTTGACCATCGAACAAGGAGAGAATGAAAGTTTGCGATCCTTCATCACTCGTTTCAACAGAGAAGCCCTGACGGTAGACGAAGTAGATGACAAGTTGCTGTTGGCAGCCTTCCACAATGGAGTGAACTTTGACTTATTCATCCACAAGCTTTATGAAAAGGAGCCTCAGACCATGGCCGAACTCGTTCACTCGGCCCAAAACTTTATGAATGCTGAAGACGCAATCATAGCCAAGAAAAGGAAGAGAGCTGAGAGAATGGAGAATTCCATGCGTCACTCCGAACAAGGTACTCGTCCAAAGAAGGGACGGATGGAAGATAAGAAAGATCGGGACATTAAGAAGGTGGGCCCTTCAGCGAGAACCCAGCAATACACGCAGTTGAATGCGCCGCTGGAACAGGTGCTCATGCAGATCAAAGATGACCCCTCCCTGAAATGGCCTGAAAAGATGAAAGGAGATCCCAATAAGCGCAATAGAAACAAATATTGCCGCTTCCACAGGGACCACGGGCATGACACCGACGAGTGTTTTGACTTGAAACAGCAGGTAGAAAACCTTATCAGACAAGGAAAGTTAAGGAATTTCCTTGGACGAGATCACAAGGATGACAAGCTGAAAGCAAAGGCGGAGGAGCCGCCACGTCCCTCCCTCGAAGAGATAAGAGTAATCATAGGAGGAAATTCAATGGCGCAGTCGTCCAAGGCAAAGAAGTCATACTTGAAGGTAGTGCAGAACGTCCAGCTCTCGGGACGGCCGTCTGGAGATAGGACAACGAACGAGCAGGCCATCACGTTCACGGACGAGGATGCTGGAAGGGTTCATCACCCCCATGATGATGCCATCGTCATCACTATACTCATTGCAGACTACACAACAAGAAGGGTGTTGGTAGATAATGGAAGTTCAGCAGATATTTTGTATTATCCCGCTTTTCAACAAATGAGGCTTGGACGAAATCAACTTCGCCCAGTGAACTCGCCCTTGGTGGGGTTCGGTGGGATGAAGGTGCAGCCAGTGGGTATTATCACTTTGCCCGTGGTAGTAGGCACACATCCACAACAGGTAACTAGCAACGTGAATTTCTTGGTGGTTGACTGTTCATCCTCTTACAATGCCATCATAGGAAGGCCAACTTTAAATAGTTGGAAGGCAGTCACCTCCACTTATCACTTGTCAATCAAGTTCCCTACGGAGCATGTGGTAGGGCAGGTACAAGGAGACCAATTGGCAGCGAGAGAGTGCTATCTGGCTATGTTAGCCATGGACGAGCAGACACAAATGATGAATATTGAGGAAAGACGAGCCGTGGCAGAGCCAACTGAAGCACTAGAAGATATCTCCTTGGACGAGGATAAACCCGAGAGGTATACAAGGATTGGAATGGAAATGGAAGATAAGGTAAAAGAAGACCTCGTCCTGTTCTTAAGGAAGAATATTGACGTATTTGCATGGACGCATGAAGATATGCCGGGTATAGACCCCGCTATCATCACCCACCATCTCAACGTACACGCCTCTTCAAAGCCTGTTCGACAGAAGAAAAGAGTGTTCGCCCCCGAAAGAGATAATGCCATCAAAGAAGAAGTTCAAAAGTTTGCTGCAGCGAATTTCATTCGAGAAGTTTATTATCCAGACTGGTTGGCCAACGTAGTGATGGTCAAGAAGGCTAATGGCAAATGGAGAATGTGCATGGATTTCACTGATTTAAACAAAGCCTGTCCCAAAGATAGCTACCCATTGCCACGCATTGATCAATTGGTGGATTCCACTGCGGGACATAAGTTGCTGAGCTTCATGGATGCCTTCTCCGGATATAACCAGATAATAATGGATGAAAGAGACCAAGAGAAGACATCATTCGTCACTAGTCAAGGCCTGTTTTGCTACAAGGTGATGCCTTTTGGCTTAAAGAACGCGGGGGCAACGTACCAAAGGTTGGTAAACCACATGTTTCAGCCCCAGATTGGTCGAAATGTAGAAGTCTATGTTGATGACATGCTAGTAAAAAGCCCGGACGAGATGAAGCATCTGGACGACCTACAGGAAACCTTCGACACGCTCAGGCGGTACAACATGAAGCTAAACCCCAGCAAGTGTGCCTTCGGAGTTTCATCAGGAAAATTTCTCGGGTACATGGTGTCGCAAAGAGGGATTGAAGCGAACCCTGACAAGATTAAAGCAATACTGGATATGAAACCCCCGCACAACACCAAGGACGTCCAATCTCTTGCCGGACGAGTGGCTGCCCTCAATAGGTTTATTTCTAGAGCCACTGACAAGTGTTTGCCATTTTTCAGGATTCTTAGGAAAGCGTTCGAATGGACGGACGAATGTCAAGAAGCTTTTGAAGCCTTGAAGGCGTATCTTACCACAGCTCCTTTGTTGAGCCCATCGATCCCTAGTGAAGAATTGTACCTGTACTTGGCAGTATCCCCTCATGCAGTGAGCTCGGCTCTAATCAGGGAAGATGCAAGAGTTCAGAAACCAGTTTATTACACTAGCCGAGCACTGAAAGGGGCGGAAGGACGGTATCCTATAATGAAAAAATTGGCTTTTGCGTTAATTACGGCCTCAAGGAAACTAAGGCACTACTTCCAAGCCCACGTCATCAACGTCCAGACGGACCATCCATTGAAAAAGGTGATGAGCAAGGTGGAAGCAGCCGGACGGATCGTCCAATGGGCTGTCGAGCTAAGTGAGTTCGACATTAGATACCAACCAAGGAAGGCGATCAAAGCACAAGCGCTAGCGGACTTCATTGCGGAGTTTACCCCTGGACAAGGAGAGCTGGACGAATTAAGTGAAGTTCGGAAGTTGGATATCAATGTGGACGGTTCATCCACGTTGCATTCTGGAGGAGTCGGGGTTGTACTTAGATCACTCGAGGGGGATAAGTTGAAGTACGCCGTCCGACTGCAATACCTACCCACTAACAATGAGGCCGAATATGAAGCACTCCTTAAAGGGTTAGAGTTAGCCAAAGCTCTGGGGGCAGAATCCATCGTCGTCCGAGGAGATTCCCAGTTGATCATTAACCAAGTAAATGGAACATGCGAAGCTAAGGAAGAACGAATGATGAAATACCTGGATAAAGTAAGGCAACTCATCAAGGGATTCAACGACACCAAATTTGTCCAACTCCCGAGGGAGGAAAATATGGAAGCAGATGCCTTGGCGAAAGTAGCCTCTTCAGGAGAAGCCATGGACAAGATTGACGAAGTTCAATACATGCCAAGCATAGACCTCCCGGAAGTCCAAGAGGTAGGAGAAAAAGAAAACTAGATGACTCCAATAATTGCCTATCTTAAAGATGGAAAGCTTCCACAAGACGAAGGTGAGGCCAGGAAGGTAAGAATCAGAACTGCCAAATATATTCTTATGGGTGAAGTGCTGTACAAACGGGGTTTCTCTTAGCCCTACTTGAGGTGTTTAGCCCCGGATGAGTCGAACTATGTATTGAGAGAAATCCACGAAGGAGCGTGCAGTAACCACTCGGGGGCAAAAGCGTTGGTTCATAAGGTTATCCGTGCAGGATATTATTGGCCAACCATTCAAGCAGACGCGAAGGCGTACGTCAAGGTATGCGACCAATGTCAGCGTTTCAGCAATATCCCCCGACAACCAGCAGAATATCTAACTCCAATGACGGCCCCATGGCCCTTTGCCCAGTGGGGGTTGGATATCTTAGGTCCTTTTCCACTTGGAACCAGACAGATGAAATTCTTGGTGGTTGGGATTGATTACTTCACCAAGTGGATAGAAGCAGAACCCTTAGCGAAAATAACACAGCAAAATGTCAAGAACTTCGTCTGGAAAAACATCGTGTGCAGATTCGGAGTGCCCAGGGTTCTAGTGTTCGACAACGGGCGGCAGTTTGATAACGCCCTCTTCAGAGATTTCTGCAAGCACTTCGGAATCGACAATCATTACTCCTCCCCCGCCCACCCTCAAGCCAACGGTCAGGCAGAGGTTGCAAACCGTTCTTTGTTGAAAATCAAAACTCGGCTTGCGGGGGCAAAGGGGCTATGGCCAGACGAGCTACTCGGTGTTTTATGGGCTTACAGAACCACTGCGAGAACCCCTACAGGAGAAACTCCTTTTAAGCTAGCTTATGGAAGTGAAGCGGTGATACCTGCGGAAGTCCACATGGCAAACCACAGGGTGATGCGGTACCAAGGCAAGGATAACGAGGATCAGCTACGCCTTAGCCTCGATCTCATAGACGAGGTAAGAATGGACGCGGAGCAAAGGACAGCGAGGTACAAAAACCTCATGTCTAGGCATTACGATGCGCTGGTGAAGCCAAGACGTTTCAACGTAGGGGACCTCGTTCTGAGAAGGGTCTCTTTTGCAACCAGGAACCCGGCTCAGGGAAAATTGGGACCCAATTGGGAAGGACCCTACAGGGTTGTCAACAGCAAAAGACAAGGGTCATATTACTTAGAAGCATTGGATGGGAGAAAATTGGAACACCCTTGGAACGTTGAGCACTTGAGAAGGTATTACCAGTAATAAAGCACCAGCTTGGACGAGACCCTCTTGGACGAATCCAAAATGAGTACTTGCCGTTATTATTCAATATTATGTAATGTTTTTATCCTAAAGTGTTTAGTTATTAAACTAGCTATGGACGAAGTAACGTTTAGATGTTTGTATAAATAAGGCACTACTTTCTTAAAAGAACGTGCCATACTTGTCAACGTTATATTTGGTAATGAGTATGGTTTGGATGTTTAAATACATACAATATAGCTAACTCCATAACTCCATCCAAGAAACAGACCAAGGCTTAAAGACGAGCGCAAACCCTTAGACGAAGGGGCATAACGTCTAAACTTTCCTTCAAGGAAACAAACAAGGCAACGTTTAAATAAAAGACGAGCCTAAGTTAAACAAACTCGACCATGGACGAGGAATACTCGGACTAGACATGGACGAGAAATGCATATGATCCTTGGGGCAACTTCAACTTAAGAAATCAAGCCTTTGGACGAGTGAAGTTGAAACTTGGCACTTACACTTGCCCTAAAGACGACCAAAGAGCCGTCCACCGAATGGGTGAAGGGGAAAGATAATTCCATGATGTTTGAAAAAGTAACATCCATGGACGAGTGCTATAGAGATGCAAAGTGAATAAATTCATGGACATTAAAAATTGAGTATAGGAATGCAAATAATTCCATCCATACAACATTCAAATGAATGAAAAGGATAAAGGAAAGCAAACATGCATTCATTAATTACAAAGGACAACCGACGTCTAAAAAAACTTAGAAACAAAAATAAACTTGTTCATGTGCTCGTCCAAGTAATTTGGACGAGCTAATTGTACTTGAGTTACATCAAAAAGGCCAAAACAACGGGCCAAAACCAAAAACAAGAAAAAATAACAGGGTAGATGAGCAAATAAAAGCTGGTCTTCATTGTTGGGGAGGGGCGTCATTGGGCTCGTCTTGAGTAGGCTGGGTGGTGGCATTGTCCTCAATATTCACGTCCTCTGAACTCGTCTAGAGGAGGGAGCTAGTGGTGGCACCACCAATGTTGAGTTTGATGGCACTGAAGTCCAACCCAGGGAAGTTCTCTGCAGCGTCCATCCTAAAGTCCTCGAACCCCGCTGCATAATTGGCGTCCAATAGATCAGTGTATTCCTTGGACGTCTTGAATTGAGCAATTGCTTCTTCCCTGGCGTTCTCAAGAAGGGTACTCAGCTCGTCGTTCCTCCTTTGAAGGTGACCAAGACGAATATCTTTCTCGACGATGTCAGCCTTCAATGCCTCAGCATGATTTTGCAACTCCCTGGCCTCGTCCTTAGACTTGGCCGCCACCTCAGCCCACTTCTTGCAGTCGTCCTTCACCTCCTGCACCCTCGTCTCCAACAAGATCCTCGTCTTGTCCAATTCAGTGGCTTGCCTCGACGCTGCGATGAACTTTGACATTGCCTACAAGGGAAAGTATAATAAACGTTAGACGAGGAAAAGTTCTAAAGACGGGGAAAAACGACCTAAAGATAAGGTATATATCTTAAAAAGATCATGGACGCCGGAACGTTCAAAGTCTTTTAAAGACATGTCATAGCATGCAGCTATGTCCTCGTCCAACACGACCTTCTCGAATCGTTCCCAAGCCAGGTCTTCATTTTCAATTAGATTCAAGGGGATTCTTGGAGGCTGGGACGAGGTAGGCGCAGCTGACTTGGACGGAAGAGTCTTGGACGGAGTAACTTCAGGAGTTGGAGAATCCACGTCCAAGACTTGGACTGACGTCAGAGACGAGGGGAGGGTAGACTTGGTCATCGTTTGGGACGACCCATGCTTGGGCTTCTTCCCTCTGCGACTAGGAAGATTTCCCAAGTCTAGAGTTTTAGACAAACTCTTCCTCTTGTCCCCTGCAGAAGGACGAGTCTGGGAATGGACCTCTGGACGACTCCCCTCACCCACAGGTTCCTTTCCCCTATTCTCTTTCATTGTCGTCATTCCTACAAAGTAAAGAAATAGAAATTAAAAATAAAACCAACATAAAAAAGAAAAGAATAAACAAAGAAACATATCTTTGTTAAGTCAGGAACTTACGTCTACGAACAGTAATTTCTTGTGCGATGGCCTCGTCGGACGGTGCTGGGCCAAGCCCACACTTAGCTAGACGTCTAAGGGAAACCAAAGAGTGGAAATCCCTGTCAGGGTGTAGACGAGCTCTCTGAACGCGATCACGGAGGAACTTGCTTAGGGAAGGACGTGCAACAGCTGTAAGGCAAACAAGCAATTGAAAGTTAGACACTGAAAGTACAAGTACAAATAAAGAAGACGGGGGTAAAGGACTTACCCTCAGGACGAAGGTTCCCTAAGCTTCCCTCATAAGGGGCAAATGTATCCCTACCAACGTCCACAGGGTGCTCGGCCCAAATACCAGAGACGAAAAAGAATTCCGTCTTCCAGTTCCTATCAGACGAGGCCAAAGACTTAATCAACCTACAATGTGAGCCCCTAGCTATGAACTGATAAAAGCCAAGGGATTGGTTTATTTCAGAAGGCTTGTAACAGTAGAGAAACTCGTCCACTGTGAGAGGACGGTCCCTTCCAAACACTTCTCTCCACAAAACTTGCATAGAGATGATCAATCTCCATGCATTGGGGTTAAATTGACAAACTCCTAAACCTAATCTAACCAGTAACTCTCTAGCAAAGGAATTCAAAGGAAACCTCAAACCCCCAAAAAAATAGGCCTCATAAACGCCTATGCCAAAACGAGGGCTACAACACCACTCTCCACGGACGGGCAGTCTAGGATTAAGTTCGTCAGGGATTTGGTACCATGACTTAAGATTGTTGAGCCTTTGCTCGGTTGTTTTTGACGAAATGCCTATGGCACAGCTGTAAACGGTCTCCTCCTCGTCCAAAGGACTAGACGGAGGGACGTTGGACGAGGTACCTGCATGAGACCCAGAAGTTTTCCTTAGTTGTTCTTGTAGAACGTCTAAGGGAACCCCAGGGACACCAGAAATGTACCCCTCGTCCGAGCTACTCCCCTCATTACCACTACTACTATGACTACTATCAGAACTGCTATAGCTAGTGACGTCCTGATACTCGTCAATAGCCTTTTCTGTACTATTGCTAGACGACGAAATCACAGTTGACATCTTTAAAAACTTAAAAGGAAAACCTAAAGACGAGGAGGGAGAAATACCTGGCTCTAGACGGAGGAAGACTATGGACGCAGAGTGAGTTCTAGACGAGGCTCTAGACGACAAATCGAGGAGGAAAATCTTTCGAAATGAAAGGGGCAGAGGAGGAATTCTACTATTTATAGGAAACATTTTCACCCCTTAAAAGCAGCGGAGCCAACCAGAACACGCCACGTAACATAACTCGAAAAACGAGGAGTCATGTTTGAGTTGCGTTTTCGAAATAATAAAATAATAAAGATATATACACAACAATAAAAGGAAA
Source organism: Lithocarpus polystachyus (assembly GCA_033629205.1). Taxonomy (NCBI): domain Eukaryota; kingdom Viridiplantae; phylum Streptophyta; class Magnoliopsida; order Fagales; family Fagaceae; genus Lithocarpus; species Lithocarpus polystachyus. Next base: position 27,173,893 of record CM066173.1, on the reverse strand, counting down.
GAGAAAAATACGATGCCCCCTGAGACGACAAGACAAGGACGAAGGGGCAACTGATGGCACTTAGGATAGCTCGTCCTTAGGTTGTCATCCACAAGGACGAGCTCGTCCAGAGAACGAGCTCGTCCAGAGGACTAATCCACACAGTTCGTCCTTGCGCTGTCGTCTGCAAGAAGGCAAAGCTAGTCCGTGAGACCAGCTTGACAATGCCACATTGCAACCATACATATAAACCGTTCCCTCTCCATTCAAGCTAGATCTACGGATTCAAAGACCTCGTCCTGAACACTTACAGCATCACCCGTCCAAGGATGGACGAGCCTCATCAGATCTTGCTACGCAGTTAAAATACACGCTACGTGGAATAATTATAAGAGAGACATTATTTTCAACTTCCCATAGCAGTTATCTCCAAACTTCCACAAATGAGGGAGCAGTTGCAGGATGATAACCGTCACTTCGGCCCTATATAAGCATCCTCTCTCCAACACAGGAGGTAAGTCTGAATCTCTCTAGACACTCTTAACAGAATTGGAAGTTTCTTTATTTTGAGAAGGAAAACTAACTTCACCATCGGAGGGTCTTAGACCGGCCAACCCCGGTCTCCTTTGATTCATCATTTTCCTTGCAGGCCTTTCAGATCCTTAGAGTCCAAGCATCCAGCCTACTGATTCGCAAGGAGCATCATCAGGTTATCTTTTGAACAAATATTGAGTATTTTTTTTAATGGTGAGGGTCAGTGAGGGTTTTTTTTTTTTTTTTTTTTTTGGAGAAGATTGTAACCTTATTAAAACTAAATAGCCATATCGGCTAAGATTATAGCATTAAGGTGTGGAGGAAAATTTTTTATCCACACCGAAATCACTAATATGTCTAGCATATTTAGTAAGACTATGAATTATATAATTACCACATTTCTTAATATGAGATACATTAAAACAACAAAGTATTATGCTAAGGACTTTGCATTCTCAATCAAATGACCATAAGAAGCAAAAGAGGGTTCCTCACTCCTCAAAAAATTAACAATTCTCTCCTAATCATCTTCAAGGATAATAGGAAAAAAAAAAAAAAAAACCCCACTTTTTGAGTGAAAATTAAAGCTCTTACTACAGCCACAGCATCAACTTCATCAAACAGAGAAGGTTAAATAATAGAATCTTTGAGTTGATACTTAATACTTGGGGGAGCTGCCAGACAAATATTGAGTTGATATTTGAACAATAGATGCTTTAAATAATGCAATCATGATGGTCTGATGTGTGAGTATAAACATTGAACTTGTCAGCTCGAAAATGATGGCACCAATGGTAGCCTTGCTCCCAGAAATTCACTTCACTGAATTCATCTACTGTGGCTCCAGAAAGTTCGGATCACATTGGCTACTGTGTTTAATTACTTTCTTGGTTGGTAAATTGATTTTTACAAGAGTAGTAAAAAACCCAAGTTATTCGTGGTAATTGCTGTCCTTAGCAAATGAATAAATTTGCACATGCTCATGCAGCAATGCTGACCATAAACTCGAATACTTCCAATCCCTGTCATTTTCGTCTCCCACATGAAATTGTTAAATCTCTTATAGCTTGATTGGGAGTTAAAAAAAAGAGGGAGAGTAGAGTAGAGGGAGGGAGAGTAATTCAATTACCTTGTTTGGAAGTTTTTTAAGGAAGGAGAGAGAGGGATTTGGAGGGGTTTCAACTACCTCCAACCCCTCATTTTTAATTCCTCCAAATTGGAGAGATTTGGAGGGAGAGTAGAGTAGATAAGTAATTGGCCAAATGAATTTCCTAATTTACCCTTTTTAAATTAACAAAATTACTCTTTCTAAAGGGCTAATTGCCCCCTTCCCCCTCCCTAATTTTAAAAACATCCAAACAATGTAGAGGGGAATCATTCCCCTCTACTCTCCTCCCCACTACTCTCCTTCCCTCTACTCCCCTCTACTCTCCTCCCTCTCTAAACTTCTAAACAAGTCATTAGACCTGTTTGGGAGTTAAAAAAAAAGAGAGGGAGTAGAGTAGAGGGAAGGAGAGTAATTCAATTATCTTGTTTGGAAGTTTTTTAAGGAATGAGGGAGAGGAGTTTGGAGGGATTTGGACTATTTCTAACCCCTCATTTTTAATTTCTCCAAATTGAAGAGATTTGGAGGAAGAGTAGAGTGGATAAATTATTGGCCAAATAAATTCCCTAATTTACTCTTTCTAAATTAACAGAATTACCTTTTCTAAAAGTCTAATTACCCCCTTCTCCCTTACTAATTTTAAAAACATCCAAATAATGTAGAAGGGAACCATTCCTTTCTACTCCTCCCCATTACTCTTCTTCTCTCTACTCTCCTCCCTCTCTAAACTTTCAAATAGGCACTTAGCTACCACACCAATGCCCAAACAATCTGCTGTGCAAAAATTGATTCTACAAACGTATCAAGTAATGCCTCTAATTTCACAGTCTGTTAACTTGTATGATTATAAGTAATTAACCTATTTTACTTTACGTAAATAATAACTTTAAATTACTCTCTCACAGTCACACAAATTTAACTCTTATAAAATTTGATAAGACAAATCATGGTACATCGTGCACTATCCAACGTCTTTCCTCGTTACCTTATAATAATTATTCTAAGATGCCTAGATTCCCTTCGTACAAGCTACAACGTATACCATGATTTGAGTCTTTTGTGTTAATTTCTGTTTGTACTTGGGTTGTTTTAAGTGTGGGTTTAGATTACCTTTTTAAAAAAAAAAAAAAAATTTATTTGATTAGATATAATTTTTGTTAACACCTCAGACCTCACTTGTTTTTGGGTACAATAAAATTTTCCCAATTTTAAACAAATAAGGTTTAAGCAGAAATTACTTTCTCAAAAAAAAAAAAAAAAAAGAAGGTGTAAGCAAAAATTTAATTTAGATGCACACTTAATTAGCAACATTATAATTATTTTTAAAAATAAGTAAGCTTTTAAAAAGTTAAACATAAGTTAAAAAAATAAAAGAAAAAAAGTTAATCCAAAATCACTTTTTATAAATGCTAGATACACTAACATTTTTTCTCAAAATAATATTTCTTGTTTGGTTTTCTTTTTTTTTTTTTTTTTGAAAAAAAACTTATTTGTTTATAGACAGTATTTCAAAGTCATTCTTTAAGGATAATTATATTTTTATCAAAATTATATATTTAAAAAAAAAAAAACTAATTCACACAAACCAAGTTATTGTAACAAGATTTTATTAAAAAATTTTAAAATTTTAGAAAAGGTCAGAAAAGTACTTTGCAAGTTACTTGTATTTACAGGAAGAAGCTCACAATAATCACAACTACAACTACACAGGCCTTTTTTTTTTTTTTTTTTTTAGTTTCGTGTGGAAAATGTTGACTCTTTAGCTCACAAATAAATAAACTGTCAGTCACATCGTGTGAGCATTGTGAACCTGAATTTGTACCAATAAAACATAAATCAATTACTACGTACATTTCTTGCTTGATTCTCAAAATAAATAAACAAATAGAGAGAGAAAAGTGGGGTTTTATTAAAGAGGGACAGAGAGAAAGTAGAGAAAGCGTAGAGGGAAGGGTCGTGTTGTGTGTGTGTTTGCCTTTGGTGCCTTACTGTCATGCACTTTAGCTGTACTCGTCGGACAAAGCAAGAAAATTAAAAAAAAAAAAAAAAAGAGCTAAAAAATTTAAAATTTTTTATTTATTAGAGTTGTAAAAAAAAAAAAAGAGTTACTTTTGTTTACTTTTGCATCTCATCGCATTTGCTAAGGTCTCTTCTGTCTGTTGCTCTCTCTCTCTCTCTCTCTCTCTCTCTCTCTCTCAATTTCCGAGGATTCTTCGATACTACCGATTCAGAATCCAACTTCTCTACCATTTCTTTTTTCCAACTCAACTCGCCGGGGCGACTCGCTCTCCAAGTGAGTTTCTTACTTCTCTCTCCCTCTTTCACTCTCTCTCACTCGTTTTCTTGAACTTTTTGACTAAAAACCAAAAAAGCAAAATCTGGGTTGGTTGGTTTTTGTCGATTTAGTAATATTTCCCACCTGTATCCTAGTATTTGGTTTTGTTTGGTTATGTTTTGGTGGAAGTTTGGTGAAGAAACAATTTTTAAATGTTTGAATTTTTGATGATTGCTACAGAGATTTTGAAGTTGACCCATTAGAGGAAAAAGCCCGTTGTCTTCCAAAGTTACTGTCTTTTTTTCAATTCACTGAAAATATTGAGATTCAAAGGTCTGATCTTTCTTAGGGTTTTGGGGTGGGTTTTGAATTGGAATGGCGAATGACAATAAAATTGAGACCTTGATTTCTGCTAGGAAGTCATTGAAGCTTAGCTTAGAGAAATCAAAGGCTTTAGGGTTAGCTTTAGGCAAAGCTGGGCCAAGATTAGAGGAGATTAATCAAAGATTACCTTCTCTTGAGGCTGCGGTTCGGCCTATTCGAGCCAACAAGGATGCCCTTGTTGCGGTTGGGGGCCACATCAACCGTGCAGTAAGCCCGGCAGCAGCAGTGCTTAAGGTGTTTGATGCTGTTCATGGGCTCGAAAAGTCATTGTTGTCTGACCCGCGGAATGATCTCCCGGGCTACTTATCAGTGTTGAAACGCCTGGAGGAGGCTTTGAAGTTTTTGGCAGATAATTGTGGATTGGCAATTCAGTGGCTGGAAGATATAGTGGAGTATTTGGAGGATAATACGGTAGCTGATGAACGGTTCCTTTCGAATTTGAAGAAGTCCTTGAAAAATCTTAGAGAATTGCAGGATGATGGGGAGAGGGCTCACCTTGATGGTGGGCTTTTAGACGCCGCATTGGATAAGTTGGAAAATGAGTTTAGGAGGCTCTTGACTGAACATAGTAATCCACTTCCAATGTCATCATCATCATCCCTTGGTGAGCAAGCATGCATTGCGCCATCACCTTTGCCGGTTAGTGTCATTCAGAAGTTGCAAGCAATTCTTGGGAGATTAATGGCCAATAAAAGACTTGATAAGTGTATATCAATCTATGTTGAAGTTCGTAGCTCAAATGTTAGAGCGAGTTTGCAGGCTCTTAATTTGGATTACCTTGAGATCTCTGTATCAGAATTCAATGACGTGACTAGCATAGAGGGGTATATAGCACAGTGGGGTAAGCATTTGGAGTTTGCAGTGAAGCACTTGTTTGAGGCAGAGTATAATCTTTGTATCGATGTTTTTGAAAGGATGGGATTGGATGTGTGGATGGGTTGCTTTGCAAAGATAGCTGCTCAGGCTGGTATTCTTGCATTTCTTCAATTTGGGAAGACTGTTACAGAGAGTAGGAAAGACCCCAATAAGCTTTTAAAGTTGTTAGATATATTTGCATCTTTGAACAAATTGAGACTGGACTTTAACCGGCTGTTTGGTGGAGCAGCATGTGTTGAAATTCAGAACCTGACAAGGGATCTCATCAAGAGGGTGATTGATGGGGCAGCAGAGTTGTTCTGGGAGCTTCTGGATCAAGTTGCGTTACAAAGAGAAATCCCGCCTCCTCCAGATGGGAATGTTCCAAAATTGGTAATCATCATTATTGATTACTGTAATAAACTGCTTGGGGATGATTACAAGACGATCCTAACCCAGGTTCTGGTCATTCACCGGAGTTGGAAGCATAAAAAATTTCAAGAAAGGGTCCTTGTTAATGAGGTTTTGAACATAATCAAAGCCATTGAACAAAATTTGGAGACATGGATGAAGGTTATTGAGGACGGCACCCTATCTCACTTTTTTGCAATGAACAACCACTGGTATTTGTACAAGCACCTGAAGGGAACAAAAGTTGGTGATCTCCTTGGTGATTCTTGGTTAAAAGAACATGAACAGTCCAAGGACTATCATTCCACTTACTTCTTGAAAGACAGCTGGGGAAAGCTTCCAGGTCATTTAAGTAGGGAAGGTCTGCTTATGTTTTCAGGTGGACGGGCTACTGCTCGTGATCTTGTCAAGAAAAGGCTGAAAGCATTCAATGAAGCTTTTGATGAGATGTATGCGAAGCAGTCAAACTGGGTTGTGTCTGACAAAGATTTGAGGGAGAAGACGTGCCAGGTTGTAGTGCAGGCGGTTGTGCCTGTTTACCGAAGCTACATGCAGAATTATGGACCCTTGGTAGAGCAAGATGCAAGTTCCAGTAAGTATGCAAAGTACACCGTGCAGACTTTGGAGAAAATGTTAATGTCTCTTTTTCAGCCAAAGCCTGGGAGATATGGCAGTTTCAAAGGCAGGCAGTCTAGTGGGAAATTCAACAATGGAGTAGCAGATCTTCGTCGTACTGCTTCTGCAGTTGTCTGATTTTCTATCCCTATTTACTTTATTTGGTTAATCTGAAAGGGTATCATGCTCCAATATTCTCCTCCCATGGTCAGATGGTTAGCCAGTTGCCTTGTATATATAATGTATTACCAAAGCGCCATGTAACTGTTGCACAAAAGAAAAAAAAAAAAAAAAAATCATTTATTGGATTTAGAGAAGGAAGTTCTTCTGAACATTGGCATTCAATTGCCAAAATTTTCTCCATGAGATGGAGTTTTTGTAACTTGTCGATGAAGAATAGAGAACTGTTTCCCATGCTTGAAGGGTTCTGACAAAGACATAAGATCTCAGAGTACCAGACATGATGTTGAACAAGTTTAAGGGCCTATTGGATAAGGTTGGTAGATAATACTTATGAACTATAGCTATTCATTATTTATTTCTCTCTCCCATCTTTACTTGTGACTTCAATTGCTAAGTAGGCAGCAGGAAAATTCTTGTAATTGCTAGATTTCATGTACAATTATTTGATAAAATGTGCATGTAGAGATCTAGTGGTGATTGAATTCTTTACTCATCAGTATTTAGAAATTGGTTGTACATGTAGGGACCTTCCTGAGATGCTTGTCGTCAATGTTGCTGGATCCCTGTTGTTGTTGAGAACTTATGTATTGCAGCCATGATTTTACTGAAACTTATTGACAATAAATTGGCAATGTATTACAACCTTTTTTTTCTTTTTGAGTTGGATGAATAAGAAACTTTTATGGTATTCAGCCTTGTTTGAATATTAAGGTAAGAAAATTTTAGTCTATGCATTGATGATTAGGCAATTTCCATTTGTTTTTTTGTTTTGCTTTTCTTATCTTCATCTGGAAGTTTTTGCTTTCTAGATGTGGACTGGGATTGACTTCTATTTGCCCTTATTGAGGTTTTGCATTGTATTGTATGTTAAGCACCCACTCACATGGAAGTGGGCCCCACTAGTATCGAACTCATCTCTATGTGAGAGAGATGCTGTATGCAACCGTTACACGAAATACCGCCTCCTTTTCGTGAGTCAAGTGATCATACGTCCAACCCTCATACAAGGGCCACACAAGAGTGAGGAAGCACCTGATGTGGGAATCCAAGTATTTCAAGATGGAAGCTGAAAACATGTTTTGTTAGCTTTTACCGTGTCAAAAACAAAACTTTCTTGTTACTTAGGGAACCTATCTTCTTATTGTCGACCACCTGGTGGTAGTTTATGCTATTGCTGGTCTTGCTGGCATTTTAGTGGCGGATGTGATATTGTTGTTGATGACGATGATGGTGGTTGTTGATGGTTTTGTTATTAGTGGCACAGGGAAATAATTAGATTTTTGACTTTGGAAAAGTATGATTTTTCTTTTTCTTTGACAATTTCAACTCCCGCCCTCTCCAAAGCAAGTTACTTCACCAAAAAAAAAAAATGTCATCCCAATGCTGCCTTATTCGATCCTTTAGAACCAGAAGCCATTGGTTAACATTGGTTAGTGTTTTGACTTGTCATGCAAGCAATACTGACATATAGGCCTAACAGTGTAATATGCTTTTGAAGGACTCGTATTAATTTTCATGTAACACCCCACCTTCGTGAATCCACAGGTGAAAAATTTATTGCATATACATATATATATATTTATATTTATATGTATACACAGCTAAAAATTGTGTTGTATACATTTGTGTGTTATAAAAGATACTTTATTTTTATTTTTTTGATGTCTAGATAATATCATTTAGGCTTAATGATTGTGTTACAATCCATGGAATTTCACACCCCCCCCCCCCCCCCCCCAAAAAAAAAAAAAGCTTCTGGATTTGAAAACCAGTCCCCCTCTCAGCTGAGGAATTTTCGGGCTAAGCTCTACTCTTCTATGGTCCAGGCTAAGTGGGCCTATGCACTTCAATTTGGTGACAAATTTGATCCGGGTGTTGCGGCCTAAGCTTGTGTATAATTTCTTTTGGGATACGAAGACTTTGAACTCCGATTTTTTGGTATGAAAGTTGGTTCATTCTTCATTTGTGGCGGCTATGATGTAAGAAAGTACGCAACAAAATGCAAATTCAAATACCATAAAAAAAAAAAAAAGGAAATTACGAAGTTGAATTGAAGATTTGAAGTAGTACTGTCTGTTGTGGAACCTGTAGGGGTGAAAAAGAATTGAGAATCAAATGGAAAAATTGGAAACTAGAAACTAGAAAGTGAAGCCACCCAAAGGACATGGACATATATGAATGATGATGATGTGAGATATGAATTCAGACCCCCTTACACCATAAACCAATTAAAGAAACACATAATGATGGGTAGCCCACATTAGAAAATGCAATGAAGAGAGACTAATGATTGACTTTGCCAAATTGATCAGATTCATTATATTTGCTTTATATAAGGATACGGAAGTATACAACTTTTGATTGAGTTGTTTGACTTGAACCTTGTCTAGTTCTTTAGCAATGATGTCAATTCTTTGTGATGATACCATTGATACAGTGTCTTATATGAAAGCATTTTGGCCATCAAATAGTTTCTTCCACTCAACCCCTTTAATTCAAACAAGGGTTCATATTCATCTTATAACTTATAAGACGAAAAATCCTATGGCTTTGAAAAGTTTTATTTCCGGACTAGTCCTCTTTCTAGATTGTTTGTAACCCTTAAGTCTGATTTGTTTCAAACAAAAACAGAATTGGTAACTACCTCCGCTGTGTCCTACATATAAATTGATGTAAAACCAAATGACAAAACTAGTTGAGAGAGAGAGAGAGAGCAAGAGAGATAAATAATGTTAGGATGAAGGCAAAGTCTCATCTCATCCGCTCATTAATTAATCACACAAAAATGCAAATGAAATCAGAAACGCATTCATTGAGTATGGAAATCTTACAACAAAATTGACAGGGGACATGATAACCTGTTAGTATTAGGATCATCTTAATTTGAAATAAATCAATTTCATGGTTCAGACTAAATATTACAAATCTAAATGTCTGATATGAAAAATACAATCTTAAATGTAGAACAAAATCTCAAACTCTTGTTCAAACGTATTATAATAAGTTATTAGGTAAAGACATCAATGAGATTAATAATTTTTAATGTATATTAAAATTGAGGTTTTTCAATCAGAGGAGCTCTCATGGTCTCACTCCAATCGCATGATCAACTTTGCACACACACAAACATAAATAAATCTTGATCATGTTAAGGTAAACAAACCAATACCTAGCTGAAATTCAATAGAGTCGATAAGCCCAAAATGAAAGAAATTTATCTTCATAACTTGGCTTGTAATGCTTTAGACTTCCTTTTTTTTTTTTTTTTTTTTTTTTTGGAATCATAATACTTTAGACTTAATGACCTTCTCCACCAGCTAAATGGCAGCCCCCACAATCTGAATCAATCCACAAGCTAAACCTGGCCATATCTCAGACAAAGAACTTCTACAGTGGGGTTTGGTTTGGTTATACGGAATCGTGGAGGAGAAGTGCTAGCAGCCTCATGTGTTTGGGTTGAGAAGAAATTGAATCTCCTTTGTACCGCTGCTTCTATGATGAGGATGGATTGGCGTTACAATTCTGTCAGAGTACTTGCTTTTCTAAAGCTATGGTGGACAGTAATTTTGCTGAATTTGTTGATCTCTTGAATTCTGACAGACTTTGTTCTGCTTAGATCCTTGAAGACGTTATTTTGTTCGGAGATAGTTTTGATTTTATTTCTTTTATTAGTATACCATTATGATGTTATCATGCAATTCTAACTTTGCCTAGTGCTACAAAAGAGAAAAAAGAAATCATTGTTTGGTTAGAAAAATATTCATCTTTTCTCTTTTTCATTATACAGTATGATTTTGTATAAATAAAATTTACTTTTGTTATAGCTTAAAAAAAAAAGGAAAAAGAGTGGATGAGTTAAAAGTAAAAGTAAAAAGTAAAATATCGAGAAGGAAAAGTAAACCTTAGAGGGTTACATGATACATATAAAATAAGAAGTATGTATTAAAAAAATCTCGCACTTATTAATTACCAAAATTTTGAAGATCATCTATGGTTGTTTTGTGGGAAAACATGACAAATGTTTACCTATATGTGACAGCAAAAAAAAAAAAGAAAAGAAAAAAGGTTCAATATTGATGACTCAAGATAGAGAAGCACTTTGCCATGACTGAATTTTAGACTAATCAACCTTTGACTTGTCTTGATCTTGTCGTATATATTGGGTTTACTGATCATTCTGATTTCTGAAGAACCCTTCCACAATTCCACGCCCTTTCAAAGAAAATGCTCTAGGAATGGCATATGTATCATATGAAGCTTGCGTAATGGTTACGTGTCCTCATGGGCACGAAGTTATATAGCTCTTTCTTGACATGTACTGTGAAGTTCACCATTAGTCCAAATTCCAACTCAATTGATGAATAGAGTTTCACAGCCAGAGGTAATCAATTGGTCAAAAAACCTACTTTAAGTAGGAGATAATGGAAATATGTTTGTGATGAATTGAATGACGATGACAATAACCCAAAAGTCAATAAAAATGAAATATCTCCATAGATAATTGATGTATACTAGGATGATTTTTTCCGGGGTTGCAATATCTCATTTATTCAACATATATATCTTTTCTTTTGTAACGAGTAGATCTCACAATGTAAAAGATATCTTGCACATATGGCATATGTGCAAGATACCGTGTCTTTGACTCAAGGGATATGCTGTTGATTCATTCATCATATTTGCTTACTTATTTTGTGTAGGTAGATTTTAAAATTAAACTCGTAAACGCCTGTTTTTGTACTCTCATTATAATTATTAAAACGTGAATTATATCGTAATTAAAATAGATTTTTTTATTTAGACATTTGTCGTATGAAAGACTATAAAATCTATTAAAAATTTATATATATATATATATATGAATAAGTTTTAGATGAATTTAATTAATAATTTATTTTTGTTATCACTTATATAACAATATTTAATAATTCTAAACTAAACAAGTCCATTACAAATATATTTATAACTCTTGCATTCTAATTGGTTGAGAAGCATGTTTCCCCTTGAGCAAAATTATATCCATATTAAGTAGTGTATTCTCCCAAGAAATCAATTAAAAAATATATATTTTTAGTTGTTGGACTCAGTGATATCTATTAGAGTATATAAGACTCTTTTTCATCTAACTCACTATCATGCACAATCATCTTTACCTTTATAATCCAAGTTGTTTATAACATCATTTTTGTTACCTTGCAAAATTATATCCATATTAGTCAATTATCCCAATAAATCAATTAAAAAAATATATTTTCAGTTGTTGGACTCAATGATATATTTTTGGTACTATAACTTTTTTGTTATTTTTTATTGTTAAATGAAAGATAATTAAACGTATTAGCAATAGAACCAATAGTTCATCGTTTTTTTGGGGTGGTGGGGGGGGCTAAAGCATGAACAAAAAAGGTTTTTACCTATTAAGAATAATAAATATACTAAGATTCACTATTTGGATTTGGATTCTTCTCATAATAAAAAGAAGATAACGTCACTAAATCATAAAACTCTTTATTGAAATGCATACCTTTACTTAGATGAGCAGTGAGATAAAGATATATGATTAACAAAAGAAAAAAACAATGATACACAATAAAAGTATACAATATTATCCAATTTAGACAAAAGCTATTCCATTATTCTATTGCTTTCTTTCTTGTGCCTTCAATTGTGGGTGATGAGTGTTGTTGGTAATCTTCTACGAATGCTTAAGAAATGTATAGTTGCAAAACTGATTAAGCCCTTCAATCTAAACATGGGGTGGCAGTCTTAACGTATGCCATGCTAATTCTTTTATATATATACATATATTTTAGAAGAATTTTTTTTTTTTATATAAGAAGACTGTAACTTTTGTTAAGAAGAAAATAAATTTAATATATATACTGAGTCAATTTAAAGCATAGACTCAAACATAGATTTTTCATGTATTCAAATTATATAACTAGCTATACCTTTGACATATTAAACCAAAACATGTGCTGGATGATTCCCTTATCGTGATACATGGCTTAGTTGTGCCATACTAATTCTTGATTGATACAGTTTTAACCAATAAGAAAAAGAAAAAAAGAAAAAATCTACCAAGATATTATTTTGTTTCGTACTTGTTCTACTTTTATACTGAAACAAAAGGCATTGGTCCGTGCCATGAACAAGGAAACAACCTCAAACAGTTGATTACATACGGGGCTAAGGTTGAATCCTGAATACCCGAGCTAATGTCGGTTCAATTCAAACCCCTTTGACAGGTGATCCTTTCCTTGGATTTAAAACGTGTCAAGCCATCACATTGACCCATCAATAATAGAACTACTTTTTTTTTTTTGAAAGCATCAATAATAGAACTTCAATTTCACTGGAAACATTAATAAATAACTGAGAAAAGTGATATAGCAATTTTATAATACTTTCACCGTAAATTTTAAGTAGTAAGTTGATACCGATTCTAATTTAAACTTACTATTAGAATTATTATTTTATCCATCGGTAATAGTTACTAACAACTTATTACTTAAAAATTTATTTTGAAAATTTTGTGAATTTAACATTTTTCTACATAATTAGAAGTTAAAATTGCTAACAAAATAAGGTCTGGTTAGTCATTAATCATCTATTTTAGAAAAAAAATTTTATGAGAAATTGAAAAAATTGTTAGTTATTTTTTTTATCTTTCTGTAAATTTTTTTTAAATGATTTACTAATGTATGCTTTAGAATACACATAAGTAATACCCAACAAAATATGTCTTGTCACACATTGCATTACTTGTTGAACACTAACACCAACTTTCCCATTTTCCCATTCTCTCTGGAATTCACAACCGTAATCAAGAATAAAATGAAAGAAAGATCATCTAATTTAATGTTGGCAATAGTAATTATGATAAAAATGAGAGTTGATTATGTTGACCATTTTTTCTTTTTTCTTTTTTGAGAATGTTGACCATTTTTTCTTGGCATCAAAGGTCATGCTATATTCTTTGGGATGAAAAGGATTAAACTTTACATTACCTCCGTTAGAAATATCTGTAACCATATACTATTATCATTAAATAGTTTTATCTAAAGAGATAAGGCAGGTATTCAGCACCAAAAAAAAAAGAAAAAAAAAGAAAAAAGAAAAGAAGAGAGAGAGAAGGCAGGTCAGTCAAATTGCTAAGTCGAAAATAACATTCATTGGTCAGTGACCCCATTTCTTCCAATGAGCATCTTTTAGAATTGTTTACTTTTTATTATATACATTTAACAAATTTAGGTTAGAATTTCTGTCTGCCAATATGTCAAAGTCCACCACACCATGGTTAAAATATTTAACAGCCTAGCCTTAAATAAAAAAGCTAAAAACACTGTCTCTCTCTCTCTCTCTTTCTGTTCATATATGTGTGCAAGTGCAACTGGCTATAATCATAGAATAATTAACAATGTTTGGATATCACAAGCTGGATCATCCACAAGAAATATTCGAGCCGTACGGTTCTGTGTGATGACCCCACTCGACTGTGTATTTCTTCATTCTTTATAGTTTTTTTTTGGTGCCCTATCAACAAATTTGGTATTTGACAAAGACTGATCGACTAGAAGGCGAGCTGATCCATTCAAGATTCGATAAGATTTTAGTTATATCGATCTTTTTTGACCTTATTTATATTGGCAAGTGGCAGCCTATAATGTTTATCGAAAACAAAAAAAAAAAAAAAAAAGAAGAAAAGAAAAAATGTCCACAACTAAATTGAGTACAACTTTATCTACCCAATGGGTTTTTGTAGCTTTGCTTTTATGCTTTTCTCTCTATGGTCAATATTCCAAACCAAAACCTAATTATGCAATCACTATCTTTGCTCTCAACCAACCAACCTATAGCTAATTTGGCGACACGACCTTGATCATTTTGTAGATTTAGAAACCACCACAATGCAACTTGCTTGAATACCTTATCAATTTTATTTGGAGTAATGGATCGATTTGAGACATCATAGTTTAACTAGACTTGTCTCCTAGTTTTCTCCTCATGCTAAATTTTAGTTGCAAGACACTTGTTGTCTTATTTGAAGGGATAAAGCCAAAGGTACAGATAAAAAGTTATTAAAAAAAAAAGTACCAAAAAAAGAAGGATAAATTACTTTTTTAAATCTTAGAGCAATGAATACATTTCGTTTAAATTTTAAACTTTCAAATTATTTCATTTGAACCTTGAAGGTTTTAAAAATATTTCATTAAACCTTATAGTTTCAAATAGTTTTTATTTAAACCTCAATGTTTGAAATAATTTTCATTTAAACTAGTTGGATATGTGACGTTTAACATTGTTAATAAAAAGGATGTGATAAAAGATTTAATAGAAATATTTTTTTAAAATTTAAGATTTAAATGAAACATGCCCAAAACTTTAAGGTTTAAAAATTAATTTACCCAAAATATAATGGTACAATATTAGGTTGTTCATGATTATGCTAAAGGGAAATTTTATTTGAAATAACTTTATCTTATAGTTCAAATAAAAATTTATTTACATAAATACTGCCATGATAAAATTTAAAATAATGTCACTGCAAACATACAAACAAATTATGTGATAACATATACGTTCTTCTTCTTCTTCTTTCTTTCTTTTTTTTTTTTTTTGGAGGAAATTCATATACATTCTTAGTTACAATAAATAAAATTGTAATCGATAAATTTTCATTTTTCAAAAGAAAGATGATCATATGTTATACAAATTTTAATGGTTTTTGTAGGGATAAGGGGCTCAAAAGTATATATTGGGCATTGGGCCTTGGCCGAGGATGTTGAGTGGTCCGAGAACATTTAAACAGCATTAAAGATGTAAGACTCAGAACCCCATAAGTAAACTATAAAGGAAAGGATGAGGGAAAGTAGGCCGAGGAGGAATATCCCCTTGGCTAAGCGAAGCAAAGATCAGAATGTGTGTCCTATCATCCAAAGTAACGTTCCAGAAAGTTCTATTGATAAGGACACGCATTGTGAACATACAATAGGGATTGGAACTAAGAAATATCTAAAAGAAAGCTGCTACCACCGCATTGAATGCTCTATAACTAACTCTCTGGCCGCATTAATGAGGAAGTGATATCTGAACAGTGCTTTTCAGCCTTATAGCTACCACCAAAGATTTTAGGGGGGTACTGATAAGACAAGTATCAATGTTAGCAATTTGCCCTACACCTGGAGGGTAAAGAGGAAAGAAGGAAAGTAGTATAAAATAGAAAGAAGACCCTAAAGAGAAGTGAGGAGAAACTGGAGAGAAAACATTGTAGCAAAAAGAACAAAACTTGTAACCTAATTCTAAAGAGAAATATACTAGAATTAAATTTCTCGGATTGTGCCGATGATGATTTTCTTTATAAAAAGCCATTTTATCTTTGTTTCCTTGGAATCTTGATCCACTTTAGTTGTTGTTTAATTCATTAAGACATAGTTTTTCAACCCACTTTCTACAAATTCATTGTATTGAGCTCTTTGAGCCTAAGTCCATTCTTACCTTGGGCTTGGTCATGAAATTGTGTCCTTACAGATTTATTGATAAATTATTCATTGAGATTTTAAAGTTTCTAATTCTTTTACAAAAAAAAAAAAAAAAAAACCCCTTCATTTTCACTCTATTTTTCCTTGATTGTCCATTATATAGGTTATGTCATGTCAATTCATTTAATAAACAATTGTATTAAGGTTACAGGGTTTTGACAAAATTATTAAATTAGAGTAAAACTATGTATTTGAATAACTTTACCTCAACACAACACAAACTCGTGAGTACAAATTTCAAAAATTGGCTCATTGCCTAATATAATTAAATTAATTAATTCAGCAAAAAATAATTGAATACATTATATGCTTATCCAAAATAAATAAATTTATTAAATGATTTGATAAATACGTGGCCTTAACTCATGGTTGCAAGTCTTGATAAAATCTCCTGACATCAAATAATATCTAACAGCAAAGTCAAAGTATTTACTTCTTTCTATATCATAAGATCGGTTTTTTAAAAAATAGGATCGGTCTTTAAAAATTTCATCTTTAAAAAATTACATTTTTCTATGGCAACATTTTAATTTATATTTTCAGTTTGATTATTGTTAGAATAAAATTTTGAGTTTATATAATTTAGTAAAAAATATTAATTTAGTTATCCAATTATCGGGTAAATTTCAATTTGGTCTCTCAAATTTACTCCATTAACTTATAGCAGTGTCATTTTAGTCTCTCAAATTTTAAAATCAATATAATTGACTATTTTCATTCTAAGGATATCTCATTTGCTTAAATTTTTAATGAATAAAACTAAGGGTAAGAATTTGCTGCAAACTAAGTTGCAGCAATTTATGCAAAATGCACATATGTTAAGTGGCCATTTAGTGAAAAACTCAATCTTGAGAATGAAGTTTTCATTTAAATATGAGCCAGGATGGGTGTCTATTTAAGGCATTGACATGTGTGTATTTTTGTAGGAGTTGTTGTAACTTAATTTGCAGCAAATCATTTTGTCGGACCATGATTTGTGCTATTCCACCTCAAAACCAATTGACGATGAGGAAGATACACTCAAATCTTTTATGGCATTCGACATCACATCACTCGAATCTGTTTTTAGAGTGGTTGTAGGGAGTCAAATTTTGGCCCCCCCAACAATCCCTCCCTCACAATGACACTCTCATGACTCGAACCCGTGACCTTAGCTCTAACACCATTTGTCGGACTATGAGTTGTGTCATTCCACCTCAAAACCATTTGGTGATGAGGAAGACACACTCAAATATTTTATGGCATTTGATATCACACCATGTGGGCCTGTTTTTAGAGTGATTGTAGGGAGTCAAATTGTGGTACCCTGACATATTTTCCTAAAACTAATGTCACGAAACAAATTAAGAACACATTAAAAGCTTATTATAAAAAGTGTAGAAATCTAAAAACCAAGTTAATCCCAACTATTAATCCTATTACAACTAAACCGGACAAAAGACTCAAGGATGACTCAAATTAATCTCATCTAAATAAGGTGGAATGGAAGGGGGAAGCAGATTGCCGGAGCATCACAAGAAGTGTTAGAACCATTAGATATCCTTCAAATGGATTCCGATGATTTTTGAAAGTTAGGAAACTAAATCCTAACAACTGAACGACCAAATTAATTATTGATTTAACAAAAGGATTATTACATGAAATATACATTGAGATAACACGCTCAACCCTAAAACCTTGAACACAATCCCCACAAATGCCAAATTTCACAATATATCCAATGCAAACTCCAACTTTGAGTGTGCAAAGTCACTTTACCATTCAACCAGCTGCTCCAATGATATCCTCGTGGATTTGAATCATATCTCTTGGAGCATCATTGCGACACTTACTAGCACAATGGATGGGTTGAGTCATGCCATGCAAGGGTCGCAAAGTGTTCGAATAAAGGAGATTGTTGGTTATGAAGTGCCTTCCTTGAATGGATTGGAGGATTTGATGGATTTTTTATTTTTAATGTGTATAAAATTATAAATTGATAGTTGGGAATGAGAGTTTTTAAACGTAGAAGATTTCAATAAAGATGTGTTTTTTTTTTGAAACAAAAGACGTGTCTATTTGAATAAGAGAGGTACGATATCCACAATATTTTTACAATATTTTCACCATAAATCATAAGTAGTTAGTTGTTATTGGTTTAAATTTAAACTTAACACTAAGATTACTTTTTTACTTTAATAATAATAATCAATAACAACCTGCTACTATAAATTTATTATAAAAATATTGTGTATATATTATTTCTCTTCAAATAATATGTCTCTATAGAAATCTTGGATGTCTCCAATAGCTGGCTATTGTCAAATGGTTTTCAATAGATACGTATAGAAACTCATTTATTTGGGTAATTTTTCCACGCCAATAAAGATATCGTACCTCTCTAACCAAATACGATCCGTGAACAATTAATGCTACATACAAGTTGACTTCACTTTAATCACAATAAACCTCTATAAATGCCTTGATTAGTGTAATATTTCCATATAAATAAAGATACACCACACATAGCCACATACCATAGCTTCTACACAGAATTTAACTCTATTAGTTGGTGTAGTCACAAATATAAATCCTCTTTACTATTTTTTTTTTTTCACTTTATATTTCACTAATAACAACTTGTCATATATTTGACTTTTTTTTTTCTATTTTAAACTCTAGTTATTTTATAAAGAAAGCCAAACAAATATTGGATAAGTTGTAGATAATGAAACATATCATTAAACACCAAAAATGGTACTGAAAATTTAGATTTATGTAATTATTGCTCTTAATCCACTTAAAACTTGTCACGAATGGCATGAGACGGTCCACATAATAGTAAAACTTGCCACCACCCAAACTTAAAACTCCCAAAACATAAAAATATGTGGGTTCTAGTTATTTTAACTGGTAAAATTTTTTATGGTTGAATAAAAAACTTGTGGTCCAATCTCCGCCTATACAAAAAATCGATTAATATCTTAATTTAATGATAAAAATCTAACATTAAGAATGTACTATATAAGTTAAAACTCAAAACATAAAAATATGATGGATCATATATTAAAGACTTTTTATCATACAACTAATAAATCACCTTAAAGAAAAATAGTAGGTTGTTGAAGTAACAGGACATGGAGACATATGGATATACATGTACAAGTTTTGTAAAAGCTTGGGGACCAGTTTTGTAGTAATAGAAGTCCACAGAGCTTTTGATCTGATCCAACAAAAGGAAACAGGATAAGTTTTATAGATTCATATATTTTCTCTGGTCATTGTCTTTGCCACGTAATCCCGAACGTGTCAAAGAACGTTGGTGCCTATTTCGATGCCGGCGGACGTTAGTCTTTTCCTTTTTGCATATTAATAGGGTTACATAGCTTACACATCTTTGTCTCTCTCTCTCTCTTATCTCTTTCTAATATTATTATTATTATTATTATTTTTTTTATATATATATAAATTCATGTGTTAAAATTTGACAACTATTATTAGCTCCAACCCTATTTCTCTTTCCTCTTGTTCTCCTATGTTGAAAATTGAAAAACCTAATCCTTATCCTTGTTGTCTGTAAAACTCTTATTAACCTACACCCAGTCCCTCCTTATCGTACGCACCCTATCCACCTTGTGTCTTTCTTGTAATTGATGAGAAGCAACCCTATAATCTGGAAACCCAAAAGGAGAAGAAGACGAAGAGGACAAGGGTGAGGAGAGGAGGGTAAATCTGTAAAAAGTTCCAAAACAGCAATTTCGATCAGACCGTCTGTTTTATTTTTTGTGTGGTTGATGATGGAGGTTCTACTCGGTGGTCCAACGTTTAGCATCGAGGTGTCTCCGCCGCCGACGACGACAAAGTACGGTGTTGTCGTTTCGTCGGCTGCGATCGGTGATGTGGATTCCGCGATCCGAAACGAAGTCGGGTCGGGGTTTGAGATCCGTGAACCCATGAAGGCTCCGGAGGAGGAAGAAGAAGATGAGGAATCGTGTGAGAGTTCGTCTTCGATCGGAGCGTTGGATGATAGCGAAGAAGATGATGATGATGAAAACGATGGCGTTTCGTCCAAGGAAGTTCAGAGCAATTTCAAGCGTGGGCTTGGTTCTTTGTCTTCTTTGGAAGACTCTCTTCCCATCAAGTAATTATTTGAAAATTTTGCTCTTTTTTTTTTGTGTGTGTGAAGTATTTTAGTTTTTCTTCAAGTTTGTGTTTTTCGTTAATTTTCTGTTTGATAGTTGGGTAAAAAAAAAAGCAGTTAATATTTCTATCTGCTTTTGTTGCAATTTCACAAATGGAATATCTGTTTTGATTTAGCATGTGAATTATTATATGAAAAAATTGTGTCTTTAAGAAAAAGTTAATGATTTTTTTTGAACAAGTTGTGATATGGGTTTGGTATTTGGTACATGTACAGGAGGGGATTATCGAATCACTTTACTGGGAAATCAAAGTCATTTGCTAACCTATCAGAAGTGGAAGTAGCTGGTACAGTGAAGGATTTGGAGAAACAAGAGAACCCATTTAACAAGAGGAGGAGGGTTTTGATTGCATCCAAGTGGAACACAAGGAGATCTTCCTTTTACAGCTCCTGTAACCCTAAATCCATGCCTCTATTGGCTCTAAACGAAGATGAAGATGAAGATGAAGATGATGAACATCATCAAGAGCGGCAAGAATACCCATCATCTTCATCTTCTTCCTCACCTTCTTCATCATCATCATCATCAGAGAAAAAGGCACAAGAAGATCGAAAACATCAAGAGAAAATACCAAGTAAATTGCATGATAGGAGGCTCTTGAGTTTCAAGTCTAGGAGTTGTTTTTCTCTCTCAGATCTGCAAGAACATGATGAACAAGATGATGATTAGGCATTAGCTAAGGTCTCTTTTTTTCCTTTTTGTTTTTTTAATTTTTTTTAGCTGTTTTTGTGACCGCTCAAAACCATAAAAAATAACTAAATAATATTATCCTTCTTTTTAATTTGTGGAGACTTCTAGATTTTTTAGACTTTTATTTATGGTATGCATATGCATTTACTTGATCTTATGGATATACATGATCTTGTGACGTGGCATTATAATAATAATAATAATAATTATTATTATTATTATTTTTCTTTCTAGAGTGTGCGACTAGATATTTGTTGTTGGAATGTCCTTATGTATAAAGTCTTAAGAATTCTCTCTTATTTATCCAGAGAAAAAAAAGAAAAAGAAAAAAGAATTCTTTCTTATCCTATTTTTAGACCAAGGCAAGAATTTTCTATTTTGTATGGCTAAACTTGGGAGTTTGAACAAAACTGTCAAAACTTGTCTTTGCAATTAGTTAAATTTAAATTTAGATGGAGTCATGATTTTTGCATTGTAATAAACGATCCATGTTGGGCAATTAAAAGTTGTAAACTAGTCAAGTATTACAAGCACAGGAGTGTTAGCTAAGCTAAAACAAGTTAGGCTTGAGTTTGTTCAAGCTTTGCTTCATTGTATTTTTTCTTTTTGGTCAAACAAGATTCTTAGCTTGTTAACTATCTTATAGGTTATTTGAGGTGACTAGATACATGATTTTGTATATCAACCTGTAAATTAGATATCTTACAAATTTATTTATGAAATTACATTATTTAATATCAAGTTTATATAATTACATAATTTAATATCGAATTTATATAAATGTATTTTTATACATGTATATATAATAATATTTATAATAACTTATTTAATAGTCAAGTTTAAACTTGGGTTTGGGTTTGATGTTTACTGGTTTGCTATAAAAAGATTTTGTATTACTATCTTTTTTAAGTCAAAAGGTAATTATAAACAATACAGTTCATTTATTATAGCATCAACGTTGCTTGATTGGCCTTAGGTTTATGAACCACAAATCAGCTCATCTTAATCTTTGGTTCAACAGAGAGACAAGTTCAAAAGTTGATAAGTGATGCTTATTAGCAATTGATGGATAATGCATATAAAAATGTGAATTTTACAATTATTTTGATAATGCATGTTCCTTTTGTAGGCATATGATGGGGAAAAAAACGTTGGAAAGTGTTTCGAATTTAAATTTATAGAATATTTTAAACAACAGAGTACAAGCACTATTGTTTAAAGTAACATAGTATATACTCAATATGTATCCACAAAAATAATATTTTACAGCATCATTAATATTTAAGTAAATATTTACTATATCCGTTTTGATATCTATTTAAATTCTTAATGACATGATATATTCCAATTTACACTTTTCAAAATAGATGGAAAGATATTCAAAAGTTCATGGTGGAGTTACATTATAAGAGAGGATCCTGATCCTTTAAGATTAATCTAATTTTTTTAACCAAATTATAATTATCATTGACTCAAGCATAAACTTAGTTTAAAAAAAGTTTTCGTGTCAAAGCATGGGCCTTTTGAATAAATTAATAATGTTTTTGAAAAATATAGTGAACACTATTAAGTTTCATAACAAAAGTTATGTTGTGAAGTAAACACTAATAAGTATATAATTAAGTAGGTCAACAAAATATCCTCATTTTTTTTTCTTCATTAAAATTAAGCTATCAAGAATGACCGATTATTCTAAAGTTGATATTTTGACAATGGTTTCTAAAAAGCGAATATTATTAAATTTAAGTAGGAATTCATACATTTTTTTTGGTTATTTTTAAATATGTTTTATGCAAGAAGGGTGTTAAAAGCTAGTTAAACAGTGTAAATAAAATGTGTTATCCCTCCTTAGGGCATTCCTATCAAGTGTGTCAAATGTCAAATATTTAGTATTTGACACACCAAACTTTAAAACATCACTTTTATGAAGTGTTTTAAATGCCATAATATTTGGCATTGATGAACAGTGCAATCTCAAATTTGAGACCGCACTGTTTACAAATTCTAAAACTTATATTATTATTATTTTTATTTAGGTGGGGTCCGAGAAAGAATAAAAATTGAATGAAGTTGTAAAAAAAATGAATAAAAATATTAAAGAAAAAGTATTTAAATAAAATTGTAAAAAAAATAGAATGTTTGATGTTTGATATATTGTAAAATAAGGTGTTAAAATTGTAAAAGTAGTGTTTTGAAATTGTAAATGTTAAATTTTTTATAATTGTTGATGAGAATGCTCTTATTGTAGCTAAATTTGATTTCATCTTAATAAAGATATTAAGTTAAAAAACGCATGCACGCAAGACAAGAAGATCAGGTGAGATAGGAAAATTTTTGCCACCTCTATTGAAAAAAATACCCAAAAATGGACGGACACGAAGTGCAAATTCTAGTCAATCTCAGATCTTTATTCATATCTTTCACAACAACTTATGATGTAGAACTCAGCCTGTATTTAACAGCAATTCCATCTAATATGGTAAGTGATTTGATTGAATGCAGAATTGTTTCACTACGTAAATAACTAAATATACGTAACATCGGTTATATATATATGGCTTGGAAGCAACAAATTGTAGCCTTCAATCTTTTTGATGGCAATGACAAGTACTAGAAATTGTTCATTGTCATTACATTGCGGTGGAGATGCGTCACACAACTGAACTGACAACATAACAAGAAACATCGAGTAGAGGTACAAGCATTGTTTATACACCACCGCGGACGGTGACTAGAAGATAGTAGTCTTTGTATTGTTTTACTTGATAAGCAGTTCGAGCGATAATCTCAATAAGACTCTGGTGGTATACATAGTTTTGCATATTGCTGGTACGTAGTATAGAGTCAATGAGTCCACACAAGAGACTATTTTTTAATTCAGATAAAAAAAAAAGCATTGATTACACGGTGACACTGCAAATGTCTTTGTTCATCCCAGGAAATGTTAATGATTGTTAAAGGCAAGTGTGGCATATTCCCAGGTATATCTTGTGAGAGACCCGTGCAGATCTTCTGGGAGCAACGTCATTGCATGTCTATTTTCTTTTGTATGTGGTTAATAGGTATGGTTGGGAAGTACTGAAGTGTGTCAACCGCGACCATCACTACCATTAACTTTATCCTTGTACTAAACAAAATAAATATGCACCACTTTGTTATCCTTTCCTTATTCTAAATAGCAGTGTTGCAATTTAATAGCATAACTCGTAAACAAAACTTATGTACAGTATTTTAGGAGTTTTTTTTTTAGATTTTTTTTTTAAGATTTTCTCATTTGGTGACTTAACTAAAAAATATATTTTTATTTCATGAAAAAAAAATCACATGACAGAATTTTAAGATAGAAACTTAAGAAATAACAACTAAGTACTTTACCTAAATCTTGTCTATAAATTGGTTATTGATTTGGATTTAAGTCATCTAATAGTTTGAATTTCATAGTCTTGAATGAGATTTTCACGTTATAGAGTAGTTCTTAACTTCTCAATTAACTTACCTTGTATAAGAGCATTAGTATTGGTAGTGCTAAAAAGCTATATTGTTACTTTTAGCACCACCAACTACAAATTTATGGCTACATTGGTAGAGCTAAAGCAAAAAAATTTAACTCCACAACTACGGTGCATGGTCAAAAGTGGTTGTACACTGTAGCTCATAGGTAAAAAAACAAAAAAATCATTATTAAATTGTGTGTTTGCACTATTTTATATTAAATATATTATTTTATTAATGTGTTTACACTTCTTGTGAATATATAATTTTATTGTAGTGGATATATTATTTTATTGTGTTGTTTATATTATTTTATTGTGTTGAAAGCTAAAATAAAACCACTGATGTTGGGTGTTTTGTAAAGTGAGAAGGTAAGATAGATAAAGTAGTTTTTTGTGGAGTCATATTACTAAATTTATAGCTCTACTAACGTGGATACTCTAATACAACTAGATTTCAATGACATCCAAGGAGATTTTCACGTTATTGTGCTTTCAATATCAAACTCTCTTTTAAACGATGATTATGTTTTTTTTTTTTGGTACTTTTTTATTATTATTATTATTGAAAGTGGAAATTTGAATTATGCACAACATGGATTATAATTTTAGAACTAATTAGCATTAGTATTTTCATGGTAGCCAATAACGTTATGGTGTTTTAAATGAAGATGTCCATAATTTAAATCTAGGCTTGTAAATGAGCTAAGTCAAGTATTAAAAGTTCAGGTTTATTTATTTAATTTTATTTTGAACACGATCTAAACTTATACTTATCACCAAACAAGATTATGTGTTCAAGTTTGGTTCATTTTCTTGTCGACAAGCTTGAATTTGTTTGCGAGTAACTCCATTAATTTATGTTGAGGTCCAAAATGTGACAAAGGAACCCAACCCATGAAGACAAGAGGGGTCGTGGGCCTTAACAGGATGAAGCTTGGCCTATATAAAATAAAAAGGGACATGAAGGCCCAAAAAGCCCAGTGAGTAAAGAAGTGATAGGGACAGATGAGGGTTTCCAGATCAAGACCCGGTGAAGGAACCAAGGGACCTCGGGCAAGGCAAAGGACATGGAATAAGAGGAAGGACAATCAGAGGCTTTTTCAAGTTCACCAGTAGCAAGAAGGAATCCATCCCGTTTTTGAAAAAGGCCAAACCAAGAGAAGTCAACATCAAGGCACCAGGACTTTCGAAATGTCCTTTTAAAGCATTGGAAGAAGATCCTAGAACATTGACCTTAGAAGAGAATCTGGGTTTGTCCCAAGAAAGGGGCTTCTATGAGTAGAAAGTCAATGGATGAACTTTCAGATATAAGTTCCTAAGAGAGCAAAATAAGAAGGAATAAGAAAAGGATCAACCACCAATGTTTCAAGTAAAGGAAACTGGCTTTAAGACCCAGAAGAACAAAGGGAGAGAACAATAATTTTGAAGTCCTCCAAGAGTAATACAAAAGAACGAAGCAAGGAAGGCAAAAGGGGGGCATTCATCAGACATACAAGTGACCAAGAGAGAAGTACAAGAAGAGAGTTTCAAGTTTTCTTAAGCCTTCTAGTTGAGTTCATTAAAAGGATAGAGGCATTGGAAAAGGCCTTGTATCAAAAAATCTGAGGAGCCACTCGGATTCAAAGGGACTCAAACCTAATAATTCTTGAAAACCCAAAGGGGATTAGTCAAGTTTGTGATCTTTAAGCCTTATTGGACCTTGTGGAATGTCCTCACAAAGTGAAACCTAATGTGTTCTAATACTTGACTTAATCAAATGAAATATAACCTTCTTTGAGGCATCCATGATTACCATTGTTTACTTTGCATTGTGTTCGTGTTGTTCCTTCATTATTTGCTCAACCAATAAATGTATGTTGTGGAGTTCACTTGTCTTGTGCACAAATTGGTTCATCTAATGGCCCAAGTGGGTCGAGGTAAGCCAAGCCCAGTCCAACCAACATCTACACATCCCTTCTAGTGACCTAGGATCCCTTATCAACACCAGGCCTGGGAACTATCAAAAAGGGGACCCACAACTCATTTTATCTTTTCACAAATTTAGTGTTTTGGCTAAATGATAAAGATAAGTTATCATGGAGGTGACGCTATATGTTAAAATTTTATCATATATCAAGTTTAATGTTTATGAGTTTGTTCACAAACACATTATTATATGTAAGCTTGACTCGTTTAATAATCGAGTCTAAACAAGTGAATATACACAAATATTTTCTACAGTCGAGCTCAGACTACTCATATAAACTTGGTTCATGTGCAGCTTTATTCAAATCCACTCCTAAAGGACCCTAACTATAAAAACTAGCCTCATGACACGTGCTTTGCGTATACGGTGAGGCTTTTTTTTTTTGGTGTCATAATTTTCACTTATTTTAATTTGAGGTTTACACTTTTTTCCCACAATAATTACGCATTTATAAATACTAATATGGCCAGAAGTATCATAAGACTAGCTTTAAACTTCCTTCAATTATTTTAGTAGTAGTTATCCGAAACTCTTATCAAAGATAACATGATTTTCTTTTTTCTTCTAAGAATTTGAACGTGGGTTGGGTTTGGACATGGTATTTGAAATTTTTGGATTTGTTTTTAACTTTCAATTTTTTTAGCAAAGTAGTTATTCGAAACTTTTGTTATAGATTTGAAAGTGAGTTTTTTTTTTTTTTTTGATAAATTTGAACGTGGTTTTTTTTTTTTTTTTTGAGAAACATTTGAATGTGGGTTTGAATGTGGTTTTTTTTTTACATGTCTAACCCTACCATTTAAGTTATACAAACTGGTAAATTTGAGGGTATTTTGAGCATCAAAATTGAAGATTTCAAACAGGAAAAGCCCTTTAAATAGTAGTATTAATGCTTTAAAAAAATAAAAGATTACTTTCATAATTTATGAGTCTTTTGGCTGAATATTGCAAAAAATTGAGTTTATTTGTGATATGGGTAATGTTGAAAGTTATTTGAGAAAATGAAGAAAGGGAAGAAATTTCGGCAACACTGTTGCCAAAATTCTAACAAAAAGTATGAGAGAGGAAAGATAAATGATGTGATGGGAGGAGGGAGAAAAAATTTGAATTTCAGTAATGAGATTACCAAAATTCTTGCTACCCTGCCCATGCTAGGTGAAGTGCCCGAAGGAGGAATGGAAACCAATTGTGGCAACTAAGTTGCTGAAATTGTAGGAGAGTGAGAAGAGAGAAAATAGTAATTGTGACAACCAAGTTGCCAAAAATGGGAGGGAAAAAAAAAAAAAAAGAATTGTGGCAATCAAGTTGCCGAAATCTTGGGGAGAAATTTATTAGTAATTTTGGCAATGAATTTGCTAGAAATGAGGGAAATTTTTTTTTTTTTTGTGGCAACCAAGTTTTGAAATTGGAGAAAAGAAGATTTAGGCGGAAAATTGGAGGAAAAAAAAAGTATTGTGGCAATTGATTTGTGACAATGGAATTGCCGAAATAGAAAGGAAAAAAAAAATTATGGCAATTGATTTGTGGCAATGGAATTGCTGAAATGGAAGGAAAAAAAAAAAGAATTGTGGCAATGGAGTTGCCGAAAATTGGAGGGGGGAGAGAGAGAGAGAGAGAGAGAGAGAGAGAGAGAGAATTGTCTAGATAAAAAAAATATTGGATTCTTATTCTAAAAAATACACATATTCTTATTCTTTTCGTGTGTCAGTAGTTTTTTTTTTACCAAAGCAGTTTGGTTTGTGTGTGTATGTTTATGTATGTCATGTTCTTTCATTTCGTATTGTAAAAGTATTCTTTGCATGATTTGCTCTATGAAACAAATAATTATAGATTTAAGTACATTGATTCTTATTCTCAACAAAAAAAGTACATAGATTCTTATTCTATGCTAGATTCCTGTCCATGCATGCCTTGCAGAGAGAAAATTATGGAAGAAAAAGATGATTGAAGTGTACACTGTAAACAAAAAAAAAAAAAAAAAAAAAAAAAAAAAAAAAAAAAAAACAAAGAAACAGAGATTTTTGTGGAGATTCTTTGCAGTGAATATATGTTTATAGTTAAGTAATTTGTTTGTATCAGAGTGTCCCATCTTGGTCTGTGTTGTGTTGTATTTGGTCAATTAACGTATCTAGTTATACAGTTTAAAATCTAAGAATTTAACTTATATGAAACTTGCATCCTATTTAAACAGCACTAATGTTACTGAAATTTAAACGGTTCTTATTTTCTTCTATTTTTCCCCTAAAAATTCTATCAACCTTCTTCTCCACTCTTATTCCCCTCATAATTCTATCAACCATTTTCAATTCATGCGTACTATACATTCTATAAACAACTATAAGGAACAACACTAGCAAATATTTATCCATTCTTTATCTCTTACAAGGTGAGTTACATCTCTTAAGTAGTTACTTTTCTTTTTATAATATTCATGTTGATATGTTTTAGGGGCATAGCTAAGTATGAAAATCTTGTTTTTGTTAAATTATTTGTTCATGAAAATCTTGTTTTTGTATTATGTGTTTTGCAACATGAACTGAATTGTATGATATGTTTCAAATTATTTGTCCATAAATTCTTGCCTAAAATTTCATATAGCAAAAATATATTTCAAAATTGACATAAATTTTATTTAAAGAAAAACTTACTTTGTTAGCCTATAATATACACGTATGCTATAAGAAACCCCCCCCCCCCAAAAAAAAGGTTAGTATATGCTCATAAACCTTAAAATCTAAGTTTTAGGTATAATAATAATAATAATGAAAATTGTACGATATTAGAAATATTTATCTATTATCGTACGGATGCATGAGAACATTATATAATCTGTCTTGTTTTAGAAGAAGTAAAATGAAGAGCTACATAAAATAATTAACGTAATCATAACAGATCTTTCTAAATGTTAATGTTATGCTAAGTTACTTAAGAAAAGGGAAACAAAAAATAATTTTAACCACTATGATGGATAGTAATAAATTATCAGTGAACCAATCCTCTTTAACAAAATTCTCTCAGCTCTAGCTATTTAAACATTGAATATTTTTAATGAATTACCTTCTTGTTTTGCATTTTAATGGTTTTGTAGTGTTAATATATTAATACTATTGTTATGTTTTAGTGTGAATGGCAGAAAAGTTGTTCATTTTTCTCATCCATTCCGGTGGAATAATTAAACATGGCGAAAATGGGGTTTATTACGAAAGTCCACCTCCTTGTATACTTCCATTAAGCCGGGGTGTTACATTTGAAGATCTATGTGATAGAGTAGCATCCACGCTTTTTATAAACAGAAAAGATTCAAAATTTACCATTTGGTATAGATTTCCTTTTCAATGTCATCCACATCCTGTGACTTATCAGCAAGTTTTGGTAGAAGATGATAATGGTGTTAATGCAATATTCGATATGTTAGGCTACCAATATGGATTTGTAAATGCAGAGTTGTACGTGAGTGTAGAGCCCATAAGAAGTCACCGAGATATTTTTCCCATTCAATATGCCAACGAAGGACCGAGTGCATCGTTTAGTTATTCACATGGCGGGCACTTTCATAATTTATATGCCACTCATACTGGTCATTATTCTGAAGATGGGGCTCGTTTCCCAATCAACATTGGTGGTGCTGACTATCGTGCTCCATATATCCATGTTGCAACTGAAAACCAACATGTTACTTATCGGCCAATGAACACCAGTGATGCTAACTATGATAACCCAACTGAGCATGTCGCACTAGAGACTACTTGTTTTGAGTTTGAAACTCACTATGACCAAACCGCCCCTCAGAGAGCTGTTAATGATCCCAATGAAACATACCGCATAGTTGCTACTACTCAAAATGCGGTCCATATATTATCAGAAAGGATGCGGGCCATGGATAATGATGACCAACTTGATAACGACGAGGTCCTTAATGATGTTGGAGATGAACAGGAGCTTCCCAATGAACCTAATCATGAAAACAGTCCAACAATGACATTCCATCAACCTTTATCACTAAACTTTTTACAGAACACGTGGGATAATATGATTGATCCAATCCCACCATTTGAAAAGCTCATTCAGAGTACTTGGGACCCTATCCAAGAGTTTTATGTGGGCATGCTTTTTGCTGATAAGGATGAACTACAAGTTGCTGTTAAACAATATCACATCAAGAAGAACCAAATATTTATTGTAAAAAAGTCAGATCCAGCATGTTGGTCTGTTTGTTGCAAACATTATTCTTGGCGTCTTCGAGCATGCTTTCTGGCTACATATGGGTTCTTTGAGGTTAGGAAATACAATGGCCCACACACATATACAGAGTTTACGCTAACACAAGATCACGAGCAATTAGACATCCATATTAATGAGAAAGAGTTGAGGGATATTGTCAAAAATGATCCAACCATAAGGATTTCTTCGTTTCAACAGACTCTTTACAATAAGTACTAATACCGGCCTTCTTATTTTAAGATGTGGGAGGCAAAACAAAAGGTAATTGGTAGAGCGTTTGGTGATTGGGACAAATCTTACCAATTATGGCCAAAATAGTTGAAAGTTTTGACTGATTCAAACTCGGTCAGTAAGGTTATTTGGAGAACATTACCTGCTACTGTGTCAGGCTGTGCGATATTCGAAAGAGTGTTCTGGACTTTTGGTCCATCAATTGAAGGTTTTCAACATTGTAGGCCAGTACTGATTAATATAGATAGAACTTTCCTATATGGTAACTACAGAGGTAAGTTACTGATTGCATCAACGTAGGATGGTGACAATAGACTTTTTCCACTTGCCTTGGCCATTGTGGAAAATTGATGACAATTGGTATTGGTTTTTGTGTTGTATTAAGAATAATGTCACTGATCGGGATGGGTTATGTGTCATATCTATTCCCTGGTATAATTTCAGCGATGCGGATTATATGTCAATCGACACATTGGTATCATCGTTTTTGCCTTCGCCATGTGGCTAGCAATTTCAATCAACAAATTGGGAATAAAAACTTGAAGGCTATGGTAATGTGGGCAGGCATGGAGAATCAGCTATGAAAGTATCAAATAACCAGAGATAAAATTACTCAATTAAATGCAGATGGTGATAAGTATTTAAGGGGATTACCGGTGTAGAAGTGGATGTTAGCACACGATGGTGGACATCGTTATTGGGCAATGACCACAAACTTGTCTGAAAGCTTCAACGGTATTCTAAAGAGTGCTAGAAATCTGCTCATAACTGCGTTAGTCAAATTTACATACTACCGTTGTGTAGCCTACTTTGTCAATCAGTATAATAAGGCACGCGCAGAGGTTACAACTGGTGAACTCATTACAGCCTATGCAAAGAATAAATTCAATAAATGGGAAAAAAAGGCACCAAAGCATTCAGTTACTGTGTTCAGTCATGAAGATGGTCTGTTTGAAGTCAGAATACCAATAAACCCTAACTCTGCATATAAGGGTAATCTTCGTCATGAGGTAAATATGAGACAGAGAACTTGTAGTTGTCAAAAATGGCAGGTTTATAAGATTCCGTGCTCACATGTCATTGCCGTGTGTAAATATCAAGGCATCTCTGCAATGCGATACATCAACTATTGCTACCATTTGGATGAACAAGTTGCTTGTTATGCACCTAAATTTCGCTTAGTTCCAGACAGTGTACATTGGAATGAGCCTGATTTTCCGGTCTTGTATCCTAAATGTCAATCTGTGCCGTGCAAAAGGTCGACCAAGATCAACTCGGCTTCAAAACGAAATGGATTTAGGGACAAAGCATCAACCAAAGCCATTGTGCAGTCTCTATAGGCACGAAGGCCATAATAGAAGAACATGCCCAACTCGAACTGTGGCTAGCTCCACTAGTGGTCAAACTGAATAACCTAACATAAGTATTCAATCTACTTCAGTGGATTAGTTGGACCGTATTTTTTTTTAGGAATTGGACCATATTGTTAGTTTGTATTATTTGAAAGAACAAGTTGGTAGTATAATGTGATATGTATACCATCTAGGCATAATATTTTTTGCTACAATGATGCACAAACAATGATAATACTTTAATATATTCTTAATAGACAATTATTTTATATTGATTAGTGATTGCCATGATGGAGTACATGAAATTTTTGTTGTGTTCCACAATGTGGAGGATGCCTATTTACTCATTGAGGGTACCTTCGTGCTTGCACAGATACAACCCTCTTAGAAGAGGGACTTTTCCCCATGCGCCTTGGCTGCGTTCTAATATCAAAATCTGTTTGATAATTACCACCTTTATCACTATCGCCATCTGATGACACCTCTTTATCTTCTGCATCTTCTGCATCTTCTCTACTGTCCTCAATTGAGGCATCTTCCTTAGAGTCTGTTATGTAGGCCTTTTCCTTAGAGTTCGGAGCATATGCCTATGTATTTAGTGGCGTGCAGAAATCACCAACATAAGGGGATGGTTGGGAAGTTTGTGGTGTGATGAACAAGTCATGTTGTTCATAGCTGTATTGCCCATGTGGATATGGATTATTGTGAAATGGATTAGACATGGGTTGGCCATGATATAAAGTTGGATACAGATGTTGTGGGGAAAGGGATTGGCTATCCTGGTTATAATTGTATTGCCCAGAATAGGATGGAGGTGGCGATAGGAGGGAAGTGTTGAGCTAGGTTGGGGATAATGGTCATAGCTATACAAACCCTCAAATTCTTGTCCTAGGGAACTGGATGATCCACTCTGTTGATATAAAGACATGCAGTATTCGTTGACATTAATTGGATTATACTCATTGAGAGTGGTTGGCTCATTACGGGCAAATGTTGATGGCCAACTTGGGTAGAGCTGTACATATTGTGTTGTGTAGAGGTGGATGGTCTGGCTTTATCATTTCTGCATTGTCCACATTGTGTAGAGGTGGACAAGCGAGTTTCAGTAGAGGTTTGCGAGTGCTGTCTTCCTTGGTGCCTCTGTCGTCGCCTAAAGTGTGTCACCCTTTCAGTAGGGACATAGGAAATATTTGTTTCCATTGATAATTTCACTCGACTAAGGCCCTCTGCTATTGCTGGAAGGGCTTGTTGTGCAGTTAGGACATTCCTCTGTTAGTTTGCAACAACCAAATTTAACATATTATTGATCTCAGTTTGCTGCCACATAAAAAGAAAAAAATTAATAGTGCAGTATTATTGAAAAAGGTAAAATAATAATTTTTTTTATCAATATTAGTGCAGTATTTTGTTTGTGTAAATAATTTGTTATCAATATTAGCGCAGTACTATTGAAAAAGCTAAAATAATAACTTGGTAAATATGGGCATCCGCCTTTGGTGTCATGAATAAGTGACCATGTTGATGGTACCATGTTGTATAGTCCACGTCTAAATGGAAATTGTCAACCCTAACTACATTTTGAGCTCGCTTGTTCGAAAGTCGGTAGTATTGTGCATGCTGCCTGCGCTAATTGACACCGGACTTTCCTGTCAACATTACATAATGCACAGATTTATTGAAATTGTTAGTAGGCCATTTTGGACATTTTTGCAGCAACCCAAACTGTCGCATGACTCTTTCTGGATGGCAATACTCCACAATTTGGAAGTAGAGCAATGGCATTGTTGTAGTCCATATATGTTTTTCTGCAAGACACTTTGGATGCAAATAATTATCTTACGGTGTCCAAACAACCTGCAATTCCAATTACAATAACTATGTTATAATCGATCAAGACAATAATATAACTAGTAAATTAACCATTAATGCATTGTGACAACATATATTACCTATTGATTATGATGTTTGTCGTGACTAGAATGGTATGCATGTAGAACATGCATTGGTGTGTGAGTAAAAGTTCTCTTGGTCGCCTACCTATACACAATTAATGATTGCCACTGTTTTTAGGGTTTGGAAGTATCAAGGATAAATGCTACAGTATACAATGTTGTATAGAAATAGAAAGTAAATATTATACCTGCAATCGTATGGGTCGTTACCATTTAAATTCGTTGGATTTATTGGAATTGGGGTTAGATATGGAAGATGCTTCCAGGCCCATAATTGTAATATGAAAACAGAGCCTGCAACCTTCGTGTTTTTTCTAATAGCAACAGTACACATCTCTTTATGAAGGAAAGCAAGTGTGGCACTACCCCAGCTATATTCCCCAGCTACACCAAAGTTTGCTAATAGCTAGAGAAAGTAGCAATGCAATTTATTTTTGCTCTTATTTCCAAATAGTAAAGCCAAAACCTAGAACATGTATGCCCTAGCATACTGTTGAATTGTTACCACATTGGCACCCTTTGGTAGGTTTGAGAATGTATTCTTTACCCATGTTATTTTAAGGCCACCATATTCTAATGTTGTTGCAGGTGGTGTAACCCTAAGTAAATTCTGACAAACTATTCCCCTATCCAAATTAGTGGGCCTCCACATTACATTGCCAGAAATAGGCAATCCTGTAATGATTGCCATATCTTGTAGAGTGATCGATATTTCACAAGTAGGTAGGTGAAATGTATGGGTTTCAGATCTCCACCGCTCTACCAAAGAAGTGATAAGACCCCAATCAAGATCTAGATGTGGTAGGTGGGTGACACGGTATAGTTTACATTGATGCAAATATGGGGCAATACACTCGCTTAACTGCGCTAGGAGGGGTGAAAACAGTTGGGGTCACACTCGTAAGATGGAAACCCGAAATTTTTTAAAAAAATGTACAATGTTATATTGCTAATGTTGAAATTATTTTCATGTAAATTGAATAATTGTAGATATTATTAGGACATTAATAAATTTTGATCTCACAACGTACATTGCCTTCCATTGCATCATTAGAGATGTGATATTGTTGTTAGATCAGCAGAGAAGCATCTAATGGCCCATGCTCCATTTTAAATATATCATACATTAAATGCTACAATGAGTTAAACCATGCATCATCTATTACCTCTATATCAGTAGGAAATTATCTATAAATCAAACTAAATTAACTTTTTTTTTTTGGACCGAGATAACCTCTATGACATTAATGAATTGACAATGAAGTACTATTAAGATCTTAGTCAACCCTAAATTAAATAGAATATAAGAAATTAATCATAATCATACTCATACTCATAATTGGAATGGAATCAACCCTAATTATCGTATTCTTAAATTCATACACACATAATATAAAGTATAGTGTAAGTGAAGATGCATTTTTGCAATATCTTTAATATATAAACACTGAGATTAAAAAATTACAATATTTGAAGGTATATATTTTACAAACCATTTATGTAAAAAATTACAAACTAAGAAAATAATTTTCAATTAAATTAGGGGGCCGAGAAGCTTACTACAATCGCGATGCGAAGTGAAGGAATGTAAGAATTATAGAGTGATACTTGCAAGAAGAGAAAGAAAGAACAAAAAAAAAAAAAAAAAAAAAACACAATCAAATAATCATAAATATCTTCTAAAAAATATATAATCCTAAATAAGAACAAAAGAACAATAATAAAAAATAATAAAATTATTATATAGTGACTACTACTGTTTTTTATGCTAAATATTAAATATAACTTACAATACTTGTAGTTCATAATAAAATTGAAAGAAACTCAAATAAAGGATTTATGAAGCAAAATTTTTAATAATAATAATAATAATAGTTTTAGCAAAAATAATCATACACACAATAATTAGTATTAACTATAATATAACCATATAAAATATTTACAATATATTAGTGTATAATATTTATAAAGCATATAATTAATTTTCATTTCCCAACCTATAACCACCCTAAAAAGTAAAGATTCAAGAAACTTAATACATTTTTATACCAACTCAACTTTAAAGAAAATTGATTATAAAAAAAATCACAACAATACAATTTTTGTGGTCATATAATAATAATAACAATAAATAATATTAAATAATTTCAAAATTTACAAAACACATACATAAAGTTAATAAGAGAGTTGAGATGCTTACTACAATTGTGATACCAACTGAAAGAGTGAGAATTATAGAGTGATACTTGCAATAAAAAAAAAAAAAAGATAATAATAAATAAACACAAAATAACAACAATACTGAAAAGTTTATGTGCTTCAGTTTGACCCTTAAAAGAGTTCAAGATATTGTATTTATAAAGATATCAACAAGATACTTGAGATTTGCTAGACAAGGCAATATTTTGCAATGAGTGAAAATAAAGTATTCCTAGCATAAAAGCATAATCTTTATTTAATTTTTTTTTTTTTTTAGAAGCACCTAAGTCATTGACTGATTATATGTTATCAACTACAAAATAATTAAATTCATATATGGTGACTATTACAATTTATTATGGTAAATTTCAAATATAATTAAAAATGCTTGTAGTCTTTACCATAAAATATTCATTAATCTAAAATTTGAATAACAACAACAACAACAACAATAATCATAATCATAAACATAGTTATACAAACAATATTAACTACAACAATACATAATTTTTTACAATGTATTAGTTTCTAATATTTACAAAGCATATATTTATACAATAATAATAAATCTGTTAATTTTTAAGCTGTAAGTTAATAAGCAAAGCAAAAAAAATTTACATTAACCTAAAATTTACAATCCTTAGTTGTGCACACTGAAGTAAAGTAGAAGAGCAATGTAGCATTGAACAATCGGAGGTAAGAAAAGCAATATGAAAAATGTAACTTTCTGTGAGGAGATGCAATGCTATAGTTATGGTGCATACTGCTTTTTATAACAAGGAGGAGAAATGAGAAGACAAAAAAGAATCCATGGCATAGATTCTATGTGTGATATCAATAGGTTAGGTTTTATTAGGAATGAATAAAGAATATATTCCAAGTCCTTTGGAGAATAAGAATCAAGAAGAAGATGTGAGGTGATTGACTCCAATTTTCGGTGCCACAAAAATATTTTCTTTTTGGCATACCAAAATTCCTATTAAATATTTCTCTCTCAGCCCTTACAATTTCGGCAACTTTGTTGCCATAATTCTTCTTTTTTTTTTCTCCCATTTTCTTCAACTTGGTTGTTGCAATTCCTATTTTCTCTCTCCTCACTTCCCTACAATTTTAGCAATTTGGTTGCCACAATTCTTTTTTTTTTTTCCTCCTATTTTTGGCAACTTGGTTGTCACAATTCCTATTTTCTCTCTCCTCACTCCCCCACAATTTCGGCAACTTAGTTGCCACAATTGGTTTTTTTTCTCTTTTGGCCACTCCTCCTTTGGGCACTTCACCTAGCATGGGTAGGAATTTTGGGCAACAAGAATTTCGGTAACTTTATTATCGAAATTCAATTTTTTTCTCCCTCTTCCCTTGTCTCTCCTCCCTCCTCCTATCTCATCATTTATCTTTCCTCTCTCATACTTTTTGTTAAAATTTCGGCAATACCATTGCCGAAATTTCCTCCTTTTTCTTATTTTTTTAAATAATTTTTAACAGTACCAATATTACAAATAAACTCAATTTTTTTCAATATCCAATCTAAATACTCTATAATTTATTGTCCAATAGTGGACATGGAGAAAGCCCAACCTCATTTTTTCTGAGGCCCGATTTTAAATTCATAAAGAAACAAATCGAAAAAAAACTCTCGGAAATTCAAATCCAGCCCAATAGCTGAGCTGAGTTGAACCTGATCATGGCATCTCTGGCCTCGCCATTTCGTTTCACTCTCTCCGTCAAGTCCAAATCCAATTCAAGCTTTCCTTTCTCAAGCTCTGGGATTGGATTTAGGGCTCCGACTCGAATCGGCTTTAACTCAATGAGTCAACCCGCCGGGACCGAGTCAGGGCCTTCCCAGGACGACGAAAGCGTGAAGGTGGAGAAGGACAACTCAGACGTGCTGGTTCAGTACGTGGTGCTCCGTCGAGACCTGATCGACACGTGGCCGCTCGGGAGCGTGGTGACACAGGGATGCCATGCCGCCGTGTCTGCCATTTGGTCCCACAAAGACGATCCTCACACACTACAGTATTGTAGTCCCCAAAATATCGATTCTATGCATAAGGTGAATCCTCGTCCTCCTCCTATTTCTGTATATTGAGCTAAGATGGTATTTTAGACATAACTCATCATTTTAGAATTGTTGTTGGCATTGAGTTTGAGAGAGAAAAAGAGAGCACAAAACGGATCAAGTGTCAATTTGGTAACAATTTATCTAGCTTTTTTGGTGAAAACTTTTTACTAAGTTAAAAGCTATAGGTTATTTTCGTAAAACACGCAAATAGTATGAAAAATAAATAATAAGCTAGATTATAATTGCATCTCAAATAGACATCTAGGGGTGTTTGGTGAAGTAATTTGAAATACGGGTGGGTGAGTGAAAAAGTGTGTCGGAATACGTAAAATGCTATTTAAAAATTGAAAATTGTTATTTAAAAATACAAACCAAACAGGGCCTTAATGTGATTTGTCCAGACAACCTACTTTAGTGGGAAGGACTTAGTAGTTACATCTTTATTACGATGAAGATGTTTGTTATGAAGACACATTTTAGGATATGCGTGTATTAAATTATACTTTAGTCTAACATTAGACTAACCTTAGGATTACTTTTCTTGCGTTACAAGTAAGGTTGTTATAAATAGGATTAAGATTATGTTGCTTGCATTACAAGTAGGTTATAGTACAGTGAACCTGGAGTAGGATAATGGACTTGGGAGTTGAGGCTTTGACTAGGAATGAGTCTTAATGTCTATCAGTTTGGTGGTTGATTTGGGTAGTAATAATATTTATGTTTGGATGAACTGCACACCCTTGATGTAGTGGTCCCTTTGCAAGTATAAATGCTTGTGGGGTGTGGGGGCAAGGGTCGAGATTCAAAACTCCAAGAAGAAGTTTCACACATATATGCACTTAGATTAGGTTAGAGTAAAAATTCTATCTTGTATAAAAAAATAAAAAAAAAAGTTTTTCAATCTCGAATCCCTAGGGGTGTTGGGAGTGACACTTCTCATTGGTGTCTCAATGGGAATGGCAAGTTTGATACTTAGTCCTACTACAATAATATTCGAGGTGCATCTGCCTCCAATTTTCCGTGGAAGGGTGTTTAGAAAGTTAAATGCTTGTGGTCACTCTACAAGTATAAATACTTGTGGGGTGTGGGGGCAAGGGTCGGGATTCAAATCTCTAAGAGGAAGTTTCACACACATATGCACTTACTTTAATTTAGAGTAAAAATTCTATCTTGTATAAAATAAAATAAAAAAAGCTTTTCAATCTCGGATCCCTAGGGGTGTTGGGAGTGACACTTCTCATTGGTGTCTCAATGGGAATGGCAAGTTTGATACTCAGTCTTACTACAATAACATTCGAGGTGCATTTGCCTCCAATTTTCTGTGGAAGGGTGTTTGGAAAGTTAAGATCCCTAAGAGGGTGGCATTTTTTGTGTGGACAGCGGTTCATGGGCAGATCTTTACTCTAGATAATCTTATGCTTAGGGGCGCATTTTGGTGAATCGGTGTTGTATGTGCCAATGTAATGAGGAAGCTGTGGATCATCTCCTCCTCCATTGTCTTGTAGCTCACTCACTGTGGGAATACATGTATCAGATCTTTGGGATCCAATGGTCATGCTAGGCTCTGTGGAAAGCTTGGTGTACTGTTGGAGCTATTGCTTGGGAAAATTTAATTCAGACATGGAATATGGTTCCTGGCTGTTTGATGTGGATTGTTTGGACGGAAAGAAACCGGCGTTCTTTTGAGGATACTGACAAATCGTTGGTCCAATTACAAGCTCTATGCCAAAAGACCTTATTTGACTGGTCTAGGTGTTGGGGCTTCTCAGATTGTTCTACTATCTGAAAATTTATTTCTTCTCTTAGTAGATTTTCCTTGTTGTTTGTTGCGGTTTGTTTGTTTGTTGCATTTCCTTGTGTTCACCATTATGAACACCTTGTATTTGCTTTCTTTAGGTTTAAAGTTTGTTTAATAATATTCGTATTACCTATCAAAAAAAAAATGTTTGGATGACTTAGACTAGGATCGAGTCTTGTTGGTTAGGAGTTTGGAAAGAAACATTTTGCAGGCTTTAGTCTTTGCCTTTTGAGCGGATTGGTGACTTACCTTTTCCAAGAGGTATAACACGAAAATGATTCTCATGTGCTGGGCTTATTGCACAATTCAAAAGAAGATTTACTTGTTTACCGGTGTTGTGAATTAAGGAAAAAAATGGAAAGTCACACTGTGGTTGTGAAAGAAAATAACAATTTCAATGGAATGTGCAATTTTAGATGGTGATTCTCCCATATCTTACATTTTTATGGATAAAACTACTGCCGTATCTTTATTTCAATGGTGTCAGACACTTATTTAAAAGGGTTTCGTGTTCATGTTTTTCATTGTACTAATAAACATACCTTCCAATTTTTACTGCTAGAATGTGTTCCATATCATTGACATAAAGTTAGTATCAACTGGACCCATGTCCTGATCAATGCTCATCTCAATATCTGCTCTAATATGGTGTTGGTATGTCATGGAACGTAAGGGTTGCAAACCATAACCAAGACCTGCAATTTATTGAAATTTTCCTATCCACCAGATAATTGCCTTCAATAAACCTACTTGTAAATCACAGTTGCAGTGATTTTTTCTTAATTATACTGGCTAAGTTGGTTAATCTTTTAAATGCTAAAAGTGATTAGAAATGATGCCTTCAATAAACCTACTTGTAATTCACTGTTGCAGTGATATTTCTTACTTTTACTTTCTAAGTTGGTCAATCTGTTAAATGCTAAAAGTGATTAGAAATGACAGTGTTTGGAATGTTTTCTTTATGGAATATGTAGGTTACTCTTGAGGTGAAGGGTGAGCCTCAAATCTTGAATTTGTCAGAAAAACTCACAGCTGGTGGCATCACTCATAAACTGTGGGTAGAACAGCCTGAAAACATTCCAACTTGCCTTGCTACGAAGCCCTACCCCAAATCTATAGTATCATCATTTTTCAAGAAGTTGAAACTATGTAAGTGATGTAACAGTTAATTTTAAATTTATTTTGGTTGGTTAGGACTTAGGAATCCCTTGAATTTTTAATTGAGTTGGTGAGATATGAGTTTGAATTTCTAATACCTTAACCTTTATAAAAAAATAAAAATGAGAATCACTAATACCTTATCCTTAATATTGAAGAGTTGGTGTTAGAATTGAAGCAAATCTTGCAGTCTGATTAACAGCCTCCTTGCTATGTATTGGGTAGATTAATACACTTTTAGGGTTCCCTAAACCATAAAGCACACTGATACTCGCCCTAGGACATTACTTAGAGTACCACAATAGAAATACAAGCAGCTTGGCCAAAGAGAAGGACACACGTCTCATTGAATGGCACCTCTTTTAAGAGAGGTGGAGTGTGAGTTCTTGAGTTCAAAACCCACTGGGTGTGTGCAAACTTACCAATAGTAATAATAATAATACTAACTTTGTCCTCCTTTATGTTATTTGCACTAGAGGGAAATTTAGTAGTTATTTGTCTAAGTCTCCCCAGTTGAAGGGAATCAGTCTTTTTGCTCATTGTCTTTGGTTGGCAAAACTTATCGTCATGCGTCCCTTCACTCTCTTCTTGCAATAAATTTTCTTCAACATTCTGTTTGCTTGTAGAAGTCCCCAATATTATCCAATTGACTTGCCTCTTCACAATCAGTCGGAATAGATGTAGAAAGAATCTCAAACATATTGATATGCTGCGTCCTCAAGATTCCTCCTCTAATTACTCAGAATGCCCTCCTTAGGAGGTTGTTGAGCATCCACCCCCCTTCCTCTCCCGTAGATAACGCTTGGAATATTCTGCTGCTTGTAGCCCTCAACTCATATACATCAGTCCCCTCATTTTTTGTTTTTTGGTGGTGAACAATTCAATAGTTGGAGGAGGAGACGCTACCCTTCCTTTCCTACTAGACACCATCTTCCAGTCATGGTCACCATTTTCTGCTTGTTCTAAGTACTTTTTTCCTCCATTCTCTATGAGGTTGCACAATCTTACCATTCATAGCCATTGGACAGTAGGACAAATTGTGTAAAAAATTTCATTGCCATTTTGGTGGCCTCCAAGGAAGTTTTAAGAAAACTTCAACAATTATATGATGAGGTGGAAATCCTGATTTTTGGCAAGTAGTATCAGTTGTTCCTGCAAAGTAAGTTAATTTGGTCTATAGAAAGATAAAATGATACCAAGTAACATAAACATTTGAGAAGGGAATGCTATTGAATTTAATAATGTAAAAGCTCTTATAAAAGCTGTATATTGTGTGCAGCCAATAAGATCTAGCTCAAATGATACCGAGGTCTTCTTGTAAGAGTAAGGCGGAGGATGTGGTCATGGGTTCAAGACCCATTGAATGCTTGTGTAATTATCACTATATATTATTATTTTTATATAAAAAAAAAATTCTAATCAATAAAGCTTAACATATACTACCTAGTACCTAAAGAAGTACCTACTACTCAAGCAAACAAGTTTCATATATGTCTTATAACATCTTTTCCACTCTTTAATTTTCCTTAAACCTAAACCTTGTTTAAGCATACACATTGAAACCCAAGAAATTCTTTTAGGAAGAATGAGAAGCCTTGTCCAGAACAATAAACTGATTTATC
Source organism: Lithocarpus polystachyus (assembly GCA_033629205.1). NCBI lineage: Eukaryota > Viridiplantae > Streptophyta > Magnoliopsida > Fagales > Fagaceae > Lithocarpus > Lithocarpus polystachyus. Next base: position 27,131,090 of record CM066173.1, on the reverse strand, counting down.
TCACGAATTAAAGAAAGAGACCATTTTTTTTTCTTTTCTGTTTTTAATAGTACGTATATATTTTATGAACATTGGGGGCCCAAATTAAGGACTCACACAGGGTCTGCTAGAGAAGTGTTAGCTGTAAAATTGTGCAAATTCTGAATAGAGGGCTTTATCATATATTAGATATGCCAAGTAATTTGGATTTAGATCTTGGATAGTCGAGACCAAGAAAATAGAACGTGTTAGCTACCTATTGACCAAGATGCTTAGAAGTGAGTCGGAGATGGGATTGGATCAAACGAAAGCAATCGCAATCCTATTGATAGTTTGAATAACCAATGAAATAAGGGGTCATTCATTCAAATATGTCTCGAGAAATGCTTATAGTTTCCAAAGACATCCTTGCTTAAAATTACGGTTTAATAATACTCATAAAAAAAAAAAAATAAAGGTTTAATAATCTAAAATCGGCTGCAAAAGTTCCCAATGCTCTTCCATAGCCCAGTTGACCAGTAGCTCATATCTTTAGGCCTTGACCAGGCAGCTGGATGCAGGGTCAATCAACTTGGGTCCAATACCAAAAGCCTCAACTACCCGACCACTTCCCAAATGTTCGACAATATGCTTCATGTATCTTTGGCTTTCATTCCTGAGTCTACCTAATAAAAATTAAGAACTAAACAAACTTTTGAATACTCTTCTATACCACTTTTTGAGTAAAGATTGTATTCCAAGATTTCAAAGATAAAAATTTACGTTGAACACACATATGTGTCATATCTGAACCAATATTTCAACTCCCATAGTCTATAGGAACAATAGAATCATCAAAACAAAATAATGAAAACAGTAACGAGATAAAGATCTCATGACACAACCAATAAAATTAATAAATTCACACTTTTATTTGTATATAAAAAAAATAAACAAAATTCAGTCACCCTTTTTTTACATCACGATCATTAATTAAAAAAAGAAGTTAAAAGACTACAGTATTTTATCTTCTGTATGTTACTGAACCACCAAACGTCTGGCACAGACGGTGCAGGAATACTTGCGCTTGGTATTGAAATAGAGAGGTAGAAAACAGAGCGTCCACTGTGACTCAACATCCATGGCTTGTATCATTCCTCCACAGTACGGACACGCCCCTGGTGCTGCTTGTTTCGCCACAACCCTCTCATCTTTATCGCACACAAACACCAGACACATCTTCTTCAAATTGAGACTTGTTTGATTGCTGTTTGGAGTTGACGTTGGTGTTGTAGATGTATATATATATATATATATATAGAGAGAGAGAGAGAGAGAGAGATGCGATTGAATAAAGTTATGGGTTTTGGAGTCTAGAAGAATTTAGCTGTGTCTGGGGACTCTACTCTGTCTCTGGGTTCCTGGAAAGTCCAATTTTAGTTGCGTATGAACAGAGTTTCTAGAACTTTCTAAAGTTCTAAGTTCTAGCCTACCCCAAATTCACACACTTTTTTTTTATCTTTGAAGAATTCTTTTGTAGTCATACTGGGCCTGGCGGGCTGAGGTATGTAACACGTGCTTTACATGATTTTTTTTTATGGGTCCCGTTAGCGTATTTGCATTGACCATTAAAAAAAAAAAAAAAAAAGAAGTTATTACACAATATTTTTGTAATATTTTTACAATAAATTATAAGTGATAAGTTTTTATTAGTTCTAATTTGAATATACAACTTAATTATTTTTTTGCTCACCTATAATAATCAATAACAACAACCTTTTACTTAAAATTTGTAGTGGATATAATGTTCCTTTTTTAAAAAAGTTTAATAATTTTTTTTTATAATATATATAAAAAGTAGTAAAAAAAGAAATCAGTTTTTTTTTTTGTTTTTTTCCTTTTTTTTATTTATTAAAAGTTTCTAAACCAATGCATTTAGGACATCTTTTAACATGACATTTTTTAATTGATAAGTTACACATGTATTCTCAGTAGAACGCATTGTTTCAGACTTTCAGCCAAACAATGAAGAATGCGTTGTTTTTCCCAAAAACATCTCTCAACAAATTTTTGATCTTTCTCCAAAAAAAAAAAAAAAAAAAAAAAAAAAAAAAAAAATTGATTGTTAAAAACAAAAGGAGCTTTAAAAGTCACTATTAGCCATTTTCCTTAGGATTGTTGACAATAAATAAATTGATCTATCGCAGGAGTTCAAGAGAACTAAATTGTCCATTTTTTTTTTTTGTAGTACATATATTTTAGAGAAATGTTAACCAATGCTTTTAGGCATTGGGCATTGGTTTATGAGTTTTTTTTAGAAATATTTTATTGAGAGAATAATAAAATAATAAATATTGTTGACAGCTTTCTATATTTTTCATAAAAGTAGTGTCAAAACTTTCCTATTATAGTTTATTAACAATTGTTCTAAGGACATCCGTTAACATGACCCTAAAAGTTGGCGAATTGAAATCATTAGCCTATTTGAAGTTCAATGGGGTCTCCTTTTTTTTTTTTTTTTTTTTTTTTTTTTCTCCACTTTGCAGGAGCACTCCTTCTCGCTATGGGTGAGTCTTTCTTACATTACTCCGATGGGCGTGGTGCACATGGATCCTGATTTCCTTGATAAGCTTAGTAAGATATCACTCACCAAGGACGAGGAATTGGATATCGTTGTGCGGGTTAACCATTGTAAAGAAATCCTTAAGGAATGCTCCCGTAGCATGCTCAGATGATTTATGAGCGATAAACTGATTAATCTCAGGGTGGCAAAGAACATGCTATGCTCAGTGTGGCGACTGGGGAACGATCTTAAGATTGTGGAGGTGGGTGAAGGGCTACTTCACACTACAAAAAACGGGGCCTTTAGGCCCCGTTTTTTTGGGCCGCGTTTGCAAAAACGCGGCCCAAAATGGACTGAAGCCGCGTTTTTGCAAACGCGGCTTCAGTCCACCTAATGGGCCGCGTTTTTGCAACGCGGCCCAAGATTCTAGCTTCAGGCCGCGATTTCCAAACGCGGCCCGAAAAAATTTGCTTGAGGCCGCATCTAAAAACGTGGCCTCAAGCAAATTTCTGAAGCCGCGTTCTATGAACGCGGCTTCAGTCTCTTATGGGGCCGCGTTTTTTCAAACGCGGCCTCAAACTCATGGCTTTGTATATAAGTGTTTTTGACCGGGTTGAGCAAAATTTTTGCTCAACCCTAGCCTCATCTCTGAGTCTCATAAACTAGCCTCATCCTCCAAGTCTCTAGCCTCATCTCCGAGTCTCATCTCCGACCCTAGATCGGACACACGCGGCCTCATCTCCGTCTCCGATCGTCTCCGATCCGATCGGAGACCGAAGCTTGGAGATCCAAGCGTCGATCTCCGATCCGATTGGAGATCGAAGCTTGGAGATCCAAGCGTTGATCTCCGATCCGATCGGAGACCGAGGCTTGGATCTCCAAGCCTCGGTCTCCGATCGGATCGGAGATCGACGCTTGGATCTCCAAGCTTCGGTCTCCGATCGGATCGGAGATCGACGCTTGGAGCTCCATCTCCGATTTCCGATCTTGAGGCTATGGTACCGGTTTTGCCAGATCTCCGATTTCCGATCTTGTGGCGGCTTGGTGTTTGTGTTTGCATTTATATTTGTGTTTACACCATGTTTAGTTTTTTGCTGGGTTGTGTTCAAATATTTGTGGTGTTTGTGTTCAAATTTTTTGCTGGGTTTGTGTTTGTTTAAATATGTAACGTGTTTGTGTTCAAATTTGTTGCTGGGTTTGTGTTCAAATATTTGTTGTGTTTGTGTTCAAATTTTTTGCTGGGTTTGTGTTCAAATTGCTGTGTTTGTGTTCAAATATTTGTGTTCTTGTTTATATTTGCTGGGTTTGTGTTTATGCAATTGCTGGGTTTGTGTTCATGTTCATGCTTTTGCTGGGTTTGTGTTTATGCAATTGCTGGGTCTGTGTTCATGCTTTTTCAAAATTATTTTCTTTTGAATATTTTCAGAATTATTTTTTTTGAATAAACCTTCGTCTTAGGCCGCGTTTTAAACGCGGCCATAGCCCTTGGTTTTAGGCCGCGTTTGAAAAAGTGCGGCCATAGACCTTGGTTTTAGGCCGCGTTTGAAAAAGTGCGGCCATAGACCCCGAAGGCCTATAGTCTCGGGGTTTAGGCCACATTTAAAAACGCGGCCTAAAAAAACGCGGCCATAGCTTATAGCCGCGTTTTTCGGACCTTAGGCCGCGTTTTTCAAACGCTGCCTAAAGGCTTTTTTTTTGTAGTGTCAATTCAAGTTTTCTTTGGAGACCCAACTGCAGTGGGCCGTTGATAACAGACCTTGGCGTTTTGATAATCATCTCTTAGTACTCCGGCGATGGGAGAAAGGATTATTGGCGCTAAATGTCTCTTTCCCTAATATACAACTATGGGTTCAGGTGTGGGGTTTGCCCTTTGACCTAATGAACGATGAGGTGGGGAGGGAGATTGGAAACGGGCTGGGTGAGGTCTTGGACGTGGATGTTAAGGTCAAACTCTGAACAGGCATGCTTTATCTGAGTTAGGATTGACATTCTGCTAGACAAACCTCTACTACGGTGGGCTCCAGTGGTTAGTCCTGAGGGTGATAGGACATGGGTTGCTTTCAAGTATGAGCAAATAGTAGGGTTATGCTTCTCATGTGGAAGACTCGGGCATGAGTTGAAGGATTGTCCTCATCGATGATCGTCACAAAACCCAACAGATAGCAAGGATACTCCATACTAAACTGGATGAAGGCTGGTGGTCGACGTGGCATGGAGGGACTACGAGCCCATGAACGTAACACACCGCAATAGCAGCACGAGGGTGGCGGCGGCGCTCATAGTAGGGCTTCGTCTCCCTCTGCACACACTGAGTTGCTGACTAGGACTGAGACCACGGGCTGGGCACGTGCAGCGAAATCCTTGGAGGGGAATAATTGCATGAACCTGCAAATAGGGGGTGGGGATCCTAGTGGGCCTAAGACGCAATTAATAGACGCTGATTCGGCGCATTTTAATGATCCAGAGAGTACTGCCAAGGAAATAAACAAAACTTATGGGATCAAACTCATGACTTTAGACCAATGCCATACTGGGATAGTTGACAAACACGAACTCATAGGTGGGCAGCATGATATTGGTGACGACAGCGAGACTTGCATAGTAAGCCATGTGAGCAAGAAAACTCACTCCCAACACGTGCAACCTAGGTGGAAGCGAATAGAATGTATACAAGAAAATGATGGAATGAACAATAAGGATGGGATGTTTGATAAAGTGGGAGACAAGAGATTGCATGAAAGTTGTACGGTGGAGCCTGAAGCCAATGTTACTAAGGATGGAAAACGTATCAAAACTGGGGTGGACCTTTACTTATATGGATGCATCAACGGTGGAGGCTACGGTGCAGCCCCGTCGAGCACAATGATCATTATAAGCTGGAACTGTCGGGGGTTTGAGAACCAACGTACAGTGGACGTACTCATTGCCCTGTCGAGCACAATGATCATTATAAGCTAAAATTGTCGGGGGCTTGAGAACCAACGTGCAGTGAATGTACTCACTGAGTTTATGAAAAAAAAAGGACCCATCATTCTGTTTCTTATGGAGACAAAGCAGTTTATAGCAGAGATGCGAAAACTATGTTTTGACTTGAACTTCCAATTAGTGCTGGATGTTCCAAGTGACGGACGTAGTGGAGGGTTGGGTATGTTTTGGAAGTCAGATTGTAACCTGCATATTCATACCATCTCGCCAAACCATATCACATATATTACCCGCTAACCAACAACCATGGAGGATTATTGGTTTCTATGGCAAACTAGAGGGACACCGTAAGCATGAGTCGTGGCAACTCCTTAGACACTTACATGCAAGATCCACACGGCCATGGGTCTGCATGGCTGACTTTAATGAAGCACTTCACTCTTTAGAGAAGCATGGTGGTCTTCCTAAACAGATGACACCAATGCTAGCATTCAAGGAGACGCTTCTTCACTGTGAGTTGATGGATCTTGGATTCCATGGTTATCTGTTTACTTGGCAGAATGGTCGACTGAGTGCAGCATTTGTGGAAATACGTTTGAATAGAGCGTGTGCCAACACGGTTTGGCATGCTTTGTTCCCTACAACTAAGGTGTTCCACCAGCAAGTAACATACTTTGATTATGATCCTATACTCATAAACACCCAATATTCGGTCCAGCAGGTTTGGCCATGGTGTAAGAAGCTTCCTAGATTTGAGGAAAGATGGGCCACTCATGAAGGGTGTGAGGAAAAAATCAGGGAAGCATGGTCCCAGCACATGCCTAATGGCAGCCCTATGTTTAGGCTGTTTGAGAAGATTAAGTTTTGTCGAATGCAGCTAGTTGCTTGGAGCCGAGAGGTCTTCGGGAACACAAGACATCGGTTGGACAAAAAATAGAAGGTACTAAAGGAGTTAATCAACACAGGCTATGGCGACAACCTGGACCGGATCAGCCAAGTGTGAGATGACATTAATGACTTGTTACACCATGAGAAGGTGTTTTGGAGGAAAATATCAAGAGCCATATGGCTCCCAACAGGGGACAAAAATACCAAGATTTTCCATAGGTGAGCAAGCCAAAGAAGACGAAAAAACATATTAAGGGCCTAATGGATGAAAATGGGAGTTGATTGTCACAAATACTCGGATTCATAGAAATATCTGGATTGTTGCCGCAAATAACTAAATTGTTCCTAAACCTTGGAGCTGGGGGACTTTCAGGGGCAAATGGGAAGTGTTTATCATCCCTTGTAGACATACCAAGATGTCTTACTCAAGTTTTGGGTTCACTTGTTAATGGCCAATTTAGCATTATAGGTTCCTCTCGTTGCAAGGTCATCTCGGAGATTGAGGGAAATTGCTTGTCTAATTTGTTCCCCTCCAATCCCATTTTTACTGCTTTGCCCAATAACTCTTGTGGTCAACCATCTAAAGAAAACAGACAGGTCTCCGGAATCACCGTGAGTAAGGCTGCTTTACCAGGGATTTTACCAGGGAATCAAGACATACAGGAATGCTGGTTTTCTCTTTCAGGTGCATCAGGGTGTCTTACAGATGTTATGAATTCATTCTTTATTGGCAGAGTTAACTTCTTTGGCCCTACTTGTTGTAAAACCATCACTTTGGTCAGTGACCATTGCTTGCCTAAATTGTTCCCTTTTAACCCCACTTTTCATTCAAAACTTAAAAACGTTTATTTAACTGGCTCTGGAGTTGGAGAACCTGCACCTTCACCTCTAGGAGCAGATTAGATCACTGTGAGTAAGCTCTATTTGCCAGTGAAATTACCTTTCCTTGGACTATCAGATGGGAATTAGGAAAAAGACGTTGCAAAATACTGGTCATCACTTTCAAGCATTAATTGGTGTGTTGATGAGATTTATGGAACACTTTCCCAGGGCGTATTTAGTGTGGTCGGTCCTGCTTGCTGCAAATCCATCATTGTTATTAGTCACAAGTGTTGGCCCAAGATGTTCCCACTCAACCCATTGTTCCCTCCATTGCTCAAGAGTAAATGTGAAAGCAATTCTAGGGTAGCACCAAAACCTAGGAAAATTTGATCATGTCTATGAATTCAGACAAGCTCATCATTGGCTACTGCAATATTAATAATGTGTTGGCTGGTGATTGTCGGAAAATGTGGTCATTTTTTATTGGAGTTTAATTGAGACCGGTGTTTCCTAGTGTGTAATTTTTAGAATTTTCAATTCATCAATAAAATTCTCGTCGACATTCAAGCAATTGCATGCACGTCATTCTTGGAATGAATTTAGTTCAAGTTGCATTTATGTGAGTGATTTACTCTCTTTTAGAATGAGTTATGCAAAATGGCATCGTGGCTTAATATATATGCTTAAAATATTATGCTAAATTCATTTTTTGGAATTTACATTTACGTTCATGCTACAATGTTGGGATCATCTAGTCATAGAAAAAAGATTAATGGTGATACGCAAAATAGTATATTGCAATTATAACGACAACACAATATTTCATTTAAAAAAAATTAAATTATCTTGAGAAAAGAATTGGTAACTTTGGTTTCCTCTTGATTTTCAACAATTGAATTACTGAATGTTAAATACAACGAAAGAAAAGTGAACAAACAAATAACAAATAGTTGGATGTGAGTTGGGTAACCATGTAATTTATCAAGACTTAGTTATGAGTCTTTTGACTATGTGAATAAAATTTTGAAATCAAGAAAATGTGTTTATGCAGTCTAAATACTTTTTTCATGGTATCAGTCTATTGGATATTCAATAAAATGTGGTTGTACAATGTCAAAATAAAAAATAAATATAACAACATGTTTTGGTTATTTTCATTCATAATGTCTTATGTTTTAAAATAATGGACTGGAGTTTGAATTATGGCCACCCAAAAAAGAAATCAATTAGTTTCTTGGCTTGACATAAAAAAATAGTCATTGTGGATTGTATGTCACAAATTTTCAAATATTATTATAATGTAAATTAATAAATGTAGGATAAAAAAAGAAGATGAATATTGTGTCCTATGAATTGTGAGTTAATTTTTTTTTTTTGGTAATACAATATACATATACAGTGACGAGCCACAAATAATCCACCAAGGATCAAACACCCTACTTTCCCTAAAAAAACAATAAGTATGTGTAATTTTTCAATAAAAACAAAACATAAGTATTAATAATTAAAAACAAAACTTTTGTGTATATATATAAATATATGTTTTTACTATGACATCAAATAAATTTATATTTCTATGTATAAAACTATATTTTTAAAGTATTTCATTTTTGTTATAAATTTTAAAGTTATTTTGATTCATTTAAAGAGGGTCACAATCTCATAAGTAATAAGTAGTATATATATACAAAGTATTCGAATTAAATGAACATTCACAAATTCTGTACTAATGCTTAATTTAGTTTTTTTTTTTTTGGGTGCTTCTTTGGTGCCCAAATGCTACTATTTAAAGATAAATTTAAAATATTAGTTATTACCATTATTATTGGCATAATTTGTCAAGTTGCACCAAGTGCAGCTTTAAGTAATGTTATCAGAGTTAAAATGTTTTTTTTTTCTTCATGTGAATTTTACTAAATCTATTGTTCAATTACATGTTCTCTGTATAACATTCATGCTTGTAAAATTTTAAAATGATCAGAGATTAATAGCTCGTTAATCTATTAATTGTTCAAAATTTAAGTCTTAATTTGTACATTAAAATTATACATTAAAAATGAGCTTTTGGACCGAATAGTAAATAACATTAGATTAGCATGAAATTTGACACCCATATTAAAAATATAGAAGAAAAAAAAATGTAATTCAATAGTGTATACGTTCGGTTAAAAAATGTAATTCATCTATCAAATTTTTTTACACAAATTTGATTAATATATTTTCGGTAGTACACATACCGTTTGGGGAAAAGATTTATATACTATAATAATAGAAAAGGATCAAAACACTTATAATATATTTATTAAAATGTTTCTATTTTTCTCTTTTTGAGGAGTATTTCTCCTGTGAGTTATATATAGTATACACACAAAATCGTGGATATTGTAAATTAGAAGTTGACAACTCTTTTATGCTTGGTTAATGGGAAAAGTAGAAACAACCAAAGTAGTTTTATTTGAAATCCTTGATCAATATACCGAAAGACCCCTTCAGTTTTATTATTATTTAGATTAAATTCATTATTTTCAAAAACATCTTTGGGAAAAATGACCAGCATCAATGAAGTATAACTTACCATGATCTTTATGAGAGTTTTCTAGCATTGATGGTATTAATAGAACGGATTTTGAAGTATTAAACTAATGCATCAATGACACTTAAAAGAGTTTCAGTTTTTATGTCATTGATAGGTACTATAAGTTCCTATCCTCTCGCTTCCATTAGCCTCAAGCATCCTCCAATACCATTGATAAACCAGTACTCACACACACTACGAGTTTATCCAGTTTGATAAGTACCATGGCATACAAATCATAAATGACTGCTCTCATATTGATATATGCATATTTGGCAGTGTCGGTTCCTACAGGGCTAGCTCAGTTATAACAAACACTTGGATTGCCTCAAATACCGAGATTGTCACAAATACCCGGATTCATAGATATATCTGGATTGTTGCCACAAATAACTAAATTGTTCCAAAACCTTGGAGCTAGGGGACTTTCAGGGGCAAATGGGAAGTGTTTATCATCCCTTGCAGACATACCAGGATGTCTTACTCAAGTTTTGGTTCACTTGTCAGTGGCCAATTCAGCATTATAGGTTCCTCTTGTTGCAAAGCCATCTCGGAGATTGAGGGAAATTGCTTGTCTAATTTGTTCCCCTCCAATCCCATCTTTGCTCCTTTGCTCAACAACTCTTGTGGTCAACCATTTAAAGGAAACACACAAGTCTCCGGAATCACCGCGAGTAAGGCTGCTTTACCAGGGATTTTACCAGGGAATCAAGACATACAAGAATGCTGGTCTTCTCTTTCAGGTGTACCAGGGTGTCTTACAGATATTATGAATTCACTCTTTAATGGCAGAGTTAACTTCTTTGGCCTTACTTGTTGTAAAGCCATCACTTTGGTCAGTGACCATTGCTTGCCTAAATTGTTCTCTTTTAACCCCGCTTTTCATTCAACACTTAAAAACATTTGTTTAACTGGCTCTAGAGTTGGAGAACCTGCACCTTCACCTCTAGGAGCAGATCAATTCACTGCAAGCAAGCTCTATTTGCCAGTGAAATTGCCTTTCTTAGGACTATCGGATGGGAATTGGGAAAAAGACGTTGCAAAATGCAGGTGATCACTTTCAAGCATTAATCGGTGTGTTGATGAGATATATGGAACACTTTCCCAGGGCGTATTAGTGTGGTCGGTCCTGCTTGCTGCAAATCCATCACTGTTGTTAGTCACAAATGTTGGCCCAAGATGTTCCCACTCAACCCATTGTTCCCTCTGTTGCTCAAGAGTAAATGTGAACGCAATTCTAGGGCAGCACCAATACCTAGGAGAATTTGATCATGCTAATGAATTCAAACAGGCTCATCATTGGCTACTGCAATATGAATAATGGGGTGGTGATTGTAGGAAAATGTGGTCTTTTTCTTAGGAGTTTAATTGAGGCCGGTGTTTTCTAGGGTATTGTTTTTAGAGTTTTCGATTCATCAATAAAATTCTCGTTGGCAGTTAAGCAATTGCGTGCACGTCATTCTTGGAATGAATTTAGTTCAAGTTGCATTTACTTGAGTGATTTACTCTCTCTTAGAATGAATTATGCAAAATGGCATTGTGGCTTAATATATATGCTTAAAATATTATGCTAAGTTCATTTTTCAGAATTTACATTTACGTTCTAATTCAAGCTTCAATGCTTGGATCATCTAGTCATAGAAAAAAAATTAATGGTGATACGAAAATAGTATATTGAAATTAAAATGACAACACAATATTTCATTTTTTTTGTGTGTGCTTCTCTGGTGCCCAAATGCTACAAATAAAGGATAAATTTAAAATATTAGTTATTACCATTATTATTGGCATAATTTGTCTAGTTACACCAAGTGCGGCGTTAAGTATGTTACCAGAGTTAAAAGAGTTTTTTTTTTTTTTTTTTTTTTTTTCATATGAATTTTACCAAATCTATTGTTTAGTTACATGTTCTCCGTATAACCTTCATGCTTGTAAAATTTTAAATTGATCAGAGATCAATAGCTAGTTAATCTATTAATTGTTCAAAATTTAAGTCATAATTTGTACATTAAAATTATACATTAAAAATGAGCTTTTGGACTGAATAGTAAATAACATTAGTTTAGCATGAAATTTGACACCCGTATTAAGAATATGGGAAAAATGTAATTCAATAGTGTGTACGTTGGGTTAATAAATGTAATTCATCTATCAAAATATTTTACACAAATTTGATTTATATAATTTCGGTGGTACGCATACAGTTTGGGTAAAAGATTTATATACAATAATAATAGAAAAGGATCAAAACACTTATAATATATTTTTTAAAATATTTCTATTTTTCTCTTTTTGAGGAGTATTTCTCCTGTGAGTTATATATAGTATACACACAAAATCGTGGATATTGTAAATTAGAAGTTGACGACTCTTTTATGCTTGGTTAATGGGAAAAGTAGCAACAACCAAAGTAGTTTTATTTGAAATCCTTGATCATTATACCGAAAGACCCCTTCAGTTTTATTATTATTTTGATTAAATTCATTATATTCAAGAACATCTTTGGGAAAAATAACCAGCATCAATGAAGTATAACTTACCATGATCTTTATAAGAGTTTTCTAGCATTGATGGTATTAATAGAACGGATTTTAAAGTATTAAACTAACGCATCAATGACACTTAAAAGAGTTTTAGTTTTTATGTCATTGATAGGTACTATAAGTTCCCATCCTCTCGCTTCCATTAGCCTCAAGCATCCTCCAATACCATTGATAAACCAGTAATCACACACACTACGAGTTTATCCAGTTTGATAAGTACCATGGCATATAAATCACAAATGACTGCTCTCATATTGATATATGCATATTTGGCAGTGTCGGTTCCTACAGGGCAAGCTCAGTTATAGCAAACACCTGGATTGCCTCAAATACTAGGATTGTCACAAATACCCAGATTCATAGATATATCAGGATTGTTGCCACAAATAACTAAATTGTTCCCAAACCTTGGAGTTGGGGGACTTTCAGGGGCAAATGGAAAGGGTTTGTCATCCTTGCAGACATAGCAGGATGTCTTACTCAAGTTTTTAGTTCACTTGTCAGTGGCCAATTCAGCATTTAAGGTTCCTCTTGTTGCAAAGCCATCTCGGAGATTGAGGGAAATTGCTATTCTAATTTGTTCCCCTCCAACCCCATCTTTGCTCCTTTGCTTAACAACTCTCGTGGTCAACCATCTAAAGGAAACCGACAGGTCTCCGGAATCACCACGAGTAAGGCTGCTTTACCAGGGATTTTACCAGGGAATCAAGACATACAGGAATGTTGGTCTTCTCTTTCAAGTGTATCAGGGTGTCTTATAGATGTTATGAATTCACTCTTAATGGGAGAGTTAACTTCTTTGGCCCTATAAAGCCATCACTTTGGTCAGTGACTATGGCTTGCCTAAATTGTTCCCTTCTAACCCTGCTTTTCATTCAACACTTAAAAACTTTTGCTTATTTGGCTCTGGAGTTGGAGAACTTGCACCTTCACCTCTAGGATCAGATCATATCAGTGTGAGCAAGCCCTATTTGCTAGTGAAATTGCCTTTCCTAGGACTATCAGATGGGAAATGAAAAAAAGAAGTTGCAAAATGCTGGTCGTCACTTTCAAACATTAATCGGTGTGTTGATGAGATATATGGAACACTTTCCCAGGGCGTATTTAGTGTGGTCGGTCCTGCTTGCTGCAAATCCATCACTGTTATTAGTCACAAGTGTTGGCCCAAGATGTTCCCACTCAACCCAATGTTCCTTCAGTTGCTTAAGAGTAAATGTGAACGTAATTCTAGGGCAGCACCAAAACCTTGGAAAATTTGATCATGCCTATGAATTCAGACAGGCTCGTCATTGGCTACTGCAATATTAATAATGCGTTGGTGGTGATTGTAGGAAAATGTGGCCTTTTTTTTAGGAGTTTAGTTGAGACTGGTGTTTCCTAGTGTGTTGTTTTTATAATTTTCAATTCATCAACAAAATTCTCGTTACCATTTAGCCATTGTATGCACGTCATTCTTGGAATGAATTTAGTTCAGGTTGCATTTACTAGGGTGATTTACTCTCTTTTAGATTGAGTTATGCAAAAAGGCATCGTGGCTTAATATATATGCTTAAAATTATGCTAAGTTCATTTTTTGGAAATTATATTTGCGTTCTAATTCATGCAACAATGTTGGGTTCATCTTGTCTTAGAAAAAATATTAATGGTGATACAAAAATAGTATATTAAAATTATAACTACAACACAATATTTCATTTTTTTTAATTGAAATGATCTTGAGAAAAGAAATAGTAACTTTGGTTTCCTCTTGATTTTCAACAGTTGAATGGCTAAATGTTAAATAAAACGAAAGAAAAGTGAACAAAAAAATAACAAATAGTAGGATGTGAGTTGGGTAACCAAGTAATTTATCAAGACTTAGTTATGAGTCTTTTGACAATCTAAATAAAATTTTGAAATCAAGAAAATGTGTTTATGCCGTTTGAATACTTTTTTCATGGTATCAGTCTATTGAATATTCCATAGAATGTGGTTGTACAATGACAAAATAAAAAATAAATATAAGAACATTTTTTGCTTATTTTCAATGATAATGTTGTATTTTTTAAAATAATGGACTTGAGTTCGAATTATGGCTACCCAAAAAAGAAATCGATTAGTGTTTTGGCTTGACATTAAAGAACAGTCATTATGGGTCGTACATCACAAATTTTCAAATATTATTATAACCATATATGTAAAAAAAATAAATGTAGGATAAAAAAAAAAGATGAATATTGTGTCCTATGAATTGTGAGATGAATTTTTTTTTGCAATACAATATACATATACTGTGACGGGCCACAAATATTCCGCCAAGGACCAAACACCCTCCTTTTCGTCAAAAAACAATAAGTATGTGTAATTTTCCAATAAAAACAAAACATAAGTTTTAATAATTAAAAACAAAACTTTTGTGTATATATATAAATATATTTTTTTGTTATGACATCAAATAAATTTATATTTCTATATATAAAACTGTATTTTTAAAGTATTTCATTTTTGTTATAAATCTTAAAGTTATTTTGATTCATTTAAAGAGGGTCACAATCATTCTCTAAAAAAAAAAAAAGAAAAGAAATAAATAAATAGATGAAGAGGGTCACAATCTCATAAGTAATAAGTTGTATATAAATACCAAGTATTTGAATTAAATGAACATTCACAAATTCTGTACTAATGCTTAATTTAGTTTTTTTTTTTTTGGTGCTTCTCTGGTGCCCAAATGCTACTAATCAAAGATAAATTTAAAATATTAGTTATTACCATTATTATTGGCATAATTTGTCAAGTTGCACCAAGTGCCGCTTTAAGTAATGTTACTAGAGTTAAAATGCTTTTTTTTTTTTTCATGTGAATTTTACTATATCTATTGTTCAATTACATGTTCTCCATATGACCTTCATGCTTGTAAAATTTTAAAATAATTAGAGATCAATAGCTCGTTAAGCTGTTAATTGTTCAAAATTTAAGTCGTAATTTGTACATTAAAATTATACATTAAAAATGATCTTTTGGACTGAATATTAAATAACATTAGACTAGCATGAAATTTGACATGCGTATTGAGAATATAAAAAAAACGTTATTCAATAGTGTGTATGTTGGGTTAAAAAATGTAATACAACAGTCAAAATTTTTTATACAAATATGTTTAATATATTTTCAATAGTATGCGTACAGTTTGGGTAAAAGATTTATATACTACAATATAAAAAAGGATCAAAACACTTATAATATATTTATTAAAATGTTTTTATTTTTCGCTTTTTAAGGAGCATTTCTCCTGTGAGTTATATATAGTATATAAACAAAATCGTGGATATTGTAAATTAGAAGTTGACGACTCTTTTACGTTTGTTTAATGGGAAAAGTAGCAACAACCAAAGTTGTTTTATTTGAAATCCTTGATCTTTATACCGAAAGAGCCCAATAGTTTTATCATTATTAAGATTAAATTCATTATTTTCAGGAACATCTTTTAGAAAAATGACCAGCATCAATGAAGTATAACTTACCATGATCTTAATGAGAGTTTTCTAGCATTGATGGTATTAATAGAATGGATTTTGAAGTATTAAACTAATGCATCAATGACACTTAAATGATTTTCAGTTTTTATGTCATTGATAGGTACTATAAGTTCCCATCCTCTTGCTTCCATTAGCCTCAAGCATCCTCCAATACCATTGATAAACCAGTACTCACACACACTACGAGTTTATCTAGTTTGATAAGTACCATGGTGTACAAATCACAAATGACTGCTCTCATATTGATATTTGCATATTTGGCAGTGTTGGTTCCTACAGGGCTAGCTCAGTTACAACAAACACCTGGATTGCCTCAAATACCAGGATTGTCACAAATACCCGGATTCACAGAAATATCTGGATTGTTGCCACAAATAACTAAATTGTTCCCAAACCTTGGAGCTGGGGGACTTTCAGGGGCAAATGGGAAGTGTTTGTCATCCCTTGCAAACATACCAGGATGTCTTACTCAAGTTTTTGGTTCACTTGTCAATGGCCAATTCAGCATTATAAGTTCCTCTTGTTGCAAAGCCATCTCGGAGATTGAAGGAAATTGCTTGTCTAATTTGTTCCCCTTCAATCCCATCTTTGCTCCTTTGCTCAACAACTCTTGTGGTCAACCATCTAAAGGAAACAGACAGGCCTTCCGAATCTCTGCGAGTAAGGCTGCTTTACCAGAGATTTTACCAGGGAATCAAGACATACAAGAATGCTGGTCTTCTCTTTCAGGTGTACCAGGGTGTCTTACAGATGTTATGAATTCACTTTATAATGGCAGAGTTAACTTCTTTGGCCCTACTTGTTGTAAAGCCATCACTTTGGTCGGTGACCATTGCTTGCCTAAATTGTTCCCTTTTAACCCCGCTTTTTATTCAACACTTAAAACCGTTTGCTTAACTGGCTCTGGAGTTGGAGAACCTGCAGCTTCACCTCTAGGAGCAGATCAAATCACTTTGAGCAAGCTCTATTTGCCAGTGAAAATGCCTTTCCTAGGACTATCAGATGGGAATTGGGAAAAAGACGTTGCAAAATGCTGGTCATTACTTTCAAGCATTAATCGGTGTGTTGATGAGATATATGGAACACTTTCCTGGGGCGTATTTAGTGTGGTCGGTCCTGCTTGCTGCAAATCCATCACTGTTATTAGTCACAAGTGTTGGCCCAAGATGTTTCCACTCAACCCATTGTTCCCTCCGTTGCTTAAGAGTAAATGTGAACGCAATTCTAGGGCAGCCCCAAAACCTTGGAAAATTTGATCATGCCTATGAATTCAGACAGGCTCGTCATTGGCTACTCAATATTAATAATGCGTTGGTGGTGATTGTAGGAAAATGTGGCCTTTTTTTTAGGAGTTTAGTTGATACTGGTGTTTCCTAGTGTGTTGTTTTTATAATTTTCAATTCATCAATAAAATTCTTGTTAGCCTTTTAGCCATAGCATGCACGTCATTCTTGGAATGAATTTAGTTCAGGTTGCATTTACTAGAGTGATTTACTCTCTTTTAGATTGAGTTATGCAAAAAGGCATCGTGGCATAATATATATGCTTAAAATATTATGCTAAGTTCATTTTTTGGAAATTATATTTGCGTTCTAATTCATGCAACAATGTTGGGTTCATCTTGTCATAAAAAAAATATTAATGGTCATACAAAAATTGCATATTAAAATTATAACTACAACACAATATTTCATTTTTTTTAATTGAAATTATCTTGAGAAAAGAAATAGTAACTTTGGTTTCCTCTTGATTTTCAACAGTTGAATGTCTAAATGTTAAGTAAAACGAAAGAAAAGTGAACAAAAAAATAACAAATAGTTGGATGTGAGTTGGGTAACCATATAATTTATCAAGACTTAGTTATGAGTCTTTTGACAATCTAAATAAAATTTTGAAATCAAGAAAATGTGTTTATGCCGTTTGAGTACTTTTTTCATGGTATCAGTCTATTGAATATTCCATAAAATGAGGTTGTACAATGACAAAATAAAAAATAAATATAAGAACATTTTTTTGCTTATTTTCATTGATAATGTCGTATTTTTTTAAACAATGGACTTGAGTTCGAATTATGGCTACCCAAAAAAGAAATCGATTAGTGTTTTGGCTTGACATTAAAGAATCGTCTTTATGGGTCATACATCACAAATTTTCAAATATTATTATAACCATATATGTAAAAAAAATAAATGTAGGATAAAAAAAAAAGATGAATATTGTGTCCTACGAATTGTGAGATGAACTTTTTTTTTGCAATACAATATACATATACAGTGACGGGCCACAAATATTCCGCCAAGGACCAAACACCCTCCTTTTCGTCAAAAAACAATAAGTATGTGTAGTTTTTCAATAAAAACAAAACATAAGTTTTAATAATTAAAAACAAAACTTTTGTGTATATATATAAATATATTTTCTTGTTATGACATCAAATAAATTTATATTTCTATATATAAAACTGTATTTTTAAAGTATTTCATTTTTTTTATAAATCTTAAAGTTATTTTGATTAATTTAAAGAGGGTCACAATCATTCTCAAAAAAAAAAGAAAAAAAAGAAATAAATAAATAGATAAAGAGGGTCACAATCTCATAAGTAATAAGTTGTATATATATACCAAGTATTTGAATTAAATGAACACTCACAAATTCTGTACTAATGCTTAATTTAGTTTTTTTTTGGGTGCTTCTCTGGTGCCCAAATGCTACTAATCAAAGATAAATTTAAAATATTAGTTATTACCATTATTATTGGCATAATTTGTCAAGTTGCACCCAGTGCCGCTTTAAGTAATGTTACTAGAGTTAAAATGCTTTTTTTTTTTTTTTTTCATGTGAATTTTACTATATCTATTGTTCAATTACATGTTCTCCGTATGACCTTCATGCTTGTAAAATTTTAAAATAATTAGAGATCAATAGCTCGTTAAGCTGTTAATTGTTCAAAATTTAAGTCGTAATTTGTACATTAAAAATGATCTTTTGGACTGAATATTAAATAACATTAGACTAGCATGAAATTTGACACGCGTATTGAGAATTTAAAAAAAATGTTATTCAATAGTGTGTATGTTGGGTTAAAAAATGTAATACAACAGTCAAAAATTTTTATACAAATATGTTTAATATATTTTCAATAGTATGCGTACAGTTTGGGTAAAAGATTTATATACTATAATATAAAAAAGGATCAAAACACTTATAATATATTTATTAAAATGTTTCTATTTTTTGCTTTTTAAGGAGCATTTCTCCTGTGAGTTATATATAGTATAAAAACAAAATCGTGGATATTGTAAATTAGAAGTTGACGACTCGTTTACGTTTGTTTAATGGGAAAAGTAGCAACAACCAAAGTTGTTTTATTTGAAATCCTTGATCTTTATACCGAAAGAGCCCAACAGTTTTATCATTATTAAGATTAAATTCATTATTTTCAGGAACATCTTTTAGAAAAATGACCAGCATCGATGAAGTATAACTTACCATGATCTTAATGAGAGTTTTCTAGCATTGATGGTATTAATAGAACGGATTTTGAAGTATTAAATTAATGCATCAATGACACTTAAATGATTTTCAGTTTTTATGTCATTGATAGGTACTATAAGTTCCCATCCTGTTGCTTCCATTAGCCTCAAGCATCCTCCAATACCATTGATAAACCAGTACTCACACACACTACGAGTTTATCTAGTTTGATAAGTACCATGGTGTACAGATCACAAATGACTGCTCTCATATTGATATTTGCATATTTGGCAGTGTTGGTTCCTACAGGGCTAGCTCGGTTACAACAAACACCTGGATTGCCTCAAATACCAGGATTGTCACAAATACTTGGATTCACAGAAATATCTGGATTGTTGCCACAAATAACTAAATTGTTCCCAAACCTTGGAGCTGAGGGACTTTCAGGGGCAAATGGGAAGTGTTTGTCATCCCTTGCAAACATACCAGGATGTCTTACTCAAGTTTTTGGTTCACTTGTCAATGGCCAATTCAGCATTATAAGTTCCTCTTGTTGCAAAGCCATCTCGGAGATTGAGGGAAATTGCTTGTCTAATTTGTTCCCCTTCAATCCCATCTTTGCTCCTTTGCTCAACAACTCTTGTGGTCAACCATCAAAAGGAAAGAGACAGGTCTTCGGAATCTCCGCGAGTAAGGCTGCTTTACCAGAGATTTTACCAGGGAATCAAGACATACAAGAATGCTGGTCTTCTCTTTCAGGTGTACCAGGGTGTCTTACAGATGTTATGAATTCACTCTATAATGGCAGAGTTAACTTCTTTGGTCCTACTTGTTGTAAAGCCATCACTTTGGTCGGTGACCATTGCTTGCCTAAGTTATTCCCTTTTAACCCCGCCTTTCATTCAACACTTAAAATCGTTTGTTTAACTGGCTCTGGAGTTGGAGAACCTGCAGCTTCACCTCTAGGAGCAGATCAAATCACTTTGAGCAAGCTCTATTTGCCAGTGAAATTGCCTTTCCTAGGACTATCAGATGGGAATTGGGAAAAAGACCTTGTGAAATGTTGGTCATCACTTTCAGGCATTAATCGGTGTGTTGATGAGATATATGGAACACTTTCTCGGGGCGTATTTAGTGTGGTCGGTCCTGCTTGCTGCAAATCCATCACCGTAATTAGTCACAAGTGTTGGCCCAAGATGTTCCCACTCAACCCATTGTTCCCTCCGTTGCTTAAGAGTAAATGTGAACGCAATTCTAGGGCAGCACCAAAACCTTGGAAAATTTGATCATGCCTATGAATTCAGACAGGCTCGTCATTGGCTACTGCAATATTAATAATGCGTTGGTGGTGATTGTAGGAAAATGTGGCCTTATTTTTAGGAGTTTAGTTGAGACTGGTGTTTCCTAGTGTGTTGTTTTTATAATTTTCAATTCATCAATAAAATTCTTGTTAGCCTTTTAGCCATTGCATGCATGTCATTCTTGGAATAAATTTAGTTCAGGTTGCATTTACTAGAGTGATTTACTCTCTTTTAGATTGAGTTATGCAAAAAGGCATCGCGGATTAATATATATGCTTAAAATATTATGCTAAGTTCATTTTTTGGAAATTATATTTGCGTTGTAATTCATGCAACAATGTTGGGTTCGTCTTGTCATAGAAAAAATATTAATGGTGATACAAAAATTGTATATTAAAATTTTAACTACAACACAATATTTCATTTTTTTTAATTGAAATTATCTTAGGAAAAGAAATAGTAACTTTGGTTTCCTCTTGATTTTCAACAGTTGAATGTCTAAATGTTAAATAAAACGAAAGAAAAGTGAACAAAAAAATAACAATAGTTGGATGTGAGTTGGGTAACCATGTAATTTATCAAGACTTAGTTATGAGTCTTTTGACAATCTAAATAAAATTTTGAAATCAAGAAAATGTGTTTATGCCGTTTGAATACTTTTTTCATGGTATCAGTCTATTGAATATTCCATAAAATGTGGTTGTACAATGACAAAATAAAAAATAAATATAAGAAAATTTTTTGCTTATTTTCAATGATAATGTTGTATTTTTCAAAATAATGGACTTGAGTTCGAATTATGGCTACCCAAAAAAGAAATTGATTAGTGTTTTGGCTTGACATTAAAGAACAGTCACTATGGGTCGTACATCACAAATTTTCAAATATTATTATAACCATATATGTAAAAAAAAATAAATGTAGGATAATAAAAAAAGATGAAAATTGTGTCCTATGAATTGTGAGATGAATTTTGTTTTGCAATACAATATACATATACTGTGACGGGCCACAAATATTCTGCCAAGGACCAAACACCCTCCTTTTCGTCAAAAAACAATAAGTATGTGTAATTTTTCAAAAAAAAAAAAAACATAAGTTTTAATAATTAAAAACAAAACTTTTGTGTATATATATAAATATATTTTTTTGTTATGACATCAAATAAATTTATATTTCTATATAAAACTGTATTTTTAAAGTATTTCATTTTTATTATAAATCTTAAAGTTATTTTGATTCATTTAAAGAGGGTCACAATCATTCTCACAAAAAAAGAAAGAAAGAAAAAGAAATAAATAGATAAAGAGGATCACAATCTCATAAGTAATAAGTTGTATATATATACCAAGTATTTGAATTAAATGAGCATTCACAAATTTTGTACTAATGCTTAATTTAGTTTTTTTTTTTTTTGGGGTGCTTCTCTGGTGCCCATATGCTACTAATCAAAGATAAATTTAAAATATTAGTTATTACCATTATTATTGGCATAATTTGTCAAGTTGCACGAAGTGCCGCTTTAAGTAATGTTACTAGAGTTAAAATGTTTTTTTTTTTTTTTCATGTGAATTTTCCTATATCTATTGTTCAATTACATGTTCCCCGTATGACCTTCATGCTTGTAAAATTGTAAAATAATTAGAGATCAATAGCTCGTTAAGCTGTTAATTGTACAAAATTTAAGTCGTAATTTGTACATTAAAATTATACATTAAAAATGATCTTTTGGACTGAATAGTAAATAACATTAGACTAGCATGAAATTTGACACGCGTATTAAGAATATAGAAAAAATGTTATTCAATAGTGTGTATGTTGGGTTAAAAAATGTAATACAACAATCAAAAATTTTTATACAAATATGTTTTATAAATGTAGGATAAAAAAAAAAAGATGAATATTGTGTCCTATGAATTGTGAGATGAATTATTTTTTTGCAATACAATATACTGTCAGTTCGTTTAGACCCCTTAAACCCAACAGATTAACCTAGTGAATTAGCCAAGTGATTAACTTAGGTAATTTAATTAAAACTAGGTTAACACAGATAAACAAAAATAACAAAGCAGCGGAAAATAAATAACACAAAGATATGATGACCCAGGAAACCACACCGGTAAAAACCTGGGGTGGATTTGACCTAGCTATCCTCAAGGTAAACTGAATCCACTATGAAAGAATTGAAGTTTACACAACAAGACTTAGACCACTAACATCTTATTGCTACCCAAGTGTAGGAAACTTACTACCATGACCCCATGATAGCTCCGAGATCCACGGACTCTTTCTTTCTTGAATTCTTCAGCAAATCCACAAGCGCACCTGCTTGTATATCTTTGTGCTCTATTGATTCTGCAACTGTATTGATCTACACAACTCTTGACATCAATCTTAAGTTTGTAAACCCTAAGTGTATGTGAAGGTAAATACCTCTAGATCTCACAATGAGATTCACAAACACAACATTCAGAACTCTAAAAACGTGGCTAGGGTTTTCCCTTATATACTTAGGGCAAAACATAAAACCCTATACATTAAATGGACTAGGGCTGAGTTGTAATTTTCTGCAGAAAAACGATCTGCCCGATTTTCGATCGATCGAGTCTAATTTTCGATCGATCGAGTCATACAGAAAGTGAACAGTAATTCTGCATAAAAACTCGATTCCAACTTTACATTAAGACCCATACTTTGAGCAAGTCTAACACACGACTAAACATTGTTTTGATCATGGTTTGCCAACATACAAATTGAAGTTCTAAATACATTAGATCCTAATCTTTAGAACCTAACAAACTCCCCCTTTGGCAATCCGTGACAAAACACAGACTTAACAAAAGCTCAAAGTTTACAAATTGAAATAGCCCATTACAATAAAAATAGCCACTTAACAATTCAACCTAAACTACTATCTAACAGTTGTAAAGTAGACAGCAGCTCGACTGAAAACAACCTGTATATTCCTGTAACACTTAACAAACACATAAACGCATGTGTGGAAGAAAGAAACAAGGAATATATAAATAAAATTTCTTGATTTCACATGACACAAAATAAGGACATATATCATGAATAACATCATAAATATAAATCAATAAGCAATGAAGTATAGTGAAATAAAAAACATATACATAAAAATGTATCTCAACAAAAATATCTCCTAAACAAGAGCTAAAAATGAGAATACACAGTGAAGTGCCTAGATACAATCTAATAACTCCACAAGCTCCGCAGTATCACTACCAAGTAAACAAAAACTCCCCCTAAAATGTAAATCACCACAACAAAATCTCCTAGATACAAATGAACTATGCACTCCCCCTTTTTGTGACGTATTGACAAAGACAACTCAAACAAAGAGTAAAGTGACAGTAAACATGAGAGAAAAAAGAGATAGAAAATAGAGAGAACTCCCCCTATGAAGAGCAACAACTCCCCCTATGAACAATAAAGGTTAAAAATTTTTTTTCTCCCCCTATAAAAATAGGAAAAACAAAACAAGTTTTGGAAAAAACAGTTTTGGGGAAAATTTAGAAGGTGGGGATAAATAAAAACACACAAACCTAAAAAAAATTGAGTTGAGGATACACATGAAGAAAAATATTCTCTCTTTCAATAAATGCAAACTTGACACTATGTGACCCATAAACAATTGCATAAGTAAAGAAAATATTTGCACATTGATTATCCATCATATCTCTTAAGAAAAATATTTTCTGCAATTCACACATCAAGAAAAATAGCATATACTAAAATGTACAAAGGACTCAAAAATTAATCAATCAATTTCTAATTCAAGTTGAGTACCAAATTTAGCAAAGTGTATGCATGTTATGTGTGAAAACAATAAGAGATATGACTGCAAAACTGCAATATGGATACAAAAACAATGCAACTCATGTGAATCCTAACCAGAAATGATGCATGAAAAATATTTGGTCAAAAACTTAGAAACTGAAAATTTTTCAGTTTCCATTGATCGAGTTCGATCGAATACCAATCGAGTCAGACAGAAACAAACCAAAAATTTTAATTGCAATTTCGATCGGTCGAAAAACAGCTTCGATCGGTCGAAATTCTGGAAAACTTAAATTTTTGAAAAATAGAGCAATTTAATGCAGTAATTCCTCAAAGCACAATATTTCATGAATGAAATGCATGAGTATGAGACTAAAAGTTTTTCAAAAACATATGAATACAACCCAGATCTTCCAAAATTAAGAATTTCAATCAATTTGTCCTTAAAACTCAAATTTTGCATCAAAATCAATGAATTTTTAATCTTGGATGGCCACAACAAAATCACACACAATAACATGTACAAAGTTTAGCAAAGAGTAACTTGTGTAGTGGGTGCAACTAACAAAAACTTGATAGACATGTGAGGTGATATGTGAATAGTGATCAATCACAAAGTCTACAAAATTCATCACATAATTTTGAAAGAGACTATCACCTAAAGAGTTACATCATATAACTCTCACATCTCCTAGAATAAAAGCTTGCAATCATGTAAGTTTCTTGATTTGCCTCAAAATTAATATTCAAATTAATTGATTAGAAACTTAATAATATAGTCGGGATAATGTACACACCATTTTATGAATTGTGAAATTATTATAGCCCAATAATGTACACACCAATTTTAATAGAGGCTACACCTTATGGTCTTTTTGTGCATGTGCTACACTTTCTCGAGCACAAAATCTTACGATATGCACTAAGGTGTTCATGATTGGCTAGTAATCAGTGGTGAGATGGTTATTTATGCCTTTCTCAATAAGTTTAAGTCCAACAATCAAAGACATGTGACTTCAAGATCAAGACAAAGTGATCAAAAATTATAAACATCTTCCCACACAACATGCACAACAAAACTTTAGCTAGTAAAGTGCAATAAAATAAGCTCATCCAAGCTAAACAAGGTACATAAACATGTTATGTAAAGATAATATGGCCAACCTTAATTATAAATCCAAGATATATAATACAAAACACATAAAAATCTTTTTGGTTAAAAAAAATTTTATGACCAAAACTAAAAGCACACATTAAGCTAAAAGATTAAAAATGCAAATGCAATGCGTGACAGTGCTTAACTAAGCTATAGAGGGTACACAAACAAGAAATATCAATTTCTTAATTAACCCTTGAATACATGTACAAACTAGTACATATTCATACAAAATCATAAATAGCTTAGCACTTATATAACACATACTTTTTATGTTTCTCCACAATATCGAGCATGTTCTAAATCAAGAGAGAGATATCATAATTCATGTAATCCTCAAGAAAAATAAAACTAGACACAAAATAAAATATTTTTGTCTTTTTGAAAATTTTCAATGTTTTTGGATTTTTTTTTAATAAAAAAAACAAAAAAAAAACAACAACCAAAAACAAAAACAAAATATGTCCACAAATAATTGAAAGAATTAAAACAGGGATAAGTCAGCAACAATCACCTTAAAGAATCTTTTCTCACCCATATAGCACGAGTCTTCGGCTTTGTAGGTGAAAATCCATGTGAAGCAGAGTGTATTTGAGGAATTACACCAATCTTCTGAGAAAAACTAAAATCCTGCAAATTCCTTTCACAAGCCAACAAGCTCAAATTTTTCAAAAGAATATGAAACAATTTATTTGGACTTATGGCAGGAGAAATATCATCACATGTCCTAGACTGAAATACAGAACGCTTAAATTTCAATTTATGACAATTAGAACGAATGTGACCGAGACACCACAAAAGTGACAAACAGGAACAAATTTAGGAACATCAGTATTCCTAACAGCAAATCTAGTCTCAGATTTTGGTTTTTGCCTCAACAAAGAACAGTTTGATCTAATATGACCAACAACACCACAAAGGTGACAAGTAGGCACAAAAACAGATTTATTATGCTCTCTAACAGTAGGTTTAGACTTAGGTTTAGAAATTTCAGCGTCTACATCAGAACTTTTACCTTTGTCTAACCTAGCAAAATAAGCCTTTTCTTTATTATTCCTCTTGAAATGAGGGATATAAACTTTTTCAGCTTTAGGCTTAAGAGAAACAGAAACACTTCTGTTATCAACAGCAGGCTTGGTACTAGTCAAATTTTCAATCTTAACTTTAGATTCAACTAAATCTTGTTCCAAACTTTTCATCTTCTCATCTTGAGAGGAAATTTGATTTCTCAAAAATTCATTCTTTTTATTAGATTCATCTAATCTAACAATCAATTCCTCTTTTTCAAGATTAGCCAATTTTAACTCTTCCTTAAATTTCATAGCAATTTTCATAGATTTCAATAATTCCTTACGAAGAGTTTCACAGGCATCAATAAAATCAACAGAAACAACAGTGTCCTTTTTATTCAAATCATCACAATCAAAAGCAGTAAGACACTTAAAATTATCCATGATAATAGGGATCAAGGATCAACTCTTAGATCAAAGGATCTACAACAGAAGAGCTACCCGCTCTGATACCACTTGTCAGTTTGTTTAGACCCCTTAAACCCAACAGATTAACCTAGTGAATTAGCCAAGTGATTAACTTAGGTAATTTAATTAAAACTAGGTTAACACAGATAAGCAAAAATAACAAAGCAGCGGAAAATAAATAACACAAAGATATGATAACCCAGGAAACCACACCGGTAAAAACCTGGGGAGGATTTGACCTAGCTATCCTCAAGGTAAACTGAATCCACTATGAAAGAATTGAAGTTTACACAACAAGACCTAGACCACTAACATCTTATTGCTACCCAAGTGTAGGAAACTTACTACCATGACCCCATGATAGCTCCGAGATCCACGGACTCCTTCTTTCTTGAATTCTTCAGCAAATCCACAAGCGCACCTGCTTGTATATCTTTGTGCTCTATTGATTCTGCAACTGTATTGATCTATACAACTCTTGACATCAATCTCAAGTTTGTAAACCCTAAGTGTATGTGAAGGTAAACACCTCTAGATCTCACAATGAGATTCACAAACACAGCATTCAGAACTCTAAAAACGAGGCTAGGGTTTTCCCTTATTTACATAGGGCAAAACATAAAACCCTATACATTAAATGGACTAGGGCTGAGTTAGAATTTTCTGCAGAAAAACGATCTGCCCGATTTTCGATCGATCGAGTCTAATTTTCGATCGATCGAGTCATACAAAAAGTGAACAGTAATTCTGCATAAAAACTCGATTCCAACTTTACATTAAGACCCATACTTTGAGCAAGTTTAACACACGACTAAACATTGTTTTGATCATGGTTTGCCAACATACAAATTGAAGTTCTAAATACATTAGATCCTAATCTTAAGAACCTAACATATACATATACTGTGACGGGCCACAAATATTCCGCCAAGGACCAAACACCCTCCTTTTCGTCAAAAAACAATAAGTATGTGTAATTTTTCAATAAAAACAAAACATAAGTTTTAATAATTAAAAACAAAACTTTTGTGTATATATATAAATATATTTTTTTGTTATGACATCAAATAAATTTATATTTCTATATAGAAAACTGTATTTTTAAAGTATTTCATTTTTGTTATAAATCTTAAAGTTATTTTGATTCATTTAAAGAGGGTCACAATCATTCTCAAAAAAAAAAAAAAAAGAAATAAATAAATAGATAATGAGGGTCACAATCTCATAAGTAATAAGTTGTATATATATACCAAGTATTTGAATTAAATGAACATTCACAAATTCTGTACTAATGCTTAATTTAGTTTTTTTTTTTTTGGGGTGCTTCTCTGGTGCCCAAATGCTACTAATCAAAGATAAATTTAAAATATTAGTTATTACCATTATTATTGGCATAATTTGTCAAGTTGCACCAAGTGCCGCTTTAAGTAATGTTACTAGAGTTAAAATGCTTTTTTTTTTTTTTCATGTGAATTTTACTATATCTATTGTTCAATTACATGTTCTCCGTATGACCTTCATGCTTGTAAAATTTTAAAATAATTAGAGATCAATAGCTCGTTAAGCTGTTAATTGTTCAAAATTTAAGTCGTAATTTGTACATTAAAATTATACATTAAAAATGATCTTTTGGACTGAATATTAAAAAACATTAGACTAGCATGAAATTTGACACGCGTATTGAGAATATAAAAAAAATTTTATTCAATAGTGTGTATGTTGGGTTAAAAAATGTAATACAATAGTCAAAAATTTTTATACAAATATGTTTAATATATTTTCAATAGTATGCCTACAGTTTGGGTAAAAGATTTATATACTATAATATAAAAAACGATCAAAACACTTATAATATATTTATTAAAATATTTCTATTTTTCGCTTTTTAAGGAGCATTTCTCCTGTGAGTTATATATAGTATATAAAAAAAATCGTGGATATTGTAAATTAGAAGTTGACGACTCTTTTACGTTTGTTTAATGGGAAAAGTAGCAACAACCAAAGTTGATTTATTTGAAATCCTTGATCTTTATACCGAAAGAGCCCAATAGTTTTATCATTATTAAGATTAAATTCATTATTTTCAAGAACATCTTTTAGAAAAATGACCAGCATCAATGAAGTATAACTTACCATGATCTTAATGAGAGTTTTCTAGCATTGATGGTATTAATAGAACGGATTTTGAAGTATTAAACTAATGCATCAATGACACTTAAATGATTTTCAGTTTTTATGTCATTGATAGGTATTATAAGTTCCCATCCTCTTGCTTCCATTAGCCTTAAGCTTGCTCCAATACCATTGATAAACCAGTACTCACACACACTACGAGTTTATCTAGCTTGATAAGTACCATGGTGTACAAATCACAAATGACTGCTCTCATATTGATATTTGCATATTTGGCAGTGTTGGTTCCTACAGGGCTAGCTCAGTTACAACAAACACCTGGATTGCCTCAAATACCAGGATTGTCACAAATACCCGGATTCACAGAAATATCTGGATTGTTGCCACAAATAACTAAATTGTTCCCAAACCTTGGAGCTGGGGGACTTTCAGGGGCAAATGGGAAGTGTTTGTCATCCCTTGCAAACATACCAGGATGTCTTACTCAAGTTTTTGGTTCACTTGTCAATGGCCAATTCAGCATTATAAGTTCCTCTTGTTGCAAAGCCATCTCGGAGATTGAAGGAAATTGCTTGTCTAATTTGTTCCCCTTCAATCCCATATTTGCTCCTTTGCTCAACAACTCTTGTGGTCAACCATCTAAAGGAAACAGACAGGCCTTCGGAATCTCTGCGAGTAAGGCTGCTTTACCAGAGATTTTACCAGGGAATCAAGACATACAAGAATGCTGGTCTTCTCTTTCAGGTGTACCAGGGTGTCTTATAGATGTTATGAATTCACTCTATCATGGCAGAGTTAACTTCTTTGGCCCTACTTGTTGTAAAGCCATCACTTTGGTCGGTGACCATTGCTTGCCTAAATTGTTCCCTTTTAACCCCGCTTTTCATTCAACACTTAAAACCGTTTGCTTAACTGGCTCTGGAGTTGGAGAACCTACAGTTTCACCTATAGGAGCAAATCAAATCACTTTGAGCAAGCTCTATTTACCAGTGAAAATGCCTTTCCTAGGACTATCAGATGGGAATTGGGAAAAAGACGTTGCAAAATGCTGGTCATCACTTTCAAGCATTAATCGGTGTGTTGATGAGATATATGGAACACTTTCCTGGGGCGTATTTAGTGTGGTCGGTCCTGCTTGCTGCAAATCCATCACTGTTATTAGTCACAAGTGTTGGCCCAAGATGTTTCCACTCAACCCATTGTTCCCTCCGTTGCTTAAGAGTAAATGTGAACGCATATCTAGGGCAGCCCCAAAACCTTGGAAAATTTGATCATGCCTATGAATTCAGACAGGCTCGTCATTCGCTACTGCAATATTAATAATGCGTTGGTGGTGATTGTAGGAAAATGTGGCCTTTTTTTTAGGAGTTTAGTTGATACTGGTGTTTCCTAGTGTGTTGTTTTTATAATTTTCAATTCATCAATAAAATTCTTGTTAGCCTTTTAGCCATTGCATGCACGTCATTCTTGGAATGAATTTAGTTCAGGTTGCATTTACTAGAGTGATTTACTCTCTTTTAGATTGAGTTATGCAAAAAGGCATCGTGGTATAATATATATGCTTAAAATATTATGCTAAGTTCATTTTTTGGAAATTATATTTGCGTTGTAATTCATGCAACAATGTTGGGTTCATCTTGTCATACAAAAAATATTAATGGTGATACAAAAATTGCATATTAAAATTATAACTACAACACAATATTTCATTTTTTTTAATTGAAATTATCTTGAGAAAAGAAATAGTAACTTTGGTTTCCTCTTGATTTTCAACAGTTGAATGTCTAAATGTTAAATAAAACGAAAGAAAAGTGAACAAAAAAATAACAAATAGTTGGATGTGAGTTGGGTAACCATATAATTTATCAAGACTTAGTTATGAGTCTTTTGACAATCTTAATAAAATTTTGAAATCAAGAAAATGTGTTTATGCCGTTTGAGTACTTTTTTCACGGTATCAGTCTATTGAATATTCCATAAAATGAGGTTGTACAATGACAAAATAAAAAATAAATATAAGAACATTTTTTGCTTATTTTCAATGATAATGTCATATTTTTTTAAATAATGGACTTGAGTTCGAATTATGGCTACCCAAAAAAGAAATCGATTAGTGTTTTGGCTTGACATTAAAGAACAGTCATTATGGGTCGTACATCACAAATTTTCAAATATTATTATAACCATATATGTAAAAAAAATAAATGTAGGATAAAAAAAAAAGATGAATATTGTGTCCTATGAATTGTGAGATGAATTTTGTTTCGCAATACAATATACATATACTGTGACGGGCCACAAATATTCCGCCAAGGACCAAACACCCTCCTTTTCATCAAAAAACAATAAGTATGTGTAATTTTTCAAAAAAAAAAAAAAAAAACATAAGTTTTAATAATTAAAAACAAAACTTTTGTGTATATATATAAATAAAATTTTTTGTTATGACATCAAATAAATTTATATTTCTATATAAAACTATATTTTTAAAGTATTTCATTTTTATTATAAATCTTAAAGTTATTTTGATTCATTTAAAGAGGGTCACAATCATTCTCACAAAAAAAAAGAAAAAAGAAAAAGAAATAATTAAATAGATAAAGAGGGTCACAATCTCATAAGTAATAAGTTGTATATATATACCAAGTATTTGAATTAAATGAGCATTCACAAATTCTGTACTAATGCTTAATTTAGTTTTTTTTTTTTTTTTGGGTGCTTCTCTGGTGCCCAAATGCTACTAATCTAAGATAAATTTAAAATATTAGTTATTACCATTATTATTGGCATAATTTGTCAAGTTGCACGATGTGCCGCTTTAAGTAATGTTACTAGAGTTAAAATGTTTTTTTTTTTCATGTGAATTTCCCTATATCTATTGTTCAATTACATGTTCCCCGTATGACTTTCATGCTTGTAAAATTTTAAAATAACTAGAGATCAATAGCTCGTTAAGCTATTAATTGTTCAAAATTTAAGTCGTAATTTGTACATTAAAATTATACATTAAAAATGATCTTTTGGACTGAATAGTAAATAACATTAGACTAGCATGAAATTTGACACGCGTATTAAGAATATAGAAAAAAATGTTATTCAATAGTGTGTATGTTGGGTTAAAAAATGTAATACAACAATAAAAATTTTTTGTACAAATATGTTTAATATATTTTCGATAGTATGCGTACAGTTTGGGTAAAAGATTTATATACTATAATATAGAAAAGGATCAAAACACTTATAATATATTTATTAAAATGTTTCTATTTTGCGCTTTTTAAGGAGCATTTCTCCTGTGAGTTATATATAGTATATAAACAAAATCGTGGATATTGTAAATTAGAAGTTGACGACTCTTTTACGTTTGGTTAATGGGAAAAGTAGCAACAACCAAAGTTGTTTTATTTGAAATCCTTGATCTTTATACCGAAAGAGCCCAACCGTTTTATCATTATTAAGATTAAATTCATTATTTTCAAGAACATCTTTTAGAAAAATGACCAGCATCAATGAAGTATAACTTACCATGATCTTAATGAGAGTTTTCTAGCATTGATGGTATTAATAGAACGGATTTTGAAGTATTAAACTAATGCATCAATGACACTTAAATGATTTTCAGTTTTTATGTCATTGATAGGTACTATAAGTTCCCATCCTGTTGCTTCCATTAGCCTCAAGCATCCTCCAATACCATTGATAAACCAGTACTCACACACACTACGAGTTTATCTAGTTTGATAAGTACCATGGTGTACAAATCACAAATGACTGCTCTCATATTGATATTTGCATATTTGGCAGTGTTGGTTCCTACAGGGCTAGCTCAGTTACAACAAACACCTGGATTGCCTCAAATACCAGGATTGTCACAAATACCTGGATTCACAGAAATATCTGGATTGTTGCCACAAATAACTAAATTGTTCCCAAACCTTGGAGCTGGGGGACTTTCAGGGGCAAATGGGAAGTGTTTGTCATCCCTTGCAAACATACCAGGATGTCTTACTCAAGTTTTTGGTTCACTTGTCAATGGCCAATTCAGCATTATAAGTTCCTCTTGTTGCAAAGCCATCTCGGAGATTGAGGGAAATTGCTTGTCTAATTTGTTCCCCTTCAATCCCATCTTTGCTCCTTTGCTCAACAACTCTTGTGGTCAACCATTTAAAGGAAAGAGACAAGTCTTTGGAATCTCCGCGAGTAAGGCTGCTTTACCAGAGATTTTACCAGGGAATCAAGACATACAAGAATGCTGGTCTTCTCTTTCAGGTGTACCAGGGTGTCTTACAGATGTTATGAATTCACTCTATAATGGCAGAGTTAACTTCTTTGGCCCTACTTGTTGTAAAGCCATCACTTTGGTCGGTGACCATTGCTTGCCTAAATTATTCCCTTTTAACCCCGCCTTTCATTCAACACTTAAAACTGTTTGTTTAACTGGCTCTGGAGTTGGAGAACCTACAGCTTCACCTCTAGGAGCAGATCAAATCACTTTGAGCAAGCTCTATTTGCCAGTGAAATTGCCTTTCCTAGGACTATCAGATGGGAATTGGGAAAAAGACGTTGCGAAATGCTGGTCATCACTTTCAAGCATTAATTGGTGTGTTGATGAGATATATGGAACACTTTCTCGGGGCGTATTTAGTGTGGTCGGTCCTGCTTGCTGCAAATCCATCACTGTTATTAGTCACAAGTGTTGGCCCAAGATGTTCCCACTCAACCCATTGTTCCCTCCGTTGCTTAAGAGTAAATGTGAACGCAATTCTAGGGCAGCACCAAAACCTTGGAAAATTTGATCATGCCTATGAATTCAGACAGGCTCGTCATTGGCTACTGCAATATTAATAATGCGTTGGTGGTGATTGTAGGAAAATGTGGCCTTATTTTTAGGAGTTTAGTTGAGACTGGTGTTTCCTAGTGTGTTGTTTTTATAATTTTCAATTCATCAATAAAATTCTTGTTAGCCTTTTAGCCATTGCATGCAAGTCATTCTTGGAATAAATTTAGTTCAGGTTGCATTTACTAGAGTGATTTACTCTCTTTTAGATTGAGTTATGCAAAAAGGCATCGTGGCTTAATATATATGCTTAAAATATTATGCTAAGTTCATTTTTTGGAAATTATATTTGCGTTGTAATTCATGCAACAATGTTGGGTTCATCTTGTCATAGAAAAAATATTAATGGTGATACAAAAATTGTATATTAAAATTTTAACTACAACACAATATTTCATTTTTTTTAATTGAAATTATCTTGAGAAAAGAAATAGTAACTTTGGTTTCCTCTTGATTTTCAACAGTTGAATGTCTAAATGTTAAATAAAACGAAAGAAAAGTGAACAAAAAAATAACAATAGTTGGATGTGAGTTGGGAAACCATGTAATTTATCAAGACTTAGTTATGAGTCTTTTGACAATCTAAATAAAATTTTGAAATCAAGAAAATGTGTTTATGCCGTTTGAATACTTTTTTCATGGTATCAGTCTATTGAATATTCCTTAAAATGTGGTTGTACAGTGACAAAATAAAAAATAAATATAAGAACATTTTTTGCTTATTTTCAATGATAATGTTGTATTTTTTAAAATAATGGACTTGAGTTCGAATTATGGCTACCCAAAAAAGAAATCGATTAGTGTTTTGGCTTGACATTAAAGAACAGTCACTATGGGTCGTACATCACAAATTTTCAAATATTATTATAACCATATATGTATAAAAAATAAATGTAGGATAAAAAAAAAAGATGAATATTGTGTCCTATGAATTGTGAGATGAATTTTGTTTTGCAATACAATATACATATACTGTGACGGGCCACAAATATTCCGCCAAGGACCAAACACCCTCCTTTTCGTCAAAAAACAATAAGTATGTGTAATTTTTCAAAAAAAAAAAAAAAACATAAGTTTTAATAATTAAAAACAAAACTTTTGTGTATATATAAATATATTTTTTTGTTATGACATCAAATAAATTTATATTTCTATATAAAACTATATTTTTAAAGTATTTCATTTTTATTATAAATCTTAAAGTTATTTTGATTCATTTAAAGAGGGTCACAATCATTCTCACAAAAAAAAAAGAAAAAGAAAAAGAAAAAGAAATAAATAGATAAAGAGGGTCACAATCTCATAAGTAATAAGTTGTATATATATACCAAGTATTTGAATTAAATGAGCATTCACAAATTCTGTACTAATGCTTAATTTAGTTTTTTTTTTTTTTTGGGTGCTTCTTTGGTGCCCAAATGCTACTAATCTAAGATAAATTTAAAATATTAGTTATTACCATTATTATTGGCATAATTTGTCAAGTTGCACGATGTGCCGCTTTAAGTAATGTTACTAGAGTTAAAATGTTTTTTTTTTTTCATGTGAATTTCCCTATATCTATTGTTCAATTACATGTTCCCCGTATGACTTTCATGCTTGTAAAATTTTAAAATAACTAGAGATCAATAGCTCGTTAAGCTGTTAATTGTTCAAAATTTAAGTCGTAATTTGTACATTAAAATTATACATTAAAAATGATCTTTTGGACTGAATAGTAAATAACATTAGACTAGCATGAAATTTGACACGCGTATTAAGAATATAGAAAAAAATGTTATTCAATAGTGTGTATGTTGGGTTAAAAAATGTAATACGACAATCAAAAATTTTTATACAAATATGTTTTATATATTTTCGATAGTATGCATATAGTTTGGGAAATAGATTTATATACTATAATATAAAAAAGGATCAAAACACTTATAATATATTTATTAAAATGTTTCTATTTTTCGCTTTTTAAGGAGCATTTCTCCTATGAGTTATATATAGTATATAAACAAAATCGTGGATATTGTAAATTAGAAGTTGACGACTCTTTTACGTTTGGTTAATGGGAAAAGTAGCAACAACCAAAGTTGTTTTATTTGAAATCCTTGATCTTTATACCGAAAGAGCCCAACAGTTTTATCATTTTTAAGATTAAATTCATTATTTTCAAGAACATCTTTTAGAAAAATGACCAGCATCAATGAAGTATAACTTACCATGATCTTAATGAGAGTTTTCTAGCATTGATGGTATTAATAGAACGGATTTTGAAGTATTAAACTAATGCATCAATGACACTTAAATGATTTTCAGTTTTTATGTCATTGATAGGTACTATAAGTTCCCATCCTGTTGCTTCCATTAGCCTCAAGCATCCTCCAATACCATTGATAAACCAGTACTCACACACACTACGAGTTTATCTAGTTTGATAAGTACCATGGTGTACAAATCACAAATGACTGCTCTCATATTGATATTTGCATATTTGGCAGTGTTGGTTCCTACAGGGCTAGCTCAGTTACAACAAACACCTGGATTGCCTCAAATACCAGGATTGTCACAAATACCTGGATTCACAGAAATATCTGGATTGTTGCCACAAATAACTAAATTGTTCCCAAACCTTGGAGCTGGGGGACTTTCAGGGGCAAATGGGAAGTGTTTGTCATCCCTTGCAAACATACCAGGATGTCTTACTCAAGTTTTTGGTTCACTTGTCAATGGCCAATTCAGCATTATAAGTTCCTCTTGTTGCAAAGCCATCTCGGAGATTGAGGGAAATTGCTTGTCTAATTTGTTCCCCTTCAATCCCATCTTTGCTCCTTTGCTCAACAACTCTTGTGGTCAACCATCGAAAGGAAAGAGACTGGTCTTCGGAATCTCCGCGAGTAAGGCTGCTTTACCAGAGATTTTACCAGGGAATCAAGACATACAAGAATGCTGGTCTTCTCTTTCAGGTGTACCAGGGTGTCTTACAGATGTTATGAATTCACTTTATAATGGCAGAGTTAACTTCTTTGGCCCTACTTGTTGTAAAGCCATCACTTTGGTCGGTGACCATTGCTTGCCTAAATTATTCCCTTTTAACCCCGCTTTTCATTCAACACTTAAAACCGTTTGTTTAACTGGCTCTGGAGTTGGAGAACCTGCAACTTCACCTCTAGGAGCAGATCAAATCACTTTGAGCAAGCTCTATTTTCCAGTGAAATTGCCTTTCCTAGGACTATCAGATGGGAATTGGGAAAAAGACGTTGCGAAATGCTGGTCATCACTTTCAAGCATTAATCGGTGTGTTGATGAGATATATGGAACACTTTCCCGGGGTGTATTTAGTGTGGTCGGTCCTGCTTGCTGCAAATCCATCACTGTTACTAGTCACAAGTGTTGGCCCAAGATGTTCCCACTCAACCCATTGTTCCCTCCGTTGCTGAAGAGTAAATGTGAACGCAATTCTAGGGCAGCCCCAAAACCTTGGAAAATTTGATCATGCCTATGAATTCAGACAGGCTCGTCATTGGCTACTGCAATATTAATAATGCGTTGGTGGTGATTGTAGGAAAATGTGGCTTTACTTTTAGGAGTTTAGTTGAGACTGGTGTTTCCTAGTGTGTTGTTTTTATAATTTTCAATTCATCAATAAAATTCTTGTTAGCCTTTTAGCCATTGCATGCATGTCATTCTTGGAATGAATTTAGTTCAAGTTGCATTTACTAGAGTGATTTACTCTCTTTTAGATTGAGTTATGCAAAAAGGCATCGTGGCTTAATATATATGCTTAAAATATTATGCTAAGTTCATTTTTTGGAAAAAATATTTGCGTTGTAATTCATGCAACAATGTTGGGTTCATCTTGTCATAGAAAAAATATTAATGGTGATACAAAAATAGTATATTAAAATTATAACTACAACACAATATTTCATTTTTTGTTAATTGAAATTATCTTGAGAAAAGAAATAGTAACTTTGGTTTCCTCTTGATTTTCAACAGTTGAATGGCTAAATGTTAAATAAAACGAAAGAAAAGTGAACAAAAAAATAACAAATAGTTGGGTGTGAGTTGGGTAACCATGTAATTTATCAAGACTTAGTTATGAGTCTTTTGACAATCTAAATAAAATTTTGAAATCAAGAAAATGTGTTTATGCCGTTTGAATACTTTTTTCATGGTATCAGTCTATTGAATATTCCATAAAATGTGGTTGTACAATGACAAAATAAAAAATAAATATAAGAACATTTTTTGCTTATTTTCAATGATAATGTTGTATTTTTTAAAATAATGGAATTGAGTTCAAATTATGGCTACCCAAAAAAGAAATCGATTAGTGTTTTGGCTTGACATTAAAGAACAGTCATTATGGGTCGTACATCACAAATTTTCAAATATTATTATAACTATATATGTAAAAAAAATAAATGTAGGATAAAAAAAAAGATGAATATTGTGTCCTATGAATTGTGAGATGAATTTTGTTTTGCAATGCAATATACATATACTGTGACGGGCCACAAATATTCCGTCAAGGACCAAACACCCTCCTATTCGTCAAAAAACAATAAGTATGTGTAATTTTTCAATAAAAACCAAACATACGTTTTAATAATTAAAAACAAACTTTTGTGTATATATATAAATATATTTTTTTGTTATGACATCAAATAAATTTATATTTCTATATATAAAACTATATTTTTAAAGTATTTCATTTTTGTTATAAATCTTAAAGTTATTTTGATTCATTTAAAGAGGGTCACAATCATTCTTAAAAAAAGAAAAGAAATAAATAAATAAAGAGGGTCACAATCTCATAAGTAATAAGTTGTATATATATACCAAGTATTTGAATTAAATGAACATTCACAAAATGTGACCTTTTTTTTAGGAGTTTAATTGAGACCGGTGTTTCCTAGTGTGTTGTTTTATAAATTTCAATTCATCTATAAAATTCTCGTTGGCCTTTAAGCCATTGCATGGATGTCATTCTTGGAATGAATTTAGTTTAGGTTGCATTTACTAGAGTGATTTACTCTCTTTTAGAATGAGTTATGCAAAAAGGCATCGTGGATTAATATATATGTTTAAAATATTATGCTAAGTTCATTTTTTGGAAATTATATTCGCATTCTAATTCATGCAACAATGTTGGGATCATCTAGTCATAGAAAAAAAATTAATGGTGATACAAAAATAGTATATTAAAATTCTAACGACAACACAATATTTCATTTTTTTTAAAATAGAAATTATCTTGAGAAAAGAATTGATAACTTTTGTTTCCTCTTGATTTTCAATTGTTGAATTACGGAATGTGATATACAATGAAAGAAAAGTGAACAAACAAACTACAAATACTTGGATGTGATTTGGGTAACGATGTAATTTATCAAGACCTTGTCGTGAATCTTTTGACTATCTAAATAAAATTTTGAAATCAAGCATATGTGTTTATGGAATTTGAATCCTTTTTTTTATGGTGTCGGTCTATTGGATATTCCATAAAATGTGGTTGTACAATGTCAAAATAAAAAATAAATATAACAACATGTTTTAGTTATTTTCAATGATAATGTCTTATTTTTTAAAATAATAGACTCGAGTTTGAATTATGGCTACCCAAAAAAGAAATCAATCAATGGCTTGGCTTGACATTAAAAAACAATCATTATGGGTTGTACATCACAGATTTTCAAATGTTATTATAACCATATCTGTAAAAAAAAAAAAAATGTAGGATAAAAAAAAAAGATAAAAATTGTGTCCTATGAATTGTGAGCTGATTTTTTTTTTTTTTTTTTTTTTTTTTGTAATACAATATACGTATACAGTTACAAGCCACAAATAGTCCACCAAGGACCAAACACCCTCCTTTCCCTCAAAAAACAATAAGTATGTGTAATTTTTCAATAAAAACAAAACATAAGTATTAATAATTAAAAACAAAACTTTTCTGTATATATATAAATATATGTTTTTATTGTGACATCAAAGAAATTTATATTTCTACATATAAAACTATAATTTTAAAGTATTTCTTTTTCAATATAAATCTTAAAGTTGTTTTGTTTCATTTAAAGAGGGTCACAATCTCATAAGTAATAAGTAGTAGATACCATGTATTTAAATGAAATGAACATTCACAAATTCTGTACTGATGCTTAATTTAGTTTTTTTTTTTGGTGCCCAAATGCTACTAATTAAAGATAAATCTAAAATATTAGTTATTACCATTATTATTGGCATAATTTGTCAAGTTGCACCAAGTGCAGCTTATAGTAATGTTACCAGAGTTAAAATTTTTTTTTTCTCATGTGAATTTTACTAAATCTATTGTTCAATTACATGTTCTCTGTATAACCTTCATTCTTGTAAAATTTTAAAATGATCAGAGATCAGTAGCTCGTGAATTTGTTAATTGTTCAAAATTTAAGTCTTCATTTGTAGATTAAAATTATACATTAAAAATCAGCAATTGGACCGAATAGTAAATAACATTAGACTAGCATGAAATTTGACATGCGTATAAAGAATATAGAAAAAAATGTAATTCAATAGTGTGTACGTCGTGTTAAAAAATGCGATTCAACAGTCAAAATTTTTTATACAAATTTGATTAATATATTTTCGGTAGTACGCATACAGTTTGGGTAAAGGATTTATATACTTTAATATAGAAAAGGATCAAAACACTTATAACATATTTATTAAAATGTTTCTATTTTTCTCTTTTTAACGAGTATTTCTCCTGTGAGTTTTATTCTAATCGATAAAATTCTCCTGTGAGTTATATATAGTATATAAAGAAAATCGTGGATATTGTAAGTTAGAAGTTGAGATCTCTTTTACGTTTGGTTAATGGGAAAAGTAGCAACAACCAAAGTAATTTTATTTGAAATCCTTGTTCTTTATACCGAAAGACCCCTTCAGTTTTATCATTGTTCAGATTAAATTCATTATTTTCAAGAACATCATTGGGAAAAATGACCAGAATCAATGAAGTATAACTTACCGTGATCTTAATGAGAGTCTTCTAGCATTGATGGTATTAATAGAACGGATTTTGAAGTATTAATGACACTTAAAAGAGTTTTAGTTTTTATGTCATTGATAGGTGCTATAAGTTCCCACCCTCTCGCTTCCATTAGCCTCAAACATCCTCCAATACCATTGATAAACTAGTACTAACACACACTACGAGTTTATCGAGTTTGATAAGTACCATGGCATATAAATCACAAAGGACTACTCTCATATTGATATATGCATATTTGGCGGTGTTGGTTCCTACTGGGCTAGCTCAGTTACAACAAACACCTAGATTGCCTCAAATACCGGGATTGTCACAAATACCTGAATTCACAGAAATATCTGGATTGTTGCCACAAATAACTAAATTGTTCCCAAACCTTGGAGCTAGGGGACTTTCAGGGGCAAATGGGAAGTGTTTGTCATCCCTTGCAGACATACCAGGATGTCTTACTCAAGTTTTTGGTTCACTTGTCAATGGCCAATTCAGCATTATAAGTTCCTCTTGTTGCAAAGCCATCTCGGAGATTAAGGGAAATTGCTTGTCTAATTTGTTCCCCTCCAATCCCATCTTTGCTCCTTTGCTCAACAACTCCTGTGGTCAACCATCTAAAGGAAACAAACAAGTCTTCGGAATCTCCGCGAGTAAGGCTGCTTTACCAGAGATTTTACCAGGGAATCAAGACATACAAGAATGCTGGTCTTCTCTTTCAGGTGTACCAGGGTGTCTTACAGATGTTATGAATTCACTCTATAATGGCATAGTTAACTTCTTTGGCCCTACTTG
The DNA here is from genome assembly GCA_033629205.1 of Lithocarpus polystachyus. Classification (NCBI taxonomy): domain Eukaryota; kingdom Viridiplantae; phylum Streptophyta; class Magnoliopsida; order Fagales; family Fagaceae; genus Lithocarpus; species Lithocarpus polystachyus. The sequence goes on along the minus strand of CM066173.1, from coordinate 27,089,311 downwards.
TTGTAAAGCCATCACTTTGGTCGGTGACCATTGCTTGCCTAAATTGTTCCCTTTTAACCCCGCTTTTCATTCAACACTTAAAACTGTTTGTTTAACTGGCTCTAGAGTTGGAGAACCTGCAGCTTCACCTCTAGGAGCAGATCAAATCACTTTGAGCAAGCTCTATTTGCCAGTGAAATTGCCTTTCCTAGGACTATCAGATGGGAATTGTAAAAAAGACGTTGCAAAATGCTGGTCATCACTTTCAAGCATTAATCGGTGTGTTGATGAGTGTACGGAACACTTTCTCAGGGCGTATTTAGTGTGGTCGGTCCTGCTTGCTGCAAATCCATCACTGTTATTAGTCACAAGTGTTGGCCCAAGATGTTCCCACTCAACCCATTGTTCCCTCCGTTGCTCAAGAGTAAATGTGAATGCAATTCTAGGGCAGCACCAAAACCTTCGAAAATTTGATCATGTCTATGAATCTAGATAGGCTCATCATTGGCTACTGCAATGTTAATAATGTGTTGGTGGTGAATGTAGGAAAATGTGGCCTTTTTTTTAGGAGTTTAATTGAGACCGGTTTTTCCTAGTGTGTTTCTTTTATAATTTTCAATTCATCTATAAAATTCTCGTTGGCCTTTAAGCCTTTGAATGCACCTCATTCTTGGTATGAATTTAGTTCAGGTTGCATTTACTATAGTGATTTACTCTCTTTTAGAATGAGTTATACAAAAAGGCATCGTGGCTTAATATATATGCTTAAAATATTATGCTAAGTTCATTTTTTGGAAATTATATTTCCATTCTAATTCATGCAACAATGTTGGGATCATCTAGTCATAGAAAAACAATTAGTGGTGATACGAAAATAGTATATTGAAATTCTAACGACAACACACTATTTCATTTTTTTTAAAAATAGAAATTATCTTGAGAAAAGAATTGGTAACTTTTGTTTCCTCTTTATTTTCAACTAATGAATTACGAAATGTGATATACAACGAAAGAAAAGTGAACAAACTAACTACAAATACTTGGATGTGATTTGGGTAACCATGGAATTTATCAAGACCTTGTTGTGAGTCTTTTGACTATCTAAATAAAATTTTGAAATCAAGAAATTGTGTTTATGCAATTTGAATCCTTTTTATATGGTATCGTTCTATTGGATATTCCATAAAATGTGGTTGTACAATGTCAAAATAAAAAATAAATATAACAACATGTTTTAGTTATTTTCAATGATAATGTCTTATGTTTTAAAATAATAGACTCGAGTTCCAATTATGGCTACCCAAAAAAGAAATCAATTAGTGTCTTGGCTTGACATTAAAAAACAATCATTATGGGTTGTGCATCACAAATTTTCAAATGTCATTATAACTATATATGTAAAAAAATAAATGTAGGATAAAAAAAAATGAATATTGTGTCCTATGAATTGTGAGTTGATTTTTTTTTTTTTTTTTTTTTTGTAATACAATATACGTATACAGTGACAAGCCACAAATAGTCCACCAAGGACCAAACACCCTCCTTTCCCTCAAAAAACAATAAGTATGTGTAATTCTTCAATAAAAACAATATATAAGTATTAATAATTAAAACAAAACTTTTCTATATATATAAATATATGTTTTTATTATGACATCAAAGAAATTTATATTTCTACATATAAAACTATAATTTTAAAGTATTTCATTTTCAATATAAATCTTAAAGTTGTTTTGATTCATTTAAAGAGGGTCACAATCCCATGAGTAATAAGTAGTATATACCATGTATTTAAATGAAATGAACATTCACAAATTCTGTACTAATGCTTAATTTAGTTTTTTTTTTTTTTTTTTGGTGCTTCTTTGGTTCCCAAATGCTACTTGTAAGGACACGGACTGAGGTACCAGCCTGAACAGGACGAGACGGCCCAAGTAGTCCTTAAACAATAAATTTATAGAGAGTGGGATGCGAAAGTTGGATTAGATTGATTAAAACACCCAATGCCACAGGTGGAAACTTTTCAGAAAGAAAGAATAAAAAGCCTAAGTCTTAGCCAACTTTCCCTTACAAAGGTCTGAGGAGGCAAATTCTACTGTTTTTCCTTCTTTTCTCTGTTTTCTCCCCCCCCTTATGAGTAGAACTCCTTCATGTTATATAGCTCCCTTTAGACCATCTCCACCTTACACTTGTCATCTATCTGATTCTTCAATTGAGTGCATGTCCCATCGAGTATCCCTTCTTGCCTGTTATGAATCACGGTGACTAAGGTTGCACTGTTCACGGGTCTTCTCCACATAAATGAGGCCAGAGGAGTTGGTGCAGCGCAATTAATGCAGTGGTGGCAGCCTTACCTCAGGTATTTTTGGGGATTCCCATCTCCCCAAAGCTGGGGTCACTCCTCAGACCGCCTCCCCTACTTCAGACGTAACGAACCGCAGTCTGGGGCCATGGACGTTCGTTTCCTTCTCCTCGGATCACACCACGTCCTCGGACATGATCGGGGCTCAGCTCGTCGCTATGGGTCTCCAACCCTTCGAGGCCCAACACATAATATTGGGGCCCTTAGCCTCTTTATGGCCCAACATGTGACCCCGGGCCCCTGTCCCCACAATAGCCCCTCAAAACTCCTGGTTTTCTCGTTGATCCGAGGAGAAAAGATGGAGTTTTGACTCACATGACATACGGCAGTTGACCCTCTTTCTAGCACGTGCCAATCTCAACGTTATGCGCACTTCGTGAGGAGTAATGACGCTTCGGAACTCGTGAAGCGCTATTGATTGCTCCAGGCAGCGCTTTGTCCCCCTTATCCAACGGTGGGGAGTTGATCTCACGGTGTAGATTGTTCCAAGAATTTCGAGCGGGGTAACTCCCACTTGTTCCACTCCTCTATATAATGTTCCCGTGGGGATTACTTTCCCCATTTCTTTAGCATCCACATTCTTCAAAGCTCCAAAGAGTCTAAGAGTTTGAAAATCACGAACGCCCACCGTCTTCCATTTGATTCCTTGCCTGTAACTTTCAGGATCTCAACAACAGTCACCTATTAGCATTAGTAAGTTTTTGACCCATTAGATCTTTCCTTTTCCTCTCGGCTGTTCTTCTCGGCCATTCCCTATGGGTAGATTTAAGCATTTGGTAGATTGTTCCACGAAGATAGAGCTCTTCAAGGACAAGTATCAGATTCCGCAGGAAGTAGCCTTGCGGTATTGTGACCCTGATAGGATATACCTTGATAGGAGGGAGGGGGAGGTGGTCATCCCTATGATAGCATTCATAGAAGGAGGGATGACCTTTCCCATAAGCCGGATAACCCAAGAGTTATCTCTCCAACCACCGGTTGTGTCCCGCCCAATGCGCGCCCAATGTCTTTAGAATCTTAGGATGCGTCGACGCCTTGAACAGACACCTGGGCTTGGGGCTCACATGGCACGATGTGGTGCACATGTATGAGTGCCACTCGCAGGCTGAGGGGGGGTACTACCTCAAATCCCGCTCACCCGTGGTCAGGCTGATCTCATACCTTCCTAAATCGAACAAAGGCATGAAGGACGACTACCTGATAGCCTTCGGAGCGTGGCACGACGGCGTTCACTGTCCTATCCAAGAGGGAGAGCCAGGTGGGGTGCCGTAGAGTTAGGCGTCTTAGGTGTCCTAGATAAACCCCTCATTTTTTAAACCCCTGCCGTTTCATTTTCCCTTGTATTTTCTTGTTGTTCTTTATCATTGACGGTCTTTGCTCCCATTTTCTAACTATGTCCCTTGGGTGTGTTCGTAGATAAGAATCACGTAGCTCCTCGGCTCAGTCTAAGCAACGTCCCAGCACTCAATTTTCTCCTCAGGTCAGAGATTTTTGCCAATGAGGACGGACAGCTGCGCACAGTGCTTATCCTAAGCTTCGAGCCCATCTCAAGGGTGTTCCAAGAAGTCGGCCATAGCATCAGGGCAGGTGACTCTCGGATAAATCGCATAGACGTGTCCCGACCTGATTTCTTGGCCCCACAAGACCTGCCCCCGGTTGTGCTGCCTGTCCGGTGAGATACACCACAGTTCATGGTCCCTCTGCAGCAGCTTCCTCTAGAGGCAGCGGGTGTGGCCAAGGAGGAGACCGCCTCGTCCCGTCCATCGCTCGACGAGGAGATAGACCGGTTCCACTTTGAAGAGGAGGAGAGCCCCGCATCGATGCCTGGCCCCGAGGGTGAGACCGGGGATCGCTCAAGTGTGCACGCGCCTGCAGTCGTTGTGACTTGCTTGGACAGCACCTCGGAGGAAGAGATGGCGTCAAACCAGAAGGGGAAGGGCCTCAAGGATCTTTTGGCCAGTAGGGCAAAGGGGGGGACCTCGAAAGGCGCCTCCAAACCAAAGGTCCCTCCCCCACTTCCACCTCCTCCTCCTCCTCCTCCGGCTGGCCTGGGCCTGACTGCCTGCCCAGACCTGAAGAAAAAGAGGCCGTTGGTGGACTTAGAAGAAGGGGAGATCGGCCAGCAGAAGGGGGCAAAGCAGCAGAAAATGGCCAAAGAGCCGAGAGACAAGAGGTCTTCATCAATCGATAGCTGAGAAGACCAGAACCGGGCCGATGTGTGAATCGCGCCACGTTTCTGGTCTCCTCGGCTTGAGGTTGATGGGGTGGCCGTGCCCTGGGATGCCTCTGTCCGGGAGTACCGCAAGGGCCAGGCTGCGTATGTGGCAGAGGTGCTGGAACGGCCGCTCCTCCTGCCTAAGGACATGGAGGCTGTGAGGAACTTAAGGCAGCAGGACCTCTTCCTCTGTCTGAAGAGGGACTTGGCGATGGTAAGCTTCAAGCTTCTTACAGCTCCCTTCATCGTTTTTCATTTTCATTTTTTTTTTATGGCTTACTAGTGTGGTTGCATCGTTTTCTCACAGATCACCCAGGAGGTATTCGTGGCCGAGGAGTGGGTGAAAGAGGCTCGTGGCGAGGCGAAGAACAAGATGCTCCTCCGCCACGACGCCGAGAAGGCCCTCGGAGCCACTAAGGCCGAGAACAAGGAGCTCCATTCAAGGTTGGTGAGCGAGGAGCGGGACCGGAAGAGCGCCGAGGCGGGCCTTAAGAGTGCTGAGGCGCAGGCAGAGGATTAGCGCAAGCTGCTTTACAAGACGGAGCTGGAGCTAGCTACGTCTAGGCAGCTTGTGCTCGACCTGAAGGCGCAGCTGCAGGGGGCCAAGGAGGCCACTCAATTGGCCAAGGAGGCGTCCGAGGCCGAGAAGCAGGCGTCGTACCAGCTAGGGGTCGAGGAGACACAGGCCAGGCTAACTGAAGAGCTGGCCGAGGCGTGCAAGGAGTTCTGCAGCATGACATGGGACGAAGCTCTCAATGCTGCAGGAATCCCTGCAGACTCGCCCCTTAGGCGTCCAGAGAACGTGTACTTCCATCCTCATATTCGCGCTACCACTGACGACACGCTCTCTGATGCCCCAGATGATGCTAAGGTCTCTGATGCCGAGGTCAAGGACGTGGACTCCTCAATTCCTGATATGGCCACAGAAGCGAAAGTAGCGGAGACCGAGGCCAAAGGTGATGAGCCAATGGCCAAGGATGTTCCCAGCTCCCAGCCGGCCCAGCAGGAAGACCCCCCTATTCCCGAGGCTTAGTATATAGGGTTCCTCTTTTTTGTAGTCCTATTTCCCTTTTTGTTTTTGTAATGTATGCATCTCATTGCATCTACCCAATGTAATTCCTGCCTTTATTAATGAAGAAATTTTCTTTTCTACCCTTCGCATATCTCTTTATTATGCTCTGTGGCTCATTGCTTCTAATCACACGGAGCAGATGTTTGCATTATTGCATGACACATTGATTTTTAAGACTGAATAATAATAATAAAAGAAAAAGGTAACTCACTGTATTATTTGCCTCAGCACACTTTCTCGCGAATTAAAGCCTGGTGGGGAGACTGTTAATCAAAGTGACATTACGTGCAATGGGGTATTAGGAAGATTACACTTAGAGAAACTTATATGAACCCATTTTACCCTCGGGAAAGTTTGATAGTTAGAACAAATTAAGTCCAGCGTTAACCTTTCCAAATCAGGTGGTCCGAGGACCCGGCGTGGCCAAGGATCAGTTTAACGCTTAGAGTAATTTAGGTTTGGTGTTAATTTTTTCAAGGCAGATGGTCCGAGGACCCGGCGTAGCCAAGGATCTGTTTAACACTTAGAGTAATTTATATGTAGTGTTAATTTTTCCAAGGCAGATGGTCCGAGGACTCGGCGTAGCCAAGGATCTGTTTAACACTTAGAGTAATTTATGTGTAGTGTTAATTTTTTCAAGGCAGATGGTCCGATGACCTGGTGTAGCCAAGGATCTGTTTAACACTTAGAGTAATTTATATGTAGTGTTAATTTTTCCAAGGCAGATGGTCCGAGGACCCGGCGTAGCCAAGGATCTGTTTAACACTTAGAGTAATTTAGGTTCGGTGTTAATTTTTCCAAGGCAGATGGTCCGAGGACCCGGCGTAGCCAAGGATCTATTTAACACTTAAAGTAATTTATATGTAGTGTTAATTTTTCCAAGGCAGATGGTCCAAGGACCCGGCGTAGCCAAGGATCTGTTTAACACTTAGAGTAATTTATATGTAGTTGAGTATTATGCAAAACGCAATGGGCACAAAAGAGACAGAGCATGTTCTCATTAATAATAATACCTTTTCAAGTTGTTTACATTCCAGGGGTGAAGTACCGCCTTGTTTTCTAAATCCTCCAAGTAATATGCTCCTATCCCGGCCACCGATGTGATTCGGTATGGCCCTTCCCAATTAGGCCCTAGTTTGCCCCATGCCGGGTTCTTTGCGGAACCAACCACTTTCCTCTGCACCAAGTCACCCGGCGCTAAAGTCCTCGACTTCACGTTGGCGTCATAACCTCGTTTAAGCTTATGTTAGTAGTATGCTAACTGGACCATGGCGCTTTCCCTCCGCTCTTCAATCAAGTCCAGGCTTTTTTCTAGCAAGCGATCGTTGGCGGTTGGGCTGAAAGAACTCGTCCTCAGCGTGGGGAAACCGGATTCCAATGGAATGACAGCCTCGGCACCATAGGTTAGTGAAAAAGGGGTTTTGCCCGTGGACTTTCAAGGGGTAGTCCAGTACGTCCACAGGACATGCGGCAGTTCCTCCACCCATCTTCCCTTGGAGTCATCTAGCCTTTTCTTCAATCCGTTCACTATGACCTTGTTTACCGCCTCGGCCTGCCCATTCCCCTGTGGATAAGCAGGAGTGGAGTACCGATTGGTTATTCCCAGCCCACAACAGTATCTCCGGAAGGATTTGCTGTCGAATTGCAGTCCGTTATCCGAGACAAGGGTTTAGGGAACTCCAAATCGGGTAATGATGTTCTTCCAGCTAAATTTCTTCATGTCTACGTCATGGATGTTGGTCAGTGGTTCTGCGTCAACCCACTTGGTGAAATAATCTGTGCCGACCACTAGGTACTTCTTGTTCCCCGCTGCTTTGGGGAAGGGGCCCACGATGTCCAAGCCCCATTGGACAAAAGGCCAAGGGCTGGACAGGGGGTTGAGCTCTCCTCCCGGTTGGTGGATGTTCGGAGCAAACCTCTAGCATTGATCACACTTTCTTACGTACTCCTGGGCTTCTCGGTGCATGTTAGGCCACCAGTATCCCTGAGTGAGGGCTCGATGGGACAGGGATCTTCCCCCTGTGTGGCTTCCGCAGATGCCTTCGTACAGCTCTTCCAAGAGGATTTAAACTGCCTCGGGATGCACACATAACAGATATGGCCCGAAGAAGGATCTTTTGTACAGTTTTTGGTCCTCGGACAGCCAGAAACGAAGGGCTTTCCTCCGAATCCTGTCCGCCTCCGGCTTGCCCTCGGGCAGGGCATCATCCTTGAGGAAGTGGACGATGGGATCCATCCAGTTGGGACTCGCTCTTGCCTGATGGACGGACAGTATTTCCCTTCCCGATCCGAAAGGCTTTAGGAGGTCCTCGACGAGAATTACCCTTGGTAGGCTTTGTGCCGAGGAGGTCGCCAATGTTGCGAGTGAGTCTGCATGTGTATTCTTGCTCTTGGGAATCTGCATCAGGTTGAAGGATTCGAACCCGGATCGTAATCGTCTGACATGGTGCAGGTATTCCTGCATTCTGGGATCACGGGCCTCTAACTCCCCTCGGACCTAACCTATTATGAGTCTGGAGTCCGAGAAAACGTCTACGGTCTTTACTCCCATTTTCCGGGCCATGGTCATCCCCACCAGCAAGGCCTCGTACTCTGTTTCGTTGTTGGTGGCCGAGAAACCAAGCATTAATGACTTTTCGATCACGATGCTCTCGGGGGAGATCAGGACCAGCCCCACCCCCGATCCCTTGAGGTTTGAAGTGCCGTCGACATAGATCGTCCAGGACGGGCTTCCTCCCACAGACATCACTCTAACCGGGGCTTCATCCGGGCCCGGCTTATCTGCAGCCTCCTCCGCGGGGGTCCCGGCGAATTCGACCACGAGGTCGGCCAAGACCTGCCCATTCACAGAGGTGTGAGGCATATATTTGATGTCATAAGCCCCTAGCTTTGTCCCCCATTTTGCGACCCTTCTGGTGTAATCTGCGCTTCTAAGTAGGGCTTTGAGTGGCAGGCGGGTCAGGACGACGACGGTGTGAGGCTGAAAGTAATGAGGGAGCTTGCGCATGGCGTGCACTACAGCTAAGATAGTCTTCTCCAGAGGTAGGTATTTGACCTCGGCCTGATGCAGGGACTTGCTCACGTAGTATACAGGCTTCTGCGTGCCGTTGTCGTCTCTTACTAGCACCAAACTTACGGCTTGAGTGGCAGCGGCGATGTAGGCGAACAAGACCTCGTCTACCTCAGGTTTAGACATGATAGGAGGCCGAGACAAGTACTCCTTCAATTTTTGGAACGTCGAGGAGCACTCTTCTGTCCACTCGAAACCTTTCCACTTATTCAGCAGCTGGTAGAATGGTCTGCACCTGTCCACGGACCGAGATATGAATCGGTTCAGGGCGGCGATCATCCCCGTCAGTTTCTGTACTTCCTTCGGGTTCCGAGGTGGCTGGAGGTTGCTAAGGGCCTTGATTTGGTTTGGGTCAGCCTCGATCCCACGATGGGTGACCATGTACCCCAGGAATTTCCCCGACCCTATGCCAAAGGAACACTTGGCAGCATTGAGTCGGAGTCTGTGCCTTCTCAGGACTTCGAAGGTGTCGCCGAGATCGCCCACGTGCTCGGCTTCTCTTTTGCTCTTAACCACCATGTCGTCAATGTAGATCTCGATGATTTTTCCCAGCTGTGGCTCGAACATCCGCGTCATCATCCTTTGGTAAGTGGATCTCGCATTTTTGAGCCCAAACGACATTACTTTATAATGGTAGTTTCCGACGGGGGTGACGAAGGCGGTTTTCTCCTGGTCTTCCAGGGCCAAAGGTATCTGGTGGTAGCCCTGGAAGGCGTCCAAAAAACTCATCCGAGAATGTCAGATAGTTGCGTCGACCAACTAATCGATCCGAGGTAGGGGGAAGGGGTCCTTGGGGCAGGCCTTATTCAGGTCTGAATAATCCACGCATACCCGCCATTTGCCATTCTTCTTCTTCACGACCACTGTGTTTACCAGCCAGTCGGGGTAGAACACCTCCTTAATAGCCCTGGCTTGCTTGAGCTTGGCCACTTCCTCCCTGATGGCATCGGAATGTTCCCTCAAAGATCGCCGAGGAGGCTGTTTTTTCGGAGTGATCGAAAGGTTGACGTTCAAATGATGACAGATGAAGCTCGGATCTATTCCCGGGGCCTCATGGGCGTTCCAGGCAAATACGTCAATGTTCTGCTTCAAGAACCGCACCAGCGCGTCCCTCTCCAGAGAGGGCAATAGAGCGCCGACCTGGACAAACCTTTCTAGGTCATCCTCTATGAGGACCTTCACCAACCCCTCGCATTCCACTCCCTCGGCCTTGCCACCAGAAGATGAGGCCTCAAGCGCTAATTGCTATGACTCCTTGTCGGCGGGGCCCAAGGGTTTCGGCTCGCCCTGGTACGAGATAGCAGTAACCAAGCATTGCCTGGCCATTGACTGACTCCCGACTAGCTCTTCGACCCGATCTCCAGACGCGTACTTCACCTTGAGGTGGAGGGTAGACGAGACAGCCCTTAGGGCATGAAGACAGAGACGCGCCATGATGGCCGTGTAGGGGGAGTAGGCATTCACCACTATGAAGTCAACCTCCACCACCTTCGAGCCAACTTGGACTGGCAATCTTATCTGTCCGCGCGGGATGACGACCTTCCCATCAAAGCCGACCAGTGGCGAGTCATAGCTGGTCAGGTCTTCCGGTCTGAGGTTGAGCCCCTTGTAGAGGTCCGGGTACACGATCTCGGCCCCGCTGCCTTGGTCCACTAGGACCCTTTTTACATCGTAGCCACCGATTCTGAGGGTGATGACCAAAGCATCGTCGTGCGGTTGTATGGTGCCGGCCTTATCCCCGTCTGAGAAGCTCAATGCTGGAGGATCTTCCGTTCTAGCCTTCTTAGGCTCGCGGGTTGGAGCCTCTAGGCCCAGGCCGGCTATAGACATCACTCGGGAAGGGCGGAGCCCTGTTCTTCCTAGAGCGGCGAGAATAACATGGATGTTGCCCAAAGGGGGCCTCGAATGTGCGCCGCACTGAGCCCCTAGCGCCGTGCGGTTCTCCTCCCTATAAGGCTGGGCCAAGAACTGTTTCAGAATGCCCTCCCTAACCAGCTGCTAGAGATGGCTTCGTAGGTTCCTGCACTGCTCGGTCGTGTGGCCTCGCTCTTGGTGGTATTGGTAATGTAGATTCTGATTGCGCTTCGCAGGGTCCCCAATCATCTTGCTCGGCCACATGAAGTACGGCTCTTCCTTTATTTTTTCGAAAATATTACTCACGGGTTCCCGGAATAGGGTGTTAACTGTTTGGGTTGGCGGAGGCTTAGATTCCCCTCCGAAATCCTTGCGGGGGCGATTGTTACTGTATCGGTCCGACCTGAAATCCCTCCGCTCCTGAGGGATAACCTTACTTCTGCCCACCTGCTGCTGGTCTTCCTCGACCCTTTTATACTTGTCAATCCTGTCCATGAGCTGTCTCACGCTGGTGGCGGGCTTCCCTGTTAGGGACTTCCTTAGACCGTGCTCGGCGGGCAGGCCGACCTTAAAGGTTCTGACTGCCACGTCGTCGAAATCACCCTCTATTTCGTTGAATACCTCCCAGTACCTGTCGGAGTACGTTTTTAGGGTCTCCCCCTCCCGCATGGATAGCGATAACAGGGAGTCCAGGGGTCGAGGTACTCGGCTGCACATGATGAAGCGGGATCCGAAGGCCTGAGTGAGCTCCCTGAACGAGTCGATGGAACCTGCCCTCAGACCGTCGAACTATCTCATTGCCACAGGCCCCAAGCTGGATGGGAATACCTTGCATATCAGGAACTCATTTTTAGAGTACACAGCCATTTTCTGACTGAAGTGGCTAACATGCTCAACAGGGTCCGTGCGGCCATTATAAAGGGTGAACGTGGGCTGGGTGAACCGCCTGGGAAGTTGGCCATCTTCGACTCTACGCGTGAAGGGGGACTCCGCAATCCGACTGAGCGCCTTGTTCATAGCATCGTTTCCCCGGTGCTTAGAGGAAGAACCTTTCCCCCTGCGTTCGTGAAGGTAATCGTGCTTATAAGAAAAAGTTTCGCTCGGCGGTGTACTCGATCAGTGCCTGTACTCGTCGTCCCTCTCTCCGGCGGAAGAGGGGTCGGAGACAGAGGGGCCGCCTTCTTCGCTCCTAGCGCAACCTCCTCTTCAACCGATCAATCTCCCTTTGCATGGCTTTTTCACGTTCGTCATGAGAGATGCGGCTACCCCCTTTAGACCGACTCTCACCAGTGTGGATGGTGTGCACGCTTCCCCCATGATTGTTCCGAGTACGGCCTTCACCCTGAGATGCCATGGACTCCAGCCGGTGTGTCCCCGAACTTGCCATGAATGGAGGTTTAAAACTCTAAGCAATCCAAACTTTCCCATAGACGGCGCCAATTGTAAGGACATGGACTGAGGTACCAGCCTGAACAGGACGAGACGTTCCAAGTAGTCCTTAAATAATAAATTTATAGAGAGTGGGATGCGAAAGTTGGATAAGATTGATTTAAACACCCAATGCCACAGGTGGAAACTTTTCAGAAAGAAAGAATAAAAAGCCTAAGTCTTAGCCAACTTTCCCTTACAAAGGTCTGAGGAGGCAAATTCGACTGTTTTTCCTTCTTTTCTCTTTTTTCACCCCCCCCCCTTATGAGTAGAACTCCTTCATGTTATATAGCTCCCTTTAGACCATCTCCACCTTACACTTGTCATCCATCTGATTCTTCAATTGAGTACATGTCTCATCGAGTATCCCTTCTTGCCTGTTATGAATCACGGTGACCAAGGTTGCACTGTTCACGGGTCTTCTCCACATAAATGCGGCCAGAGGAGTTGGTGCAGCGCAATTAATGCAGTGGTGGTAGACTTACCTCAGGTATTTTTGGGGATTCCCATCTCCCCAAAGCTGGGGTCACTCCTCGGACCGCCTCCCCTACTTCAGACGTAACGAACCGCAGTCTGGGGCCATGCACGTTCATTTCCTCCTCTCGGATCACACCACGTCCTCGGACATGATCGGGACTCAGCTCGTCGCTATGGGCCTCCAACCTTTGAGGCCCAACACATAATCTTGGGGCCCTTAGCCTCTTTCTAGCATTGATGGTATTAATAGAACGGATTTTGAAGTATTAAACTAATGCATCAATGACACTTAAAAGAGTTTTAGTTTTTATGTCATTGATAGGTACTATAAGTTCCCACCCTCTTTCTTCTATTAGCCTCAAGCATCCACCAATACCATTGATAAACCAGTACTAACACACACTACGAGTTTATCGAGTTTGATAAGTACCATGCCATATAAATTACAAAGGACTACTCTCATTTTGATATACGCATATTTGGCAGGGTTGGTTCCTACTGGGCTAGCTCAGATACAACAAAAACCTGGATTGCCTCAAATACCGGGATTGTCCCAAATACCCGAATTAACAGAAATATCTGGATTGTTACCACAAATAACTAAATTGTTCCCAAACCTTGGAGCTGGGGGACTTTCAAGGGCAAATGGGAAGTGTTTGTCATCCCTTGCAGACATACCAGGATGTCTTACACAAGTTTTTGGTTCACTTGTCAATGGCCAATTCAGCATTATAAGTTCCTCTTGTTGCAAAGCCATCTCGGAGATTAAGGGAAATTGCTTGTCTAATTTGTTCCCCCCCAATCCCATCTTTCCTCCTTTGCTCAACAACTCTTGTGGTCAACCATCTAAAGGAAATAGACAGGTCTCCGGAATCTCCGCGAGTAAGGCTGCTTTACCAGAGATTTTACCAGGGAATCAAGACATACAAGAATGCTGGTCTTCTCTTTCAGGTGTACCACGGTGTCTTACAAATGTTATGAATTCACTCTATAATGGAAGAGTTAACTTCTTTGGCCCTACTTGTTGTAAAGCCATCACTTTGGTCGGTGACCATTGCTTGCCTAAATTGTTCCCTTTTAACCCCGCTTTTCATTCAACACTTAAAACCATTTTTTTAACTGGCTCTGGAGTTGGTGAACCTGCAGCTTCACCTCTAGGACCAGATCAAATCACTTTGAGCAAGCTCTATTTGCCAGTGAAATTGCCTTTCCTAGGACAATCAGATGGGAATTGGGAAAAAGACGTTGCAAAATGAAGGTCATCACTTTCAAGCATTAATCGGTGAGTTGATGAGATATATGGAACACTTTTCCAGGGCGTATTTAGTGTGGTCGGTCCTGCTTGCTGCAAATCCATCACTGTTATTAGTCACAAGTGTTGGCCCAAGATGTTCCCACTCAACCCATTGTTCCCTCCGTTGCTCAAGAGTAAATGTGAACGCAATTCTAGGGCAGCACCAAAACCTTGGAAAATTTGATCATGCCTATGAATTTAGACAGGCTCGTCATTGGCTACTGCAATATTAATAATGCGTTGGTGGTGATTGTAGGAAAATGTGGCCTTTTTTCTAGGAGTTTAGTTGAGACTGGTGTTTCCTAGTGTGTTGTTTTTATAATTTTCAATTCATCAATAAAATTCTCGTTAGCCTTTTAGCCATTGCATGCACGTCATTCTCGGAATGAATTTAGTTCAGGTTGCATTTACTAGAGTGATTTACTCTCTTTTAGATTGAGTTATGCAAAAAGGCATCGTGGCTTAATATATATGCTTAAAATATTATGCTAAGTTCATTTTTTGGAAATTATATTTGCGTTCTAATTCATGCAACAATGTTGGGTTCATCTTGTCATAGAAAAAATATTAATGGTGATACAAAAATAGTATATTAAAATTATAACTACAACACAATATTTCATTTTTTTAATTGAAATTATCTTGATAAAAGAAATAGTAACTTTGGTTTCCTCTTGATTTTCAACAGTTGAATGGCTAAATGTTAAATAAAACGAAAGAAAAGTGAATAAAAAAATAACAAATAGTTGGATGTGAGTTGGGTAACCATGTAATTTATCAAGACTTAGTTATGAGTCTTTTGACAATCTAAATAAAATTTTGAAATCAAGAAAATGTGTTTATGCCATTTGAATACTTTTTTCATGGTATTAGTCTATTGAATATTCCATAAAATGTGGTTGTACAATGACAAAATAAAAAATAAATATAAGAACATTTTTTGCTTATTTTCAATGATAATGTTGTATTTTTTAAAATAATGGACTTGAGTTCGAATTATGGCTACCCAAAAAAGAAATCGATTAGTGTTTTGGCTTGACATTAAAGAACAGTCATTATGGGTCGTACATCACAAATTTTCAAATATTATTATAACTATATATGTAAAAAAATAAATGTAGGATAAAAAAAAAGATGAATATTGTGTCCTATGAATTGTGAGATGAATTTTGTTTTGCAATACAATATACATATACTGTGACGGGCCACAAATATTCCGCCAAGGACCAAACACCCTCCTTTTCGTCAAAAAACAATAAGTATGTGTAATTTTTCAATAAAAACCAAACATAAGTTTTAATAATTAAAAACAAAACTTTTGTGTATATATATAAATATTTTTTTTTGTTATGACATCAAATAAATTTATATTTCTATATATAAAACTATATTTTTAAAGTATTTCATTTTTGTTATAAATCTTAAAGTTATTTTGATTCATTTAAAGAGGGTCACAATCATTCTAAAAAAAAATAAATAAAAAATAAATAAATAAAGAGGGTCACAATCTCATAAGTAATAAGTTGTATATATATACCAAATATTTGAATTAAATAAACATTCACAAATTTTGCACTAATGCTTAATTTAGTTTTTTTTTTTTTTTTTTTTTTTGGGTGGTTCTCTGGTGCCCAAATGCTACTAATCAAAGATAAATTTAAAATGTTAGTTATTACCATTATTATTGGCATAATTTGTCAAGTTGCACCAAGTGCCGCTTTAAGTAATGTTACTAGAGTTAAAATGTTTTTTTTTTTTTCTTGTGAATTTTACCATATCTATTGTTCAATTACATGTTCTCCGTATGACCTTCATGCTTGTAAAATTTTAAAATGATTAGACATCAATAGCTCGTTAAGCTGTTAATTGTTCAAAATTTAAGTCGTAATTTGTACATTAAAATTATACATTAAAAATGATCTTTTGGACCGAATAGTAAATAACATTAGACTAGCATGAAATTTGACACACGTATTAAGAATATAGGAAAAATGTTATTCAATAGTGTGTATGTTGGGTTAAAAAATGTAATTCAACAGTCAAAAATTTTTATACGAATATGTTTAATATATTTTCGATAGTATGCGTACAGTTTGGGTAAAAGATTTATATACTATAATATAGAAAAGGATCAAAACACTTAAAATATATTTATTAAAATGTTTCTATTTTTCGCTTTTTAAGGAGCATTTCTCCTGTGAGTTATATATAGTATATAAACAAAATCGTGGATATTGTAAATTAGAAGTTGACAACTCTTTTACGTTTGGTTAATGGGAAAAGTAGCAACAACCAAAGTTGTTTTATTTGAAATCCTTGATCTTTATACCGAAAGAGCCCAACAGTTTTATCATTATTAAGATTAAATTCATTATTTTCAAGAACATCTTTTAGAAAAATGACCAGCATCAATGAAGTATAACTTACCATGATCTTAATGAGAGTTTTCTAGCATTGATGGTATTAATAGAACGGATTTTGAAGTATTAAACTAATGCATCAATGACACTTAAATGATTTTCAGTTTTTATGTCATTGATAGGTACTATAAGTTCCCATCCTCTTGCTTCCATTAGCCTCAAGCATCCTCCAATACCTTTGATAAACTAGTACTCACACACACTACGAGTTTATCCAGTTTGATAAGTACCATGGTGTACAAATCACAAATGACTGCTCTCATATTGATATTTGCATATTTGGCAGTGTTGGTTCCTACAGGGCTAGCTCAGTTACAACAAACACCTGGATTGCCTCAAATACCAGGATTGTCACAAATACCCGGATTAACAGAAATATCTGGATTGTTGCCACAAATAACTAAATTGTTCCCAAACCTTGGAGCTGGGGGACTTTCAGGGGCAAATGGGAAGTGTTTGTCATCCCTTGCAAACATACCAGGATGTCTTACTCAAGTTTTTGGTTCACTTGTCAATGGCCAATTCAGCATTATAAGTTCCTCTTGTTGCAAAGCCATCTCAGAGATTGAGGGAAATTGCTTGTCTAATTTGTTCCCCTCCAATCCCATCTTTGCTCCTTTGCTCAACAACTCTTGTGGTCAACCATCTAAAGGAAACAGACAAGTCTCCAAAATCTCCGCGAGTAAGGCTGCTTTACCAGGGATTTTACCGGGGAATCAAGACATACAAGAATGCTGGTCTTCTCTTTCAGGTGTACCAGGGTGTCTTACAAATGTTATGAATTCACTCTTTAATGGCAGAGTTAACTTCTTTGGCCCTACTTGTTGTAAAGCCATCGCTTTGGTCAGTGACCATTGCTTGCCTAAATTGTTCCCTTTTAACCCCGCTTTTCATTCAACACTTAAAACCGTTTGTTTAACTGGCTCTGGAGTTGGAGAACCTGCACCTTCACCTCTAGGAGTAGATCCAATCACTTTGAGCAAGCTCTATTTGCCAGTGAAATTGCCTTTCCTAGGACCATCAGATGGGAATTGGGAAAAAGACGTTGCAAAATGCTGGTCATCACTTTCAAGCATTAATGGGTGTGTGGATGAGATATACGGAACACTTTCCCAGGGCGTATTTAGTGTGGTCGGTCCTGCTTGCTGCAAATCCATCACTGTTATTAGTCACAAGTGTTGGCCTCAGATGTTCCCACTTAACCCATTGTTCCCTCCGTTGCTCAAGAGTAAATGTGAACGCAATTCTAGGGCAGCCCCAAAACCTTGAAAAATTTGATCACCCCTCTGAATTCAGACAGGCTCATCATTGGCTACTGCAATATTAATAATGCGTTGGTGGTGATTGTAGGAAAATGTGGCCTTTTTTTTAGGAGTTTAGTTGAGACTGTTGTTTCCTAGTGTGTTGTTTTTATAATTTTCAATTCACCTATAAAATTCTTGTTGGCCTTTAAGCCATTGCATGCACGTCATTCTTGGAATGAATTTAGTTCAGGTTGCATTTACTAGAGTGATTTAGGGCTTGTTTGGTTAAATGAAAACAGTCACTCATCACTCATCATTCAGTTTTCATCACCCATCACTCATTACTCATCACCCATCATCCATCACTCAAAATATCAAAATTTTCTGATTCCACCCGTTTGGCACATATATTCAACTTTTCATCACTCAAATTTTTTTTTTCTTTTTGTGGGACCCATTCCTGAGCAATGTTCTGAGACTGAAGCCTACCCGCCAAACCCTCATCTCTCACCATTTTCTTCACTGCACATTTCATTTTGCAACCACCACAGTCAGGGTAACACAAAAACTCCATTCACAGTTTAACCAAAGAAGTACAAACAACAAAAACTCTCAACAATTTAACACCACCTAAAGCAGCTCATCAACCTAAATTAAAAAAAAAAAAAAAAAGCTGTTCCCGGCGACCCAAAAAACTCCATTCACACTCAGTTTTCATCAACCCCAAAAAAAAAAAAAATAAACACTTCCAGATCAAAAACGAGCTTTCAATGGAGCTGTTCCTGGCGACGACAACAGAGCTTCCAGATCGAATCGTTGCTGTGGACGCCGAGAAGATCGTGGGTCGAGAAGATCGTTGCTGTCGACGCTCCAGTCAGATCGTGGGTTGAGAAGATCTGTTCCGGTCGAGAAGATCATTGCTCCGGCCAGATCGTGGGTCGAGAAGATTTGTTCCGGTCAACGCTCCGGCCAGATCGTTGCTGTGGATGCCAAGAAGATCGTGGGTCGGCGTGTGAGTGATCGGTGGGAGAGAAAAAAAGAAGGACAGTGGAGAAGACAGCGTGGGTCGGTGTGTGAGTGACCGGTGGGAGAAAAAAAAAAACAAAAGGAAGAAGAACGGCGGAGAAGACAGCGTGGGTCGGCTGTGCGTGAGTGGTCGGTGAGTATGAGCTTTTCGCTCTGAAGAATAACAAAAAGAAGAACAGATGAAGGAGAAGAGAGAGAGAAAGAAACGTGAAGAAGAAAGGAAAAAAGAAAAAAGAAAGAAAAGAGAGAGTGACCGGTGGGTGGGATGTGATTGGTTTTGGGGCCCACAATTTTTTCCTATTTACGAACATGCCACTGAAATCAAATTTTGAGTGATGAAAATAGGTGAAACTTGTTTTCATTTTTCATCACTGTGATCCGGTTTTTTGAGTGATTGGATGATGAAAACTATAACTCAAAACTAAGCCAAACAATGCATCTTGGATATTGGATGATGGAAACTGAGTATTGGATGATGAAAACTGAGTATTGGATGATGAAAACAGTCAAACCAAACAACACCTTACTCTCTTTTAGAATGAGTTATGCAAAAAGGCACCGTGGCATAATATATATGCTTAAAATATTATGCTATGTTCATTTTTCAAAATTTACATTTGTGTTCTAATTCATGCTACAATGTTGGGATCTTCTAGTCATAGAAAAAAAATTAATGGGGATACGAAAATAGTATATTGAAATTATAACGACAACACAATATTTAATTTTTTTTTTAAATTGAAATTATCTTGAGAAAAGAATTGGTAACTTTGGTTTCCTCTTGATTTTCAACAGTTGAATTGCTGAATGTTAAATAAAACGAAGGAAAAGTGAACAAAAAAAATAACAAATTGTTGGATGTGAGTTAGGTAACCATGTAATTTATCAAGACCTAGTTATGAGTCTTTTGACTATCTAAATAAAATTTTGAAATCAAGAAAATGTGTTTATGCCATTTGAATACTTTTTTCATGGTATCAGTCTGTTGAATATTTCATAAAATGTGGTTGTACAATGACAAAATAAAAAATAAATATAAGGACATGTTTTGCTTATTTTCAATGATAATGTTGTATGTTTTAAAATAATGGACTTGAGTTCGAATTATGGCTACCCAAAAAAGAAATCAATTAATGTCTTGGCTTGATAATAATAAACTGTCATTATGGGTCGTAAATCACAAATTTTCAAATATTATTATAACTATAAATGTAAAAAAAAAAATGTAGGATAAAAAAAAAAAAACAAGATGAATCTTGTGTCCTAGGAATTGTGAGTTGAATTTTGTTTTGTAATACAATATACATATACTGTGACGTGCCACAAATAGTCCGCCAAGGACCAAACACCTTCCTTTCCCTCAAAAAACAATAAGTTTGTGTAATTTTTCAATAAAAACAAAACATAAGTTTTAATAATTAAAAAAAAAAATTTTGTGTATATATATAAATATATTTTTTTGTTATGACATCAAATAAATTTATATTTCTATATATAAAACTATATTTTTAAAGTATTTCATTTTTGTTATAAATCTTAAACTTATTTTGATTCATTTAAAGAGGGTCACAATCTCATAAGTAATAGGTAGTATATATATACCAAGTATTTGAATTAAATGAACATTCACAAATTCTGTACTAATGCTTAATTTAGTTTTTTTTTTTTTTTTTGGATGCTTCTCTGGTGCCCAAATGCTACTAATTAAAGATAAATTTAAAATATTAGGTATTACCATTATTATTGGCATAATTTGTCAAGTTGCACCAAGTGCCGCTTTAAGTAATGTTACCAGAGTTAATTTTTTTTTTTTTTTTTCATGTGAATTTTACTAAATCTATTGTTCAGTTACATGTTCTTCGTATGACCTTCATGCTTGTAAAATTTTTAAATGGTCAAAGATCAATAGCTCGTTAATCTGTTAATTGTTCAAAATTTAAGTCATAATTTGTACATTAAAATTATAAATTAAAAATGAGTTTTTGGACCAAATAGTAAATAACATTAGATTAGCATGAAATTTGACATGAGTATTAAGAATATAGAAAAAAAAAATATAATTCAATAGTGTGTACATTGGGTTAAAAAATGTAATTCAACAGTCAATTTTTTACACAAATTTGATTAATATATTTTTGGTAGTACGCGTACAGTTTGGGTAAAAGATTGTAGGAAAATGTGGTCAATTTTTTTTTTTTGGAGTTTAATTGAGACAAGTGTTTCCTCGTGTGTTGTTTTTAGAATTTTCAATTCATCAATAAAATTCTTGTTGGCATTTAACCCATTGCATGCACGTCGTTCTTGGAATGAATTTTGTTCAAGTTGCATTTACTTAAGTGATTTACTCTCTTTTAGAATGAGTTATGCAAAAAGGCATTGTGGCTTAATATATATGCATAAAATATCGTGATAAGTTCATTTTTCAGAATTCAGATTTGCATTCTAATTCATGCTACAATGTTGGGATAGTCTAGTCATAGAAAAAAAATTAATGGCGATACGAAAATAGTATATTGAAATTATAACGAGAACACAATATTTCATTTAAAAAAAATTTGAAATCATCTTGAGAAAAGAATTGGTAACTTTGGTTTCCTCTTGATTTTCAACAGTTGAATTACTAAATGTTAATTACAACGAAAGAAAGTGAACAAACAAATAAGAAATAGTTGGAAGTGAGTTGGGTAACCTTGTTGTTTTTCAAGACCTAGTTATGAGTGTTTTGACTATATAAATAAAATTTTGAAATCATGAAAATGTGTGTGTGCAGTTTGAATACTTTTTCCATGGTATCAATCTATTGGATATTCTAGGTCAGATGAGCAGCAAATAGGTGGTATAGCAAAGAGGTACTTCCAGGGGATTTTCTCCACATTACACCCGACCAATGTGGATGAGGTTTTGACCTCGGTAGATAGTGTAGTAACGGAGGGAATGAACTAGGGGCTAAATAGACCCTTTATTGGGGAGGAGGTTAGGAAAGCTTGCTTTGTGATGCATCCATCAAAATCGCTGGGCCCGGATAGTATGCCTCCATTTTTCTATCAGAAATTTTGGCACATCGTGGGTGGCGATGTCACCAAAGCAATGCTCTTAGTCCTAAACTTGGGCCACATCCTTAACAAGATGGATTTCACCCATATCCTACTCATCCCAAAGATGAAGGATCTGCAACATATGGCAGGCTATTACCCTATCAATTTGAGCAAAGTGGTGAGCCGTATAGTCTCAAAAATTTTGGCTAATCGTGTAAAAACTATCATGCCGAATGTCATCTCTGATACACAAAGCACATTTGTTCCAGATAGACTCATCTCTGATAATACGACTGTTGTGTATGAGATGCTGCATCAATTGAGAAACAAAAGACAAGGCAAAATAGGTCACATGGCTGTGAAGCTTGACATTAGTAAAGCTTACGACCGAGTGGAATGGGAATTCCTACACAAGATAATGCTAAAATTAGGTTTCACAGAGAGGTGGGTAAACTTGGTTATATTATATGTAATTTCGTCAGCAAGTTATACTGTGCTTCTTAACGGGGAGCCACGAGGCTTCATCTTTCCAACCCGCAGCATAAAACAAGGCAACCCTTTATCGCCGTACTCGTTCTTATTTTGTGTTGAAGGCCTATCTGCCTTGATCCGAAAAGCGATTGAGTCACAACAACTTTAAGGGGTGCTATCTTGCCATGGTGGGGTTAGTATCTCCCACTTGCTCTTCGCCGACGACAGCCTGTTGTTTTGTCCAGCTCTCCATTCAGAATGTAGTAACCTCCTCCATGTCTGAATATGTATGAAAGAGCCTCGGGCCAGGCTATTAACTGGCAGAAAACAGCCTTATTTTTCAGCCCAAATACAGACCGGATGGTGAGGGATGACATTCGCAGGTTGCTAAATGCCTAGATAGTAACGTAGGGTTGCCAATGGTGGGAGGAAAAAATAAGGCCAACACGTTTAAGGACCTTCGGGAAAGAATAGCAAAACGGGTCACTGGTTGGAAAGAAAAGCTTATTTCGAAAGCAGGGAGAGAGATTCTGATTAAAACGGTGGTGCAAGCAATACCAACATACTCAATGAGCCTGTTCAAGCTTCCAAAAGGCCCATGCAATGACATTAACTCTCTCATTGCTAAGTATTGGTGGGGAAAAACAAGCAACGAGAGAAATATACACTGGATAAACTAGGAACAGTTGTGTAAGCCTAAGAAAAAGGGTGGAATGGGCTTCTGGAATATTAATGCCTTCAACTTGGCTATGCTAGCGAAACAGGCATGGAGGTTACTCAATCAGCAGAATTCCTTGTTCTTCAGAGTGTATAAGGCTAGATACTTCCTTGCGTGCTCTTTTCCGTAAGCTGAACTAGGGAGCAAGCCATCGTATGTGTGGCGGAGCATATTACAAGCTAGGGATGTAACCAAGTCAAAGTGGAAGGTGGGAAGTGGTAACTCAGTGGATATAGCATGTCACGTGTGGTTGCATTGACCACCATTTATAATAGCTTAATTTTGCATATTTATATCATTATTAGAAAGCATTATCATACCTATTTTGAGTTAATTCATGCATTTTATAGTTGGTTTTGGAATAATTATGAATAATCAATTTTGTGAAATTTTGTGCTTAATTGGATTTTAATGCGTGAACTTGTCCTTTGTAGGATAATGAAATTAAATAAGTAGATTTGTGCAAAGAAGAAATCTAATGAATTTTACTTTTACAAGGATCATGATGAAGTCAAAGAAGGCCAATACAATTAAAATCAAGTCCAATTGGAGCAAAAAATTAAAGGAAATTTACACCAAATCCAAGTCCAATTCGGATTAGGATTCCAACATGCGCTCCAGTTAGTATTTGGAGCATAACTTTCGACTCAAATGGTCAATTGAGATGATTCAAGTTGGGCTAGAAACCTAACTTAAAGGACTACAACTTTGTAGGTTTATCAAAAGCCCGAATTCTGAAGTTAAATGGGCCTAAAACGTCAGTTAAGTGAAGCCTTAAAACTTAGGATTTTCTCCAAACGTCGGTTAGGTTTCTTAAAATTTCTTTACAGTTTTTGGAGTTTTATTTGTGTTATGGCTTGCTAGAAGCCTTGCTAAGGCAAGGGGTGAAATCCAACTGTTTATTGGTATGTTCTTAGCAATTATTTTATGGTTTTTATGTTTATGTTATTATGTTTTTGATTGATTTACTCATCTAGAAAAGTGTTTAGTTCTATATAATTCTTTGATTTATCGTAGACTCCGAGCATGTTAAATGCTTAGTATTTCCTGCGAACAAATTCACAATTTTTGTTTTGCCTTAAATCAATCAATTTCATAAAACTACTTTAGACAATTAATTCTTGAGATTTTATTGTTAAATCATCCGACTAAGATCATCCTTCATATGAATTTTAGTTGAGTTATAAAATAAATATTGTTAAGACTACCAATAGATATGTTGTGTATACATCCCTAAACCTTAGCGCCTTAATATGTTGTTATTTTTTCTCAATTTAAATTAAATTTACTAAACCATCAAAAATCTCTTCAATTAAACTTTATAATTTTAGTTTTATTCTCTTGTAGTTTGCTAATCAACTCCCTTTTCTCTGTAGATTCGACCTCGGACTTACCAAGTTATTATTTCGCGACAATTCTACACTTAGGAGCATTATTTAAGTTGTAGCAAGTTTTGGCACCATCGTCGGGGATTAGGCGATTAGAAAAGCGTTCCACTTCTTTTGGAGATGTTTTCGACATTAAATTTCTTCGCATATTTTACGAAGGTGAGGGAGTTGGTGGATGTAGCTACAGGTCAGTGGGACAAAGCAAAACTAGCATATTGGTTCTAAAGACATACATGTGATGACATTCTACGAATACATTTAAATAACCTGCATGGCAATAATGTACTCGTCTGGAAGGAGAACAAGCCCGAGATTTATGGTCAAAACAGCGTATGGTGTGGTGCAGAGACTGCTCATCCCTCCGGGTGGGGACCACTTTATGGCTAGCGTGAATGGATGGGTCTGGAAGTCGGTGTGGGTACTCAATGCTCCTATAAAGGTAAGGAATTTCCTATGGAGGGCATGTTCTAATATCTTGCCAACCCGTGACTACACAGAAAAAAGATGCAAGTAAAGCCTCTTTGTGTGGTGTGCCACCGACATAGAGAAACCGTATGCCATGCTCTTTGGTAATGCCCCTTGGCTTATAATATGTGGGGACTAGTCAGTGGTAAGATTCAGAAAAGCAATGCCCATGCAACAAATTTTTTCCTTTTGACGCGAAGCATGTTGGAGAGGCTACCAAAAGATGAGATGGAGCGATGGACGATGATTGCATGGGCAATATGGAGGGTATGTAACAAGTTTTGTTTTGAGGACTTCCAGCCTAGACCTGAAGCTATCCTTCGCTAGGCTACTACGTCCATTCCGCATGAATATCAAAAGTTAGTGGCAAACTAAAGGACACATTAGCTGTTGAAGGGATGGGTGTAATGATGTTCTTGTTTCTTTCTTTGTCCTGGGTGTCAGGCTAGTATGAATAACCCCCGAGCACATCAGGACCCTTAACTTTTTATACTTTTTATTTCATTATTTTAATACAAATTCTACATTTTCAGTCAAAAAAAATGTCCCTAAAAAAATTTGATAATGAAAAAAAAAATATATATTAAACTGGCCTCACAACCTATTTTAATAATTTTTTCTTTTTATGAAGCTAGCCCATAGCCTAAATTAATGGGCTATTTTATAAACCTTGAAGGCCCAAATTAAGGACACACGCAGGGTTGTTCTCCACTTCTCCTCCCAACATCTTCTGGAGAAGTGGTAGCTGTAAGCCTGTAAATATGTGCAAATTCTGAATAGAGAGTGGCTTTATCATATAATGGATATGCCAAGTAATTTGAATTTAGATCTTTGTATAGTCGAGAAAAACACAAGGAGTTGCTAGCTTTGACCAAGGTCCTCAGAGTGGATCGCAGATGGGACTCCGGTTTTGGATCAAATGAAGGCAATAACAAATTCTATTTGAAAAACAAATTGAAATAAAGGCTCATTCATTCTTCTTCTTCTTTTTTTTTTTTGAATCCAAGGCTCATTCATTCAAAAATGCCTCGGGGAACATGTCCTTGCTATTGCTTATAATAAGGATTTAATAATCTAAAATTGGCTGCAAGGGTTGCCAATGCACTAACATAACCGCAACAAAATAGGCCCAGTAGCCCATTTCTAAGGCCTTGACCCTGATCCAGAGTCAATCAACTTGGTCCAATCCCAAAAGCCTCATTTTATACCCAAGACCTCTTCCCAAATATTTGACTTATGCATCATGTATCAGTGATTAAATTCATTCCCGAGTTAGGCCATCTTGAAGGTTTAAATATCGTAAGTCTTTTCAACAAAAAAAAAAAAAAAAAAATCATTCCCGAGTCTTCCTTAAGAACAAAACAAACATAGAGAACAAAGTTTACATTACTCTTTTTTTTTTTAAGGCCAAACAAGCTTCATAAGAAAAAATTTTGGGCTTTGAACCCAAATTCAGTTGTTGGCACAACATTATGTTGAGAGAATATTTGATATTTACAATTTAGAGCATCGATGTAATAAAAAAAAAACTTATTTTAAGCTCTCAAAAATTATTTTATCTCTTATCAAAAAAATAAAAATTTATTTTATCGATTTTTACTTATTAATCAATACACTCAATATTTTATATTTTTATTTTTACATATAACCTAGTAAAATAATATAAACCATACCATCAAATAATTTAAAAAATTTTGTTTCTGACTCCTCTTCCATCTCTCTTTCCTCTCTTCCTCTTTGTCTCTTTCACCTCTAATATATTTTTTTATGTTTACAATATATTTAAGAACGCACTATTAGCGGTTGCTAAAAAAAAAATTAGCTATAAATAATCTTAATTTTTGGGGTATTGATTGGAAAAATAGCAACCGGTGATTTTTACAAACCAATGCTAATGTTCTGAGGAGTAAAGATAGCTCTCAAATCTGAACCAATATTTCAACGCTAGTCTATGGGCACAACAGAATCATCAAAACAAAATCGTGTAAAACTAATAAAAATTAAAAGTTACCCTTTATTTACATCCGGATCACTAGCAAAAAAGCAAAAGCTAAAAGACTATAGCATTGAAAAAAAGTACATATCATAGATCTCTCTCTACATCGAGGAGATTTATAGAAAAAAAAAAAAAAAAAAAAAAGTGATACTGTATGTTACTGAACCACCAAATGTCTGGCACACACGGTGCAAGAAAACTTGCGCTTGGTTCTGAAATAGAGAGGTAGAAAACAGAACCTCCACTGGGTCTCAACATCCATGGCTTGTATCATTCCTCCACAGTATGGACACGCCCCTGGTGCTGGTTGCCTAGCCAAAACCCTCTCATCTTGATCGCACACAAACACCAAACACATCTTTCTTTCTGTCTTTTGATTTCTTTTGGCTGAGAGAATTCAGAAAAAAAATAAATTGAAGTTTAGCGTAAAGACTAGGTTGATTGCTGTTTGGGGTTTTGGGGAGTCTAGAACAATTTAGCTGGGTCTGGGACTCAAATTGCCCATTTGGGTTCCTGGAAAGTAAGTGGAATTGACTTTGCGTATGAAGCGCGTTTTGAAATTTTCTGAAGTTCTAACCTGCCCCAAATTCACACTTCTTATCTTTTTGAAGAATCTTATCTAGTCATACTGGGGCCTGGCGCGGTATGTCACGCGTGTTTTACACCAAGTTTTTTTAGGATCTAATATATGCTCTAGTCAATTTTTTAATAAATAATTTTATAAAAGTATTAACATTACTGTTATAAAAAAATATAAAAAAGTGCTCAGAATTTTTTTTTTTAATATAAGATAGAATTTCTATTTTAGCATAATCTAAGTGTACATGTATGTGAAACTCCCTTTTATAAATTTGAATTCCGACTTTTACCTCTCACACTCCACAAATATTTATATTTACGAAGTAACCACCGTATTAAGAGTACGCGATGATAATTATTTTATCTTTAATCATAAAAAGTTTCTAAAAATAATTTCTAAACTAATACCTTTTTTGTTAACTTTTCACTTTTTTTAATGAGTTTGGTTGACTAGTACCCTTCAGGAATTTACATTGATCATTTTAAAAAATATTTAAAGAAAAATTTATGAAAAATATAAAAACCAGTAAAAAAAATTAGATTTTTTTTTTTTTTTTTGCTTTTTCCATAAAAAAACTTTTAAAATAATTTGTAAATCAAAATATTTAAAGCATCAGTTTCTTTTTTTAACTTATAAGTCACACCTTAATCTGGTGTAGAACTATGTTGAGACTAGGGCCCATATCTTCAACAAACTTTAATACTTTGTTAATCAAAATATTTAAAGCATCAGTTTCTTTTTTTAACTTATAAGTCATACCTTTATCTGGTGTAGAACTATGTTGAGACTAGGGCCCATATCTTCAACAAACTTTAATACTTTTGTTTTTTAGAGTTTTAACCTATAGCATTCGCTTCCGATAATAGCTCTTTATTATCAAATCAAGACACCAATTAGTTTTTGGTGTAGGCGGAAATTGAACCTCAAATCTCTTATACAACCATAAGAAACTTTACCAGTTGAGCTAAATGGAACTCACACAAACTTTAATTTTTAGTTTACTTGTATTATATATTATTATTATTAACATTAAATCTTAATAGAGTTTGGTCTCTCAAATTATAAAGTCCCTCGCGCGGTATAAATAAATAAATAAAAGCCAAGAACCTTATTTCTCTTTAGTAGCACCTCTTGGTTTTCTAACAAACACGGTCCAAAATCCAAATCCAATTACAAGAGCAGGGTAGCCCATTTGAGTTGGCTGAGTTCATTCTAGCTTTGGGTATAAAATACTTAACAACGATGACTATAGCCCATAGGCAGCTATCTCAAGTTCAATTTAGCTAGCAAGACTATGTTTTTACTTATTAGCTCTTGCAGCATGAAGGTCCAAACGCCACTTTTCCTGGGCTTAACAATCTAATTCAAACTGACCGAATGGAGCTTACCCTTTTCATCCCATCTTTATATATTGCTTTGTTTGTTTCGCAGAATACTTCTATAAAGATAATTTTTTATATTTTTTAATATTTGATAGCATTAAAAAAATCAGTCAATGAACGACTATCTTTAATCGATAAAAACCCTAATAAAAAGAAGGCTTATTTTCTATCGCTTGTTGTCCAATAAAAATATTCAGAAAACAAGCTCTTTCCCTAACGGCTCTTAACCCCTATTTATGTTCTCTTCTGTTTGGTTGTGAAAAAATATTGGTTTGGCGCTCTTTCACTCTTTTCACGATAAGCACTCTCAAATCTTCTTTTTTCTTCACTTTTCCTCTCTTCTCAGTTCTCACACCCACACTGTCACTCTCTGGCCTCTTCTCTTTCCATTGATTTCACTTTTTGTTTGTCTCTCTTTTCTCCCTGTTTCTCTTCCCTCTATAGCACTATTATCTGATAAGTTTTTTTTTTTTTTTTCTCCCTCACAGACCTATTAGTAGCTCTTCCTTGCAAGGACAAACAAATCTGCAATGGTACTTTTTTCTTTGTTTTCTCCCTCACAGATTTGGTGTTCAACTCTTGTGTTTATTTGTTTTCTATTTGTATAGTATGTTGGCTTTGTATGGGCTAGTGCTACATATTTTTATGCGTGTTTATTCATTTACATAATTGCATAGGTTATAGTCCATTAATTTACATAATTGCTTTACATAATTGCATAATTTATAATTGCATAGATTTTATGCGTGTTCATTCATTTTTATGCGTGAAGCCAAAACCAATAGGGTCTTTTAATATAACCACCCCACATGATTTTTAGGATGTGTGAAATCCCTTTTTCTCTTTAGTCAATTGACAAGTGCAATAGGAATTTTAGCGTTTCCAGAGTAGTGTGACAGTAAAACAGGCTGCTTCATTATAATCAGTAGTGTTTCCAGAGTAGCGTTTCTTGAGAATCCTTATAATCAACTGATGTGTGCAGTAGGAATTTTACTGTCACACTACTTGGCAAGTGTTACTTATCATCATTATAAGGATTCTCTGATGTGTGAATGATTTACCAATAGCATTGCAGTGATTTATATTGCTATACTTATCATTATATACCTATATACTTATCATATAACATTGAATTTTTTTCATTCCTTTGTTCCAAAATATTGCTATTAACAGTAAATTTTTTTCATTCATTTTTTCCATGAATTTTTTTCATTCCTTTGTTCCAAAATATATTAGATAATCGATATTCTTGTACATATGTTCCATGAAAATTTTATTTTTAAGTGTCTTTTTTAAGTATACATTTAATTTATAATTATCATATTTTTGGAATGTAGATGGATAACCCATCATTTTCTGCCCCCATCATCTGTCATTGCTTTGGGTGTTGTTCTTTGAAAGGGCTAAGATCTAGGAGTGTTATACCTAGAGAACCTCATGTCAATCGAGACTATGAAAGAGAGTCATATATGAGTGATATTTTTTATAGAGGTGATGCGTGTTGTGTCCATAATATAAGGATGAGACCCTTTGCTTTTTATGCACTATGTAGAATTTCGGGTGAGAATAATTTACATTAAGAGACCATTCACATGTCTATTAGAGAACAAGTGTTAATTTTTTTACACATTAGTGGGCATAATGTGAGGTTTCAAGTTGTTGGTGGGAGGTTTTGTAGATCAGTTGAGACAGTGCACCAATACTTTAAGCATGTCCTTAGAGCAGTTCTACAATTGTACAAACATGTGATTAGACTACCTGACCAAGATACAACCTTGTAGATAAGGAATAGCAATAGGTTTAGCCCCTATTTCAAGGTAAGTTTTGAAAGCTTTCATTTTCCTTTTTTTATACGTATAAAGATGTACAATGAATGTAACTTATATTAGTCGTAATTAGGATTTTGTGGGAGTGATTGATGGAACTCATGTTCCTACGTCTATTCCACTTCAATTCAAGGAAGGTTTTGCAGCCGAAAGGATGGAACAACACAAAATGTCCTTGCTGCTACTACCTTTAACTTAAAATTCACTTATGTATTAGCTGGTTGGAAAGGAAGTGCACATGACTCAAGTGTCTTAAATGATGCATTATCTAGGCAAAGGGGATTAAAAATTCCTGAAGATATTATAGGACTAGAAAGTGATTTTATTATAGATACTAGCTTCGGGAGTGATTTCTTTTCCTTTTTTACTATAAACGTGTAGGTAAATATTATCTTTGTAATGGTGGTTATGGAGTTTGAAAAGGAATTATCTCCCCTTATCGTGGTGTTCGTTATCGTAGGGGTGATAGGCCAGGAGCCCATATCTATATGCATATTGGGTCAGGGGCCCAATCCGAGGACGTTAATCAGTCCAAGGATGGGTAAACACTTTCATAAGGACCGGTGTTAGTAAGTGAGGAAGTGAAATCTGATTAAAACCATTCAGAAGGGTGGTCCGAGGAAGAATCCTTCCTCGGCTGAGCAAGGCCGAGGTCAGAGGGTGTGGTCTGCCATCAAGAGTAGCATTCTAGATCATTCCATGGATGAGGATAAGTATCAGGAAGGAACAGATTTAAGGGGAGCCATAAAATATCTCCTTGGAGGGCTGCTACCACCGTATTGAATACTCTGCAGCTAACTCTCTGGCCGCATCTATGAGGATGTGATGCCTAAACAGTAACTTTCAGCCTTACAGCTATTATCTAAAGACTTCAAGAAGATGCTGATGGGACAAGGATTAATACCAACAATCTGATCTGCACGTGGAAGATGGGAATGAAAGGGGAAGGTAGTATAAAATAGAAGAGATACCCTGAGAAAAAGGGATCGAGAAATTAAAAGAAAAACACTGTAGCAATCAATAGTTGAGCTTGTAATCACACTTGAGAGAAATATATAAGAATTGATCTCCTCGGACTGTGCCGAGGATAATTTTCTTTAGATTAAACTAGTCTATCTTCATTTTCTTGTCATCTGGATACACTTTGACTGTTGTCTGATTCACTAAAGCCCAGTTTTCCAACCTATCCTCTACAAATTCATTGTATTGAGCTTTTGGGGCCTAAGTCCATTCATCCCTTAGGCCAAGGTCTCAAATTGCGTCCTTACAATTGGCATCTTCTGTGGGAAAGATTTTGGTGTTGTAGTGAGTCTGATGTTCAATTATGGTAGGTTCAGGTCTAAACCAAGCGAAGTTTAAGGGGTCCCAACGTCAAGATCACTTTCTCCATCTTGAACAAGAGAGGGACCGCAAGGGAAGTGTACACACTACCCATACAAGCATGAGCCAATCTCGAGGTAGGGGTTGCGTCTCCCACTAGGAGAACGCCAGAAACTTGCAGCAGGAGATTGATCATTTGAAGAGAAAGCTACGCCGTAAGCAGAGGAGGAGGACTCCTTCAAGCTTGAGGTCACCCTCTGATGATGATGACAACTATAGGCCCAGGTCAAGGACTCTACCTAGTGAGTCTTTCTCATACAATGATGACCACCAGTGTAGGCGTAAGGGTAAAAATCCATCCTGCAAAGGTCTAGGGAATGACACCATGAGTAAGGCGTTGAACCAGATTTCTAAATCACCCTTCACACTCAGGATTGAAACCGGAAGACTTCCTCATCGTTTCACTTAGCCAACATTCACCATGTATAATGTTCATACAAACGCTATGGAGCACATAAGTCACTTCAACCTGAAAATAACTGTACACTCTAAGAATGAGGCCCTAATGTGCAAAGTATTCCCATCCAGCTTGGGGCTTATGGCGATGAGGTGATTTGATGGCCTAGTTTTAGGTTCTACTGATTCCTTTAAGGAGCTCACCCGAGCATTTGGATCTCGTTGTATCACTTGTAGTAGGATTCCTTGGCCCTTGGATTCCCTATTATCCATGTCCATGAGAGAAAGGGAGGAGGCCTAGAAAATGTACTCGGACAGATATTAGGAGATGTTTAATGAGATCGATGGGGACTTTAATGACATGGCCATAAAGACTTTTAAGGTCGGCCTGCCTGCCAAGCACGATTTAAGAAAGTCCTTGACCAAGAAGCCCGTCAGGAGTGTTTATTAGCTTATGGATCGTATTAATGAGTACAAGCGGGTTAAGGAAGATCAGCTGCAGGGCAAAGGAAAGGAAAGGCTACGGCTATCCCTCAAGAGATGAGGGATTTCAGGTCGGATCGCTATAACAATAACAGACCCCGAAGGGATTTTGCTGGGGCAGTCTGGGTCTACGGCTCCTCAAGTGGTTAACACGATGTTCTGAGAGCCAGTACATCAAGTTTAGAGAAGATCAAGAATGAACCATACTTCAAATAGCCAAATAAGATGGGAGGAGATCCTATGAAGTGCAACCAAAGTCTTCATTGCCAGTACCATCAGGAACGAGGGCATACCACCGAGGACTGTAGAACTCTATGGAATCATCTGGAGCAACTGGTCAGGGATGGAAAGTTACAATAGTTTCTATATCAGCCCAATGGGCAAGGAGACCAAGCAAGGTCAGGGGCTCAGGGTAATGCCTTTTCAGGTCTTCTTATGGGCATAATTAATGTCATCTTTGCTATTCCTAAAAGAACTGGTTCTCATCTGTCCAGGGTGATGTTTGTAGTTCGGCCACTCGTCGAGGACTCTAAATCTGAGCTAAAAAAGGCTAGAGTGAAGATCCGACCAGCATTGAATTTTTCGAACAAGGACGAGATTAGGACCATATAGCCATAGGATGATGCTTTAGTGGTCACCCTCAGGATAGAGGGGTATGATGTGAAGAGGGTATTGGTGGATCAGGGCAGTGGTGCAAAGATTATATACCATGACTTGTACAGAGGGTTGAACTTGAAGCTTAAGGATTTGACGGTCCATGATTCACCTTTGGTAAGCTTTAATGGAAAAGTTGTCATTCCAAAGGGTCAGATTAGATTGCTCATGCAGGCAGGTTCGGAGGTGATAGAGGCAGACTTTATTGTGGTGGATGCTTATTCCCCTTACACTGCCATTATGGCAAGGCCCTGGCTCCATGCCCTAGAGGCCGTCACTTCGACTCTGCACTTGAAGGTGAAATATCCCTCTGGGGACCAGATTGAAGAGCATGTGAGGAGTCAATCCATGGCTAGGCAATGCCTCGTGGCTGCAATTATGCGTTAATCTGAAGCTCAGTCCTTGGCCTCTGCTGAAAGGGACTCATAGCAATCAAGGACTCCGGTGTTACCCTTGGATGGGATAGCCCAGGAAGCGAAGTGTGAGGATTTAGAGAAAGTTGTTATTGGTGATGATCTAGAGAATTTTTTCCAGGTCGGAGCTCAACTGCTTCCTCAGGAGAAAGAATAGTTGATAAAGTTTCTCAGGAGAAACATTGACTTGTTCGCATGGAATGCTTATAAAGCCCCTAGGGTAGATCTGAGCTTCATTTGTCATCATCTGAATGTCAATCCATCTGTTACCCCTAAAAAGCAACCACCTCGGTGCTTATCTAAAGACCATTCTGATGCTGTCAAAGACGAGGTGATGAACCTTGAATAGGCCGAAGCTATTAAGGAAGTAATCTACCCTGAATGGTTAACTAATACAGTGGTAGTGAAGGAGAAGAAGAATGGGAAGTGGCGGGTGTATGTAGACTTCACAGACTTTAACAAGGCCTGTCCAAAGAACCCCTTCCCCATACCTCGGATTGATCAATTAGTTGACACAACGGTAGGCCATCCTTGGATGAGCTTTTTGGATGCCTTTCAAGGATACCATCAGATACCTTTAGCTTTAAAGGATCAGGAAAAGACAGCTTTTGTCACTCCTACTGGGAATTACCACTACAAGGTGATGTCATTTAGTATAAAGAATGCAGGGTATACTTATCAGAGAATGATGACCAGGATGTTCAAGCCACAACTTGGAAAAAACATCGAGATTTATATAGACAACATGGTGGTCAAGAGTAAGCAAGAATCCGAGCATGTTAATGACCTCAGAAGTATCTTTAAGATCTTGAGGAGACACAAACTGCGACTTAATGCTTATAAGTGCTCTTTTGGTGTCGGATCAAGGAAGTTCTTGGGATACATGGTTACACACCACGGAATTGAAGTCAATCCAGACCAGATTAGAGCAATTAACAGTTTATAGCCACCTCGAAATCTTAAAGAGGTCCAGAAGTTAACAGGAATAACTGTTGCCCTAAACCAATTCATCTCTCGATCAGCTGACAGGTATAGGCCATTCTTCCAGTTGTTGAACAAGTGGAAGGGATTGAATGAACCAAGGAGTGCGTCCTAGCCTTCCAGCAGTTGAAGGAATACCTATTTCGGCCACCCATTATGTCCAGGCCCGAGGTGGATGAAGTTTTGTTTGCTAATATTGTAGTGGCCTCCCATGCGATGAGCTTGGTGCTGATACGGGTTAATGGTGGTGTACAGAGGCCAGTTTATTATGTGAGCAAGTCACTACATGAAATCGAGGTCCGTTACCTACCACTGAAGAAGGCCATTTTGGCAATGGTGCATGCTACACGTAAGCTCTCCCACTACTTCCAATCACATACCGTTGTTGTTCTAACGCAACTTCCTCTTAGATCTCTACTAAGGAGTGCTGATTACACAGGGAGGATAGCCAAGTGGGCACAATCCTAGGGGCTTTTGATATTAAGTACATGCCTCGCACCTCTGTCAAGGGTCAAGTCCTCGCTGATTTGGTGGCCGAGTTTGCTGAAACCCTATTTGAAGAAAAAGTTAAGAAGCAGGACATAAATAGAAAATCAGTTGGCATGGTCTCCCTGCAAGAACCCTTACCCTAGAAAGTATATGTTGATGGTGCAGCGAATCACAGAGGGTCTGGAGTGGAGCTAGTTTTGATATCTCTCAAAAGGATCACAATTAAGAAATCCTTGAGATTGGGTTTCTCGGCCACAAACAATGAAACTGAGTATGAAGCTTTGTTGGTAGGCATGACTATGGTCTAGAAAATGGGAAGAAAGGCAGCGGAGATGTTTTCAGATTCAAGACTAGTTGTAGGCCAGGTGGGAGGAGAGTTGGAATCCAGAGAACTCAGAATGCAGGAATATTTGAACCAGGTTTGACACATACAATCAGGATTTGAATCTTTTAATTTATCGCAAATTCCTAGAAGTGGAAATACACATGCTGACTCTCTTGCCATACTTGCGACCTCCTCGGCACAAAGTTTACCTCAGGTGATCTTTGTAGAAGACTTGAGTAAACCTACTGAGATAGGGAGAAACGTGGCTCATATTCATCAAATTAGGATGGGTCCTAGCTGGATGGACTCTATTGTATTATTCCTTAAGGAAGGCTCCAAGGTTTTGGTTGTCCAAGGACTAAAAATTGTACAAACGCTCTTTTTCTGGGACATACCTACTATGCATACACCTTGAAGCATCGGAGTTGCTCCTTAAAGAGTTGCAAGAAGGAATTTGTGGAAGCCACACAGGAGGCAGATCTCTGTCTTACAAAGCCCTCACTCAGGGGTACTGATAGCCAAACATGCAAAAAAAAGTACAGGAGTTTGTGAAGAAGTGTGATCAATACCAAAGATTTGCACCAAATATTCACCAACCGAGGGGAGTCCTTAATCCTCTGTCCAACCCTTGGCCATTTGCTCAATGGGGTTTGGACATTGTAGGTCCTTCCCTAAGGCAGCTGGAAATAAGAGGTATTTGCTAGCTGGTACAGATTACTTCATCAAGTGGGTTAAAGCCGAACCATTGGCAAACATTAGGGACGTGGATGCCAAAAGATTTATTTGGAAGAATATTGTCACTTGGTTTGGAATGCCTCGTACACTTATCTTGAACAATGGTCTTCAATTTGATAGTAAGGCTTTTAGGAAGTATTGTTGTGATCTAGGCATAACAAATAGATATTCCACCCCGGCGTATTCACAAGGGAATGGACAGGCCGAAGCTGTCAATAAGGTCATAGTGAATGGGCTCAAGAAGAAACTGGAAGACGTGAAGGGAAAATGGATGGAAGAGTTGCCACACGTCCTTTGGACATATTGGACTACACCTCGCAGGTCCACTAAGGAGACGCCCTTTTCAATGACTTATGGGACCGAGGCTGTCATCCTTCTAGAGACTGGGTTCCCAACGCTAAGAACGAGTTCTTTTATCCTGAGCAACAATGATGGGCTGTTAAGGGAAAGCTTAGACTTAGTTGAAAAGCGAAGAGAAAATGTCATAGTCCAATTGGCTTATTATCAACACAAACTTAAGTAAGGATATGATGCTAATGTGAAACTAAGGCCATTAGTGCCTGGGGACTTGGTATTGAGAAAGGTTGTGAGTACTGCAAAGAACCCGGCATAGGGGAAATTAGGGCCCAACTGGGAAGGGTCATATCGCATCACCTCGGTGGCTGGAATAGGTGCGTATTGTCTTGAAGATCTAGATGAAAAAGTTATACCACGCCCCTGGAATGTAAACAACTTGAAAAGATATTATTATTAATGAAAGTTTCCATTGCCATGTTTTGATTTATTACATTGTATGCCATGCGCCTTATTATCTATCTAAGTATTAAACAAAACCTTAACTATGCCTGACTCCTCAAACTCCATATTTTGGGTGATTTAATACTTGCTAACATTTATCTAAGTATTAAACAGAATTTTAGCTATGCTTGGCTCCTCGAACCACGTACTTTGGGTAAATTAATACTTCCTAACATCTATCTAAGTATTAAACAGAACCTTAGCTATGCCTGACTCCTCGGACCACATACTTTGGGTAAATTAATACTTTTTAACATCTATCTAAGTATTAAGCAGAACCTTAGCTATGTCTGACTCCTCGGACCACATACTTTGGATAAATTAATACTTCTTGGCATCTATCTAAGTATCAAATAGAACCTTAGCTATGCCTGGCTCCTCAGACCACATACTTTGCATAAATTAATACTTTCTGACATCTATCCAAGTGTCAAACGAAACCTTGGTCATGTCTGGTTCCTTGGACCACATACCTTGGGTAAATTGATATCTTTTAATCATTCTACTAAGTATTAAACAAAACCTCAGTTATGTCTAGTTCCTCGGACCATCTACTTTGGGTAAATTAATACTTCCTATCATGCTGCTAAGTATTAAACAGAACCTCAGTTATGTCCGGTTCCTCGGACCTTCTACTTTGGGTAAATTAATACTTTTTATCATTCTGCTAAGTACCAAAGCAAAGCCTTTGCCATACTTGGCTCCTCGGACCACGTGCCTGAGTTAAGTTGGTGTTACTTGCTAAATATTTGAATGTCAAATGGGGTCAACCATTCTACATTGCAAAGGTCTTCATTGTGGTAACATGTTTAAAAGAAAATGCTCATGAGCATCACTTAAATCATTTGTAGGAATATCTATATTTGTTTAAAAATTAATTGCTCATCTAATCCACTAAACCTACTAATGAGTGGAGGAGTGAGTAGAGTTAAACCTGTATGTATACTACATCAATGTGTACGTTTTTAAAGCTAAGTTTATACCTCGCCGAGACAGGGAACTTAGCAGATTTAACTTATATTGATGCTAATCATATAAGGTGTGATAACTGTGCTACCTCTTTTGCAAATAAGTGAATGGGGATGATCTCATTATCACGGTCATCAAGTGTTATATAAGATAGAAACTATATCAGCATTTGTATAAGAATCACAAGAATAAAGAAGATGTTCATAAATTTCATTAATTAAAGCCTCGAAAGAAGGCAGACTGAGTACAAAAGAGTAACTTAATTACAAGCTTTGAAAATAAAAATAGAAGTAAAAAAAAAAAAAAAAAACTACACTCTTAAACTACTTTTTTGTTACAATCTTTTCCTTTGGTGAACCCTTGGTAGATTGGGAAAGTGCTGCCTCAGAAGATCCTGAATCTTTACTCTTGAGGTCATCCTTGGCAAGCAATTGGAGAGTTGCTAGGATTATCTCCATTGAAGAAGGCACCTTTTTTTCTTTAGCTTGATCTTGAGCAACAACAAGGGGCTTGGTGGCATCAGGGGCCATTCCTTTATTAGAATCAGTCTCCTTTTCAGCATCCCTTTGCTGCTGGGCCACCTCGGAAGGGTTGTCGGAGGAGGCTGAGGCCTTTGCTGGACTGGTCTTGCCCACTTGAGCGACCTCGGAGGAGGTATCAGTCCAGAGCTAGCCAGTCCAGATGCTCGGATGGCGGGAGGGTAGTATATGCTCTCTGCCTTCCTAAGTACTAAATAATCCCTAACCCCAACTTGGTTGAGAGCCTCATTCCATACTTGGAAACAGTAGTTCCTACATACCCTCGAGACCTCAGCCCTGAAGGCTTCCTCGATCTCCGCCACGCCTACGTCATACCCTTCCTACTCGACCTAATCCATGGCCCTCTCTGCTTCTTCCCTTGCCTTCTCGGCCTACTCCAGCTTCTTCTTGAGGGCGATGACCTATCTCTTAGAGGCAGCCAGCTGATCCTCGGCATTGCGAAGGAGCGCCCGTTGGCTTTCAGCCGAACTCTACACTCTTTTTGTCCCTCTTTACCTCGGACAATTTATTCTTCATTTCACTTATTCTTTTTTCGGCTAGATTGAAGGCCTTCACGGTGGCATTGCGCCTCCCCTCTTCTTCCTTCATCTGGCAGTAACAAAAATTGGTAATCTCCTCTGCCCGGAACACGACTTGAACGGCCTGCCGAGGAAAGAAACTTAGTAAAAGGAAGAAAGAAAAGGGAACTTGTAAAACAAAAAAAAAAAACAAAAAAAAGAGCGCAAGTTGAAAGACTTACCAATGCGAGGTTCCTTTTTAGACTAAGGAAGACCTCATGCCTCCTCAGGGACCTTATATCGGCCATGTCTTCAGGGAGCAGCAATGCCTGCTCCACCGCGTCGACTACATAGCCGGCTTTCCCTCCTTGGAAGTCCCTGATGGAGGCATTCGCGGGCAGAGGAGCTCTGTCCAGCATTGGTGTGGGGGTCCAAAACTGAGGTGCAACTTGAGGGTCACTCCTCTGGTCAGCGCCCTTTTGCCCCAACCTAACTTGTTTGGCCCCTCTTTAGGCCTCCTCCTCTTGGGAAGGGTGGTTTTTTCCTCCTTCCACAACCTCCTTACCATTCTGCTCCCTTTTCCTTTTAAGGTCAGCGGGTTCAAGCCGGACGATTTGGGTGGGTGGAGGAGTGGAAGGCCTGGTCTAGGCTGCCTTCCCGGGAGCCGTCCCCCTAGGCTGGGACTCCAATAATTCTTGAAGGATGGACCTCGGCTTGTGCTGAATTCCTATGTCGCCTAATATGTTAGGAGCTTTTTGGCTATAGCTAGATTGGGCTGGGGAAGGAAGCTTGAGGTCGCCAATTGAGGACTCTGGGGACAGAGGTTGATTAAAAACTTCAAACTCGTCCTTAGAGTTAGACACCTCTACTACTTCCTCATTTTTTTTCTTCTTTTCCTTTTATGATGGCAGGATACGTAGAAGTGGCCTCTCTGGTTGTATATTGTGGTGGCAAGGCTACTTTTGGAATGCCTTTTGGTATGGGCTCAGTGGTGAGCGTGCCTTCTAAGACAGGACCAAAGAGAAGGAAGCCTAAGCCCTCAATTGGCCGTCTGTGTGGATGAACACCTTAGCCATCAAAATCTTGTCCAAGCTCTCATGGTTCACAAGATTGAAGTTGGGAATGGCTATGTTTTTATCTACAAAACCATTAAGAGAAACAAAAAACATCATTAGCAAAGAATAATGCAAATCAAAGGAAATTTCATGTACAAACACAAAAAGGGGGGGGGGTAACTATGAAATTATAAACCTAGACCTAGAACCCTACCTGGTTTCCCCTCTCTCATCGGATAGGGGAGGCCATCGTGCCACTCCTCTGATACGATCAAGAAGTCTTTTTTCAGGACTTTGTTGGAATCAGGGAAGCATTGGATGAGCCTGACCTCGAGGTACCTAGATTTTAGGTAATACCCTTGCCCCGTTAGGTAATGGAGGTTGTAAACCCAATTGACGTCATGGTGAGTGAGGTTTAAGCCCATTCTCTCGTTAAGGGCATTTACACTACCTAAGATTCTAAACATATTTGGGGCATATTGGGTGGGAGCTAACCTGTGAGCCTTAAGATAGTCCCTAGTGACGGTGCCCATAGGAATTCTCATCCTACCCTCTATAAAGGCAATCATCGGGATTATCACTTCTCCCTATTGCCTTTTTTCATGCCACTCTCCCTCCTTACAGAACCTAATGGCTACTCCTGGAGGGATCCTATACTGAGTTCTGAAGTTCTCTAAACCCTCCTCTAAGTCTACTAGATGGGCGAATCTACCCATTCCTAAGA
Source organism: Lithocarpus polystachyus (assembly GCA_033629205.1). Lineage (NCBI taxonomy): Eukaryota > Viridiplantae > Streptophyta > Magnoliopsida > Fagales > Fagaceae > Lithocarpus > Lithocarpus polystachyus. The sequence goes on along the minus strand of CM066173.1, from coordinate 27,048,571 downwards.
AAGGTTTGGAGGAACTAAGAAGATTGAGAGAAGTAAGAGGAGCCGAGGAGGAAAAGACACAAAGAAAAGAAAAATATATGGAAAAATAAAGTGAAGAGGTTTATGAAGACTTAACCAAAAGAAGGAAATTCTCCTTGAACAGTCTCTTGGTATTTGTAAGGGCACTAGTGTGTTGGATAAATTTGCAAGTTCAGTGTATGAGCTCTAAAGTGAAATGAATGCTAAAATCCTCAACCGTTGGATCCGCATCGCACCATAGAACGTGGAGAATATGGAACCGTAAAAATTTAATGAAGACATGTCTCAGATGCCAAAGCGTCAGGAGCGTGCCTTGGGCAGTTGAAAAGGCATCTATACAGTTAGAGGTGATGTAAAATGGGCACTAAAGAATTATAATTACATCGAAATCCTCATTTCTTCCCAAGAAGCCAGAAAGAAGAATCTCCAGGGCCTCTTGTAGGGGTGATAGGCCCAGGAGCCCATATCTAAGTGCATATTGCTAGGGGCCCAATCCGAGGATGGGTAAACACTTTCATAAGGACCGGTGTTAGTAAGTGAGGAAGTGAAATCTGATTAAAACCATCCAGAAGGGTGATCCGAGGAAGAATCCTTCCTCGGCTGAGCAAGGCCGAGGTCAGAGGGTATGGTCTGCCATCAAGAGTAGCATTCTGGATCATTCCATGGATGAGGATAAGTATCAAGAAGGAATAGGACCAGGACCAGGGGGAGCCATGAAATATCTCTTGGGAAGGCTGCTACCATCACATTAAATGTTCTGCAGCTAACTCTCTGTCCGCATTTATGAGGAAGTGATACCTGAATAGTAACTTTCAGCCTTACAGCTATTATCCAAAGATTTTAGGAAGATGCTGATGGGACAAAGATCAATACCAATAATCTGATCTGCATGTGGAAGGTGGAGATGAAAGGGGAAGGTAGTATAAAATAGAAAAGATACCCTGAGAAAAAAGGATCGAGAAATTAAGAGAAAAACACTGTAGCAATCAATAGTTGAGCTTATAATCACACTTGAGAGAAATATATAATAATTGATCTCCTCGAACTGTGCCGAGGATGATTTTCTTTAGATTAAACCAGTCTATCTTCATTTTCTTGTCATCTGGATACACTTTGATTGTTGTCTGACTCACTAAAGCCTAGTTTTTCAACCTACCCTCTACAAATTCATTGTATTAGACTTTTTGGGCCTAAGTCCATTCATCCCTTGGGCTAGGGACTCAAATTGCGTCCTTACAGTTACCATTTGAAAGAGTTTAGTGATAACCCACCAAGAAATGACAATGAATTATTCAATCTTTGCCATTTTTCTTTACGCACACCAAACACTAGAAAACATTCTCAAGCTCATTTTCAAGGTCGTTACCAAACACCGAAAAATGAGATAGTTTTCCAAAAAATGTTCAGTGCAAAATGATCCATTTTCCAAATTATATTAATATTGAAACAAACAGAGCGTATATAAGTAGTGGAGTAGCATTTATCAGACTAAAAGTTATAAGAAAGAGAAATGTTATGTTTACAATACTTTCATAACACTTTTACAACAAATCTTAAGTAGTAGGATGTTATTAGTTATTATGGGTGGGAAAAAAAATAATTTAAGTTGTGAATTCAAATTTGAACTAATAAGAGCATCCACAGCAATGGAGCTATAATTTTAGCTATTTGACACCACAAAAAATTACTTTATTAATTTTACCTACACACATGCTGTAGCAGTGAATCTATTTTAGCTTTCAACGCAATAAAATAATATATATCCACAAACAGCTATTTATTATTATTTTTTCTCACTATTCATCTTTATCTCTGTCTTCTCCCTCGCTTCAATCCACAGCCCCTCACGGCACCACCACCAATCCACAACAGGAAAGAAAAAACCACAAAAAAACTCATTAAAATAACTCATTAAAATAATAATAAAAACATCCACACAAAAAAAAAAAAAAAAAAACTAGCACAGGATAAACATCCACCACCACCACCACCACCACCACCACCAGTCCACAGCAGGAAAGAAAAAACCCCCAACCCTGACCAAACAAAATCACCAATCAAAACAATACATATCGGCGGAACAAATCGATGATGGAGCTAATACCCCAGACCACTATCTAAGCTTGATCGAGAGAGAGAAGAAACAAGACCAAGAGGCATAAAACCCATCATCAAACCCAGACCATCGTCGAACTAGACCAACCATCACTGACCCACTGACCCACGTCATCACCGATCACGCCATCCACGAAACCCACTGACCCATGCCATCGCCGATCACGCGAAAAGAAGAGAGAAAAGATAGCGCAGAGATAGAGAAGGAAGAGAGAGAGCTGAGACTGAGTCTAACGAAAAGAAAGAGAGAAAAGATAAAAAAGGAAGAGAGAGAGAAAAAGAATATTTTAACGAAAAAGAGAGAGAAAAGTTAAATAATATATATATATATATATATATTTAGCTTTAGAGCTACAGTGCACATCTATAAATGAATGTGCACTGTAGCTGAATAGGTAAAAATTTTACCTATAGCTCCACTGCTGCAAAAGGTTTTTAAGTATTTAAGGAGCTAAAAATACTAATATAGCCTTTTAGCACCATTGCTATGGATGCTCTAACAATTTACCGCTTATAATTTGTCATAAAAATATTCTCAGCAAATTATTTTTAGATGAACCTGTTGTCAGCAGATTATGTGCAAGCTTTTATAAATGAGACTCATTTATAAATTTTAGGACTAGGCTCGGGCATAAATAATAATGTTTGTATTTATTCAGCAAAAAAAAAAAAAAAAAAAAACAATGTTTGTATTTGGACTTTTCCTTCACAGTGGGATCCACACATTGACACACCGTGAAGTGGGATATAATTTCTAACCTAAAAGATAAGTCCTTGGGCCAGTCAGGACAGCTTCTTTCATCAATCATTGAATTTCATAATGCCCTATTGTATAGTTTGTAGATGCAACTTCTGTCCACTTCAACTTTTTTGTTAAGTTTCTACCCAAAAAAAAAATTTGTTAAGTTAGCTTTTAAATATTATAAAAACTCAATTATTGAGTCCTCACTTATCTTTTGTATATGAATCCAATTGAAAAACTACAACCACTAATAATATAAAAATAAGCAATATAATTAACTATCAATATAAAAATTTCCCAACATCAACAAAGCTTCAAAAGAAAGTAGGATCCTTTTTTTTTTAATGCAACACAAAGAATGTAGAATCATATACAATAACGTAGGCCAAAAACAATTGAATCCCACTCTGTCGGCCTTATCAGAATGGCATTGAATCCAATATTTTGAGTAAGACCCGTGCCACAACACTATCTACAACTTTGCACATGAAACAATTAATTCATGTGGTGAATTATGAGTGAAAAAATTATAAATTCACTACTTTTTTTTTTTTTTTTCTATTACTCACAACTCATTGACAAAAATTGTGAAATTTGTACTTTTTGAATTCTTATCATCCATAAAGCACCTGGCAATTCAAAGCAGAGAAGTCACGAAAAGCCTCAGGACCATCCACTATTTCCCATTCTACCGTGAAATCTCCATTTCCAACTTCACCTACTTTCCCTATAGCGACCTTTAACCCAAATGACACCGCGTATATTTTCCCATCCACACCATTCACAGCCAAGGGCTTATTCATTTCCCCACTTGGGAACCTTTGCCCACCCACGTACCGCCACGTGTCACAATCAGGATCGTACACCTTCAATGGACAATCTCCATACTCTGATATCACAAACAGCCTGTCACCCAAAACAACACTCAGTCCTGTCCACCCCTCCCTCATCGCTTGACTTGAGTCTCGCCACGTGTCACAATCAGGGTCGTACACTCCACCTCTCGGCGAAAATCTAATGGGCCACGTCCACCCTTCCGTAACGTACATCTTGTTACCGACCACAGCAGAATCGTACCTTTTCAAGCACGTATCCATATTAGCTACTGGAGTCCACGTGTCACCTTCTGGGTCATAGGACTCAACGGCTGTGATCGCCCCAGTTGAGCTGGTCCCACCTCCGCCAACGGTTATGATCTTCCCATTAACACTCCCAGCTGCGAAGCACGATCGTGGGGTCAGCATGGGAGACAAAACCGACCATTGATTGGTTGATGAACGGTACATGATCGTGCTCTGTGTGGAACTCTCCGTATCTGATCCCACCCCACCCAAAACAAAGAGCTTCCCCTGACGTGGCAGTGAGACACACACAAAGCCCGGAGGGCACTCTGGCATCGGAGGCAAGACAAACCAACGGCAGGACCTGGGGTCAAGAGCTTGCCACTGAATCCTGGCCGTTGATTTGTGAAATGCAGAAACGAATACGTAAGGCAAAGAGAGTGAGAGAGCATTTTTGGTGATAAGAAATGTTGGGTTGGTGATGACCCTTTTCCATGAGGAAGAAACTGAACGTACCAAAGATTGTTCTGGGTATGGAACACGAAGAAGACAGAGCTCGACGATGTGGTCTGGTAATCCTAGGATCAACGGCACAGAGTTCTTGTCAGCTTCTTCGGAATCTTTGGTTTCTAGCTTCGATGAAGACCTCGGAATTGTCATTCTTCAAACTGAAGCTTGACAAGGAATAATTATAATAAACTACTTTATGGTTGCTGAACCTAAAAGTTTTGGAATTTGGAACTTGTAAAAAATGGGTGGTATTGTGTTGCAGAGAAGTATTTTTGTTGTGTTAAATATATAGCCGAACAAAGCCACAGGGTCAAAGATAAAGAGAGGGAAAGAGATAACGATGACGTGCGATGATTCTCCGAGTTGTTTAGTGCTTTTCTGCCTACTGTCAAATTCTTCTTTTTTTTTTTTTTTTTTTTTTGCGAAAATCATATTTTTGTCCTTACATTTTCAGCCGATTTTCACTTTGGTCCTTAAATTTTATTTTTACCGTTTTTATTTCCTATCCTGAAAAGCGCTTCCTATTTTGATCCCTACCGTTACATCAGAGACAAAAAATACACACATAACAAACGGTAGAGTTAAAAAATATTAAAAATATTTTATTTTATTTTAAAATAAAATAAAATTTTAATTATCAATAATTTTAAAATAAAAATTTTAAAATTTTTAGTTAAAAATAATTGTTCTTCTCCCAAGAATATATGAACATGGTTGCTCAGAAAAAAAAAAAAAATCAAGATTTTCTTCTCTTTTATTTCATTTTCTTAGCATCCAAACAAGCAAAAACATATGCAAAATCATGATCAATCTCAGATACTCTAACACAATCAACTAACAAATCCCTCTCTTTCGCTCACAAGCCATGTGCTTTCAAGTGTATACAATCTCCGCCACCCGGTCTTGAGAAAAAGCCATTCACGTGCTCGGCAGTAACGTGTCCTCTATCGCATTCTCTGACGGAAACCCACGTGTCCTCCAAGCTCAACCGCCTCATCTTAGAGTTCCAGTCTCTCCCAGAACCAATCGACCGTGTCAAGCGCTTGCTTCACTACGCGACTCTATTGCCAGAGCTGGACCCATCTACCAAGGTCGACTCGAACCGAGTCATGGGCTGCACAACCCAGGTTTAGCTCCACGCCGAACTGGGCAGCGACGGAAAGATGAGGTTTTTCGCTGATAGCGATTCCGAAATCAGCCGAGGCTTCTGCTCTTGCCTCCTTTGGGTTATTGACGGTGCGGCGCCGGAAGAGGTGATGAAGATCACCACAGAGGAACTGGTGGAAATGAATGTGGGAGTTGTTGGGAAGAAAATCTTGAATTTTTTTTTTTTTTGGGCAACTATGTTCTTAGGGGAATAACAATTATTTTTGACTAAAATTTTTAATATTTTTATTTTAAAATTATTGATAACTAAAATTTTATGTTTTTTAAAATAAAATAAAATATTTTTTTTATATTTTTTTAATTTTGCCGTTTGTCACGTGTGCATTTTTCATCTTTGATGTAACGGCAGGGACCAAAATGGGAAGCGTTTTTCAAGATAGAGACTAAAAACAGTAAAAATAAAATCTGGGGACCAAATTGAGAATCGTCTGAAAATATAGGGACGAAAAAGTAATTTCCGCCCTTTTTTTTTTTTTGAGGAAATACTGTCAATTTTATTTATTTATTTTTAGTGGTGTGTTAACGTGTTCAGTATTTTTACTTAGGCTAAAAAAATAATCGTTATAGTCACCAAAAAAAAAAAAAATGATATAGAGTATACTAGCCTTGTAAGAGCATTAGCATTGGAAAATGCTAATGCTACTCTATTTTACCATTCTAAAAGTCACTTTATTATTATACAATCTCATTTTACAATACTTCTAGCATCCCAAACTTCTATTTTCCTCTTCTACTCATTAAAATAATATATCTACATAATAAAATAATATATTCTAAAAATATATATTTTCTCTCCCATCTCTCTCCTCTCTCTCATTTTCAACCCAAAACACCAACGGCTCTCTCTCTCTCTGTTTGCTGTCTCTCTCTCTCTCTCTCTCTCTCTCTGTTTGAGCAAAATTGATGGGGAAGAAGGCGGCCATTGATGGGGAAGAAGGCGGCCACACCAACGTCGTCGCCGCCGCTGCAGATCCGAGGAGGAGCCGCCTCGCCGACACCCACATCAGTCACAAACCCACTCGCCGATCTACACCTGACCAACGCCCACCCGCCGATCTCCACATCCAGAAACCACAAAACTTTACCCAGAGCGCCGATGAACGAGAGTGACCAGAACACGCCCACGCCGCCGCGACCATCTGCACGCCGCAGCACCACCTACCCACGCCCACGCCGCGGCACCACACCGTATGATCTAGAGATAGGCACCACGCCGCGGCACCACCTACCCACGGAGGCTCTGTATAGAGATGAGTTTTTTTTTTTTTTTTTTTTGAGGAACGATTGTTGTTTCTGGGTCTGATTGACTGAGAGAGAGAGATGAGTTGAAAGAGAGAAGTCTTCTGGGTCTGATTGACTGAGAGAGAGAGATGAGTTGAAAGAGAGAAGTCGGAGAGAGGAATAAAATATATTATTTGGGTTTACAATACTGCTACAGTAAATTCTAAATGTAGAATTCTACTGTAGCAGTATTGCAAAAAAATTTGCAATACTTGAGTTTAGCATTCCCTGATGTGAAGCATTTTGAGGCTTAAAATGCCAAATTTTCCTTAGATATGGCATTAGCATTCCCCACTGCTAATGCTCTAATGAGCCTTTTTTTAGATAGTTTTTATTTTTAACAGAAACTTAGGGTAGTTCTTTTTTTTTTAGAACATGAGGTAGTTTTTTTTATATGAACATGGGGTAGTTTTGGTTGGGTAGATGGGGGTAATGGGAAGTTTTATAAAACATGGGGTAAACATGGGTAGGTTTTTTGTTTTTAATTTTTGTCAATTTATAGTTTTAACCTCATTTTTATGTTTTAAGAATAAGGATAAGTTAATAAAATTAGGGGTATTTTTGGAAGTTAAAAAGACAATAACTAACTTTTTGATTAATATAAGGAGATGTAAGGAGAAGGAATTTGATATTAAATGATACTATGTTAGCAGTAGGAGTGTCCACAGGTCAAGTTGGATTAGGCTCGGGTGCATAGTGGTTGGATCCGATTTCAACCGAAAGACAAAGATCAAAGACCACAAATTTCACAAATCTGAAAAAACAAATCTACACTGAAGAACAGGTCTACAAACCCAAACACCGGTAACCCATAAATCCAAAGAACACAAACAAAAATAGAAAGATGATAGTAAATCTGAACTTGCATGAGACTGAAACAAAGAAATAAAGAGAAAATTACTGAAAACTACAACCTTGACTTGCAAATCGGAGATGGTGAATGGCAGAGATTGCAGATCAATTATGGCGAATGGAAGAGAATTGCAAATTGGTGATGATGGAGGTTGAGAGATCAGCGTAGATCGGCGATGATGGAGGTTAAGAGCTCGGCGCAGATCAGCAATGATGGAGGTCGTGAGCTCAGCGCAGATCGACGATGATGGAGGTTGAGAGCTCGGTGCAAATAGATGATGATGATGAAGGTTGAAAGCTCGACGATGTTGAGATATCGATGTAGATCAGCACATATCGGAGATGTTGAGAGATTAAGAGAGTGAGAGAGAGCCTAAGACTGAGAAAGAATGAGAGAACTAATAAACTAACTAAACACTAAGCACTGAAGGTTATATATCACGGTTGGGTCTCGTGGATCAGGTTTTAGAACGAAAGATCCGCCACTCGAACCGCCGGAATCAGTTTGGGATGGCAGGAACTCGCAGCCGACCACCAAGTAGTAGGGTCGGACGGCGGACGGTTTGGGTCTGGTCGGTTTGGCTAAATGGGTTGGGTTTTCGGCTTTGTTGGACAGGCTTAGTTAGCGGTATCAAAATTCAATAAGTATGAAAAATGTCAGTAAAAAATAACTACCCTATTGACAAATGAAAGACACGTGTTAATGAGTTGTTATTTTTACGCACATGTCTTTTGTTTATTGGATTTTGATATGGATGACGTAATATTATTTGATATCAAATACTTTTTTCGTATAGAAGTTAAAATTCTATATATTTATTAAAAAAAAATAAAATAGACTTACTCATTCATCACTAATAAAAAGAAAGGACAAAACTATTTTTTTTAGTAAAACCGGTAACTTTATTATTATTGTTTTTTTTTTAAATAAAAAAAATCGTTTGTTACAGCACGGTTATTGATATTTCTATTTCATAATTGAAATTTTATTTATTTAACGTATTTATTTTATCTAAAATATATCTATTTTCATTAAAGAGGAACTATTTTTTTGTTAGAAAGCATTAAAGAGGAGCTTAAATCCTAGTCTTTTTTATATAAATCATTGAATTACCACACTTATTATATATTTACTAGTATGTAATCCCGTGCATACGGGTACATTTAACAATTTCATATATATATATATATATATATGATTTCAAATTAAACCTGGTGTAAGAATTACAACTTACAAAATTTTTAAACCATGAATTTCTAAAATATGCAATGATTTCTCATTATATAAATATATATATATATATATATAATTTAGAATATGATTGGATGTAGATTTTTCGATTTCTGCACCCTAATTCACTTGCCACAAAATTTAAAAAATTAGATGAGACATATGGCAAAAAATTGAACTTCATTTAAAATTTAATTTATAATCTAATTGAACTTAAACTCTTTGATTTTTGCTCATTATAATTTACTTGACACATAAATTTAAAAATTAGATGAGACACACGACTCAAAATTAGACTCCAATTTATAATTTAATTATATTTCTCTTGACTTTGGCTATATATATATGATTTAGAATCTAATTGAATCTAGACTATTCGATTTTTGCACTCAATAATTTATTTGCCACAAAAATTAAAAAAATTAGATGGAACACATGACACAAAATTGAACTTCAATTAAAATTCAATTTAGAATCTTTGATTTTTGCACCTAATAATTCACTTGACACACAAATTCAAAAATTAGATGAGATACATAGGCAAAATTAGACATGATTTAAAATCTAATTGGATCTAAATTCTTCAGTTTTTGCACCCAATAATTCATTTGTCACAAAAATTAAAAATTTAGATTGGACACATGGCACAAAATTAAACTTTAATTAAAATTTAATTTAGAATCTAATTGAAATTAGACACTTTGATTTTTGCACCTATTAATTCACTTGACACACATATTTAAATATCAGATGAAACACATGACGCAAAATTAGATATGATTTATAATATAATTGGATCTAGATTCTTCGATTTTTGCACCCAAGAATTCACTTGCCATAAAAATTAAAAAAATTAGATGGGATACATGACACAAAATTGAACTTCAATTAAAATTCAATTTAGAATCTAATTAAATTTAGGCATTTTGATTTTTGCACCGAATAATTCACTTGACACACAATTTTAAAAATTAAATAAAACATGTAGCGCAAAATTAGACTCCAATTTAGAATTTAATTGAATTTTCATTTAGTTTTTGCTATATATATATATATATTATGACTAACTTATTTAACTTTTGTAGTAAAAAAAAAAAAATTATTTAACTTTTTGTTAAAAGTTAAATAAATAAGTGGATTGATGATTTACTTAAAGTACTGTAGTCTGTAGCAAAAAGAGAGCTAAAAATCTAATCCCAAGCGTACACGTGTCCAAAATATTTGCTTCTAAGCCTTCTATTATAAAAAACAGAATACATGAACACAATCCGAAAAACAGAGACCAAGAATCATCTGAAGAGGGTTGAGTTGATCTCTTCCAAAAAAGTTTAGTTGAGTTGATCTTTCCAGAGAAAGGATTAGTTGAGTTGATCTTTTCTGATAAAAGATTTGTTGAGTTTATAGTTTATACCCGATTAAGCGCAATGATACTAGCATGATATTGATACGGGCAAAATGGGCCATTGTCCTTTTCGCGTAAATTATATAGCCTTTTGTCCTCTTTTCTAAACTAATTAGGGAAATGTCCCTCTTTTGTAACTCGATTTTCTCGAAATCGAGTTAAACTCTATAATGACGTTTTTAATTAGTCTATAGTGACGTTTTAAGGACTTATAGTAGCGTTTCAGAACTCGAGCACAATGAACTCAAGTTATAGGTAAAAAAAAAATTGCATATAACTCGAGTTCATAGAGCTCGAGTTTTAAACGTCACTATAAATGCTTAAAATGTCACTATAGGCTCCTTAAAACGCCATTATAGAGCTCTAGAAATTTTTTTTTTAAGTTGATTTTTAGAAAATCTAGTTACAAAATAGGGGCATTTTCGTAATTAGTTTGAAAAAATGGGCAAAAAGTCACTTTTTTTTACACAAAAAGGACATTTGCCAATTTTGTCCATATTGATACATACATACATAAATATATATATATATATATATATATATATATAACACATTGGTGAATCTACCGGAAAAATCGTTAGAAGTATATATTTTAAACAGGTGTGGACTAATTATGATGACTGTTTTTTTTTTTTTTTTGAGAAAGAATTATGATTACTGTTAAGATTCGCAGATCGTATTGTATTGTATTTTTTTTTTTCTCTGGGTGTGTTTTACTTTTGTGTACCAATTTTTTCTTTTAATGGATAAAAATTCTTTTGACTAACATATTAGTAATATTTAATCTTATATCTTATTAATTTTTTAGATAAGCAATCTTGACTTATTAATTTAATACTGTATGTGAGTTGGGGTCTTACCTAATTACCTCACGTTTTAGTTGTACGTGATCTGTTATTAGAAGATTTCCCCCCCTGAAAATCATATACCAACCTCTTATAAGAAAATATAAGTGTTTCACGTTTGGATTGAAAATTTATTTATTTATTAAAAATGAGTAAATTTGTTTGTAGATAAAGCAACTGAATAGCAAAATAGGGGTTTTACTTTTATCCATAAGCAAAGGATAAATTAGGAACTTTATCACTTAAATAAGGATAACTAAGTTCAAAGAAATAGGTAACTCAAGAGTAAAATAAGGATTTCTTTATATCTATTATGTTTATTATTAATGACAATATAGATTAGAAAATTACAAGAAAATCAAAATTGGAATGAAACTAGGAAATCAATTTGAGATACAAAAATAAAAATTAGACCAAAAAAATCATGTTGAACCATAGCACTGTCACTTTGTTTAAGAAGATTCAAGCCCTTTACTATTAGCAAAAGTCATATACCAGTGCAATAAATTTTCTATTTGATTGGTCCCCTATAGAAGACAATAACCTTATTGAATGATAGTATAACTTAAGCTAATCACCAAATAAAACGCTTTTCTTTGTACAAATAAATATCTCCAAATATAACTTCTTATAAAATTATATATAAACTCATTTGGTGTAACTTTGAATATTGTAAGCGTGCACAAGGGATTTTTTATAAGACCTACTCAAAATTAAAAAATTATAAACTATTTATTTACATAAATATTATGTGATATAATTGTTATGATGTTGAGATTCTAAGATTAGAATTAGAATGCATGTAATAACTCCATGTTAACAAATTGAACTATCGCATCTTTTCATTTACCAGCCCACTTTAATCCAAATAAATAGCATAATTATAAGAAAATTTACCTTAAATTTATTAATCTATATATCTATATATGTAATAATAGATGAAGTAAATAGAAACTCAAATAGAATTTCAAATTAGAGTTTCAATTTTGTGCTATGTGTCTAAATTTGGATTCTCAATTTTGCGCCACTTGTCCTAACCAGAACTCAAAAAAAAAATCTAATTAGATTATAAATTAAACTCCAATTTTGTGTCATATATCTTATCTAAATTTTCTAATTTTTGTGTCCAAATAAATGATGCATTAACATTTAACACGGAAGCCAAGAAAATTACAATGATAATACTCATTGGCTTAAGCAAGAACATCTCACCTGCACACTTTTATGGCTGAACATCTCACCTGACCACTACCAGAACCAAGGAGTCCAACGAAAAAAACTATAAAAGTAAAACATCATCTCCTTCTAATGCCATATCGTCATCCCATGTCTCCTCCTTCTCTCTCAACCTCTACCAACTAGATTCACATACTACCCTCTCCTCCTCCTTTCGCATTTCTAAGAGCAAGGCCGGATTCAAACACAATGTTCAATCCCAATCTTTCTTACTTCACACTCTCATACATTACCGCTTTATTGGCGCCTCCAAGAAGATTCCAAACTCAATATGGAAACTGAATCTATCAAGATGAACATCTTATCATCACAATTGTTAATATTTTCGTGCATAAGCACGAATTACATGCTAGTTGTATATAATATATTAAACTGAAAGCTCAATCAGAATTCAAATTTGAGATCAATTGTACTCCGATTTTTTACTAAGTATCATTCTTATTGTCCTATAATTTGATGTCAAGTATCTTTGAATTTCATGTTAATTGTGAAGTGTCATTTCAATTACAATCTTTTATGACTATAACTTATTAAAATGGTTGATTGTGAATAATATACGACACTGTGATATAAACTCATCACTTTTTCTTCACTATTCATTGGCAACTACGTCGTAAACTTGTAGTTGTGACACAAAAGTTGTATCCTAGACTTTCTTTTTCAATTATAATCAAAATCATGTATCTAAGTCAAGAGCCTTGTAAAGTTGTAATTTACTTTATTAACATCTTTTGATGTTTTCAATTGAAACATCTAGGATTTAGATCTTTCTTCCCCGTCGTCACTATTGAGTTGTAAACTTATTGTTTGTTTCATAGAAATATAACAGCTCTACAAGATAACAAGATTGACACGCACATATGTATATAAACTGTATTTTGAATATGTAGCGGTCGTGCCAAATATTAAAATGCACCAATATTTTATCACTCCTGTCTACAGACTCTACAATCAGTAAGAAATGGCGGAAAATCATCCAACCAAATCTCCATGTCAGAACATTTGAAATCATAAGCAGCTAAGACTTTTGCAACTAAGAGTTTATAATAATGTTATTAAATTGTTGTTGAAGTTAGTCAAAATCATAATTGTCAGTATCGTACGATACACGATACATATTGTACGATACGTATCCTATCGTGTACAAAAAGTTTCGTATCGTAAAGACGTATCGTAAATGTTCATGAATCGTCCGATACATAGGTGTGTATCATATGAATCGTATCGTATCTGTGAATCGTACGTATCATACGATACATAGACATGTGGATTTAAAATGAGATTTTTTTTGTTAAAATTTGTGATTTTATTTTATTTAAACAAGTTGTTAAACTTTGTTAATACAACACTATTGGGAAACTTAATTGAGTCTAATGAAATAGCAAGTCCATGAGTTTTTTTCCTCCATTCTCTTTCTCCCTCAAAATTTAGACTATACTCATAACATTCACTTTCATATGTGCAAATTTATTTTCTATACTATTAATAATGTATTAAATGAAAATATAATTATTTTTTATTTTGTTATTATTATTTTGAGTCAAAAAAGCTAGAATGCCATGAAAAAAATATAAAGAAAAAATTATTAGAATAAAAAAACCAAAAAGAAAAGTAAATGTTGATAATAATAAAGAAAATGTCTATGAAAAAATAATTTTGCAAGATGATGAAAAAATATTATTATTTTGGTTAATATATCATGTATTACTTTTGAGTTTATTCAATTTGAATGTGCATGCATGTTATAAACATAAGTTAATTTGATTATTTAGTTAGCTTTGTTAAATTTTATTACATAAGTAATGATTAAATTGGTCATTAATTGAATATATTTTGAATTTATAATAAATATACCTTTTATATATGTATATCTATAATTATTTTATAATTTTATTAAATATTTGTGTATCTTACGATACACGATACAAAAAAATCAAAAATTGATTCACGATATAATTCACGATTTGACAACTATAGTCAAAATTAAGCTCCCGTCTCAAATCATATTAAAAGTATAATTTAAGCCACAATGATATATATATATATATATATTTATATCATTGTGGAATGAAAAAGATACAAAGAGGGGAATATAGATTCTGTGATGCTCCAATTTGATTGATTTGTGTGATGTGTGTGGGTATGTGATAAGTCCCACATTGGACATATACTGGGTTGAACTAATTTTATTAACAATTATAAGATGTCTCAATCGTGATTAGTCATTTTGAGGTATAGCGTAGATGTGGCTAACGCTTTTCCTTGGGTTGTTACATATGGTATCAGAGCCGGCCCAGTAACCCCATGTGGGCTCAAGACACAACCCTACAAAGTGGGCCCTAATAAGGACGTTAAGGATTTAAGTGGAGGAAATTGTGATGCTCCAATTTGATTAATTTGTGTGATGTGTGTGGGTATGTGATGGTTCCACATCGGTCATATACTGGGTTGAACTGAGTTTTATTAATAACTATTACAAGCCTTAATTATGATTAGTCTTCAAAACAAGGAGGGTTACAGGACATAACAAAATTTAAGCCACGATGATATTTGTACTTTGACGCAATCATCCAAGTGATAATCAGTTGTAAATTGTAATTCGTCATAATGTTCGTAATTAATATCTTTGCAAATAACATTTTACTTTAATTAATTTTAAGAGAATGAAATAAATTCTTCTTAATTTTAACTTTTTTTTTTTTTTTTTGAGAAACAAACACACACACACAAGGGAGAGGGAAAGAGGTTCTAACATAAAGGCACACTACAACTTCACTCAAAAGTCATAGTAACTTTTAAGGGAGGAAGGCGTAAGTTATACTACACACAACACACTCTCTTAAGTAATGTGGAACAATTACCCATTCTTTTTTTTTTTTTTTTTTTTGAGAGAAACAAACAAACACACACACACACACACACACACACACACACACACACACAAAAACAGGGGAGAGGGAAAGAAGTTTTAACACAAAGACACACCACAACTCCATTCAAAAGCCATGGTAACTTTTAAGGGAGAGAGGTGCAAGTTACACTACACACAACACACTCTCTTAAGCAATGTTTCTTAATTTTAACTTGGTTTACCACATTTTACAACATGCATTGAAATACATTGATATAATAGATTACCATTTTATAATATGTCCTTATTATTATTATTTTTTTTTCATTTTTTTCACGTTAATATGACACCAGTTTTTCATTTATATATGGTGGTATACATGAAAAAAAATCACATCTACACCCCAAAAAAACCAATTAACATGAGAAGGATTAAATTTAGTTTTTTAGGTTTTTTTTTAAGGGATTTGTATGGTTTTGTTCAAAACCAACTTAAATCTTGAGATGCATGGAGTGAGACTCGCTATATCATGGCATGTAACAAATTATTGAAGGGGTAAATACTAGATGGAAGAAGTTTTGGAAGGGGTTGGGATCCATAGGGGTGGTTGGATGAAAAAAATGTTAAGAAAGTTCTATATAAATGAGAATAGGTTTTAGTAAACCCATCGGAAACAAAACTGCATAAGAACACAGATTTACATGGGGATGACGAAAGAGAATACGTAATCACCTGGTCTTCATACAATGATCTTACTACGAACTTTGAGCTTTGAAACTTTATTTTAATAAAAGAAAATGCTAAAGTTAAGAATTACCTAGTTATAGTCTTCTAGTTTAGGTAGTTCAAAACCAAACTGATTAAATGTGTTCGCCTAGTTGGATTAACTCCCAGAAGTTTTTTTTTTTTTCAAGCCTTTGGTTTCCTGATTATATGTGTTCGCCTAGTTGAAACTTTATTTTAATAAAAGAAAATGCTAGAGTTAAGAATTGCCTAGTTTATAGTCTTCTAGTTTAGGTAGTTCAAAACCAAACTGATTAAATGTGTTCGCCTTGTTGGATTTACGCCCAGAAGTTTTTTTTTTTCAAGCCTTTGGTTTCCTGGTTGGATTTTTTTTTTTTTTTTTTGAGTAAAAGGTAAGTAAGGTTGGATTGATTATATGTGGTTGGTTGATTCCTAGTTTTTATTTATTTATTAATAATATAATTAGGTTGCGTTTGACATTAGCTTAAAAAACTAACTTTTTTTGCTACTATTCATGAGTCTTATTGCACTTTTTAGTACCATTTACGGGTCTCACTGTATTATTTCAGCTATCTTTTAGTTTTATCTACAATACTTTCAGTAAAAAATTTTCAATTTTAACTAAATAAATTATTTTTAAATAGACTCTTAATATCAATATTATCGTCAAAACTAGTATTTCTAAGTATTCTCTCTCGCCATTTTGGCATTTTCAAAATTCTCAAATTTTTCACCTGTTTAACTTTAAACTAAACCAATCAAAATGAATAATGACAAAAATGAAAAAACCCAACCAAATTATTTTGCTGTCCAAGGGGTCAATTTGGAGTTGAAAGTTGGGCTTTCTTTTTGGGGGTAGTTGGAATGTTGGATATAAAGTGATGAAGCCAAAACGTAGCTCAATTATTTGAATTGAGCGATGGAGAACTAAAAGCCAAAAACATGCGTATTAAAATGCTTATGATTTAACCTTTCAACTACCTGTCTCATTAAGATGGGGTCCTATAGAGTATGGATCAATCAAACACGAAAGTAGGACATCCACTCTCATTTTTGTTTTTAGAATTTAGATATGTTGGGAATTGAGGCCCCCACCTCCTCCCCTTTTAAGACGGCGTGTACGGTCTTTTGCATTGTTTACATGTATCATGGTATATATTGTTTACATGTATCATGGTTATATATATATATATATATATATATATATATATCCCTTCACTTACAACCTAATACTTGTAATCAGAATGACAATTTACTTTTGTAAAACCCCAGTCAGTCTTACAATTGTAACCAGATGGCCTCAGTCGGCCTCCAGTTTGTAATAGAAATCAGATAGTCCCAATCAGGATCTGACAGTTTCCGCTACCCTGTAACTTACCCCCTTTTTGGTATCAGAGCCAAGTTGGCAGATCAGTTTGTAAGTTACATTTGTTTTTAAGATAATCAAAGTTTGGCCGGTTATACCGCCTCAGTTTTATCAAAATTTGCATACATAGTTTTCATGGCATTATTTTCTCACTATATTCTTATTGTTCATTTCTGTTTTGTGATCTTCTTATACTCATTGACCTGTTGATTCAGTTATTTCTTCAGTTTATTCCTTCATTCTGTGTTATATGTTCAAGCTAACTCAGTTATTTCCCAGTTATCTGCTTTTCCTTATCTCTGTGTTTAGCCCAAAAATCTGTTTCAGGTGACTGTTTGAGATGTGTAAAACCTACCAATGTTGTCCTATAGTCTAGTTGGTCCTCGGAATCCTTGGTTTGCCGTTTAGCCATTTAGCGGGAGTGAGGCGTTAGGCGTTTTCAAGCGTTTAGGAGAAAGAGGCAGTTAGAGGCTATACTATGCATTGTAAAGGCACCTTGTCTCAGTATGAAAACCCTGTTGTCAGATCTAAGGTTAGATCCAGCCGTTTGGAGATAAAGATAATTAGGTTTTAATTGTGTTTCCCTACCAGATAGCCAAGATGATGAGTAAATTGTTTAGGAGTAACTCAACCTCCAGTTTAGCCAGTAGATCCACATCACTTCCAGAAATTCCTCAAGAGTCAGGAATTATTCATAGTGAAGAATATGAAGTATCAGACTTAGACCTTAAGCTAGGAGATTGGAACCTCCCTAAGGTACCCACCAAAGAGTTTTACAAATTTTCTTAGGGATTAAACACCTTCAAGACAGATTTTCACATTAGGACCATAGAGCAAGTTTATGGAATTAATAAGGAGTACGAGACGTGCTACTTATTTAGTCCAACCCGGATAAAAGCTCACATAAAGAAAGGACACCATTTCATGCATATAGGTTTAGTCCAGATTGGAATCAAACCTCTCATTAGGTCAGGATTAAACAATTCAGTTCTGTTAGCCCTTAGAGATACCGTCATATAAGATTTAATGACAGTTTCTTAGGAACCATAAAAGCCAGTTTAAGTAACGGACCAGTCCATTACGACTGTTTCCCAAACTTTACAGTTCACCTTCATGACAAGAACGTTATGAAAGCTTTAACCTTGAACATCAAGACCCATGGAACCCTCATGACGCAGGGAACCAGCCAGATTGCACTTATATATAGGGTGTATTATAAGTGTATTAAGACAAACATGAATGTTGGTGCTTTGGATAAAAAGAAAATGGGAGAAACACTTCTTATTCAGACCAACGTCCAAGCCAAAATCCAGATCCCTAGAACCCTTAGATGGGATGAGATTTCCTTTCCAGAAGATTGGAAACTTCAAAATGAGAATTTCCCTCTCCAGATCCAAAACCCAGATCAGGATTCAGAGTTAGATTTTGTCCAGCAACTAGCAGATGGCTCTGTTAGACTTAGTTTCAACAAATCCAGGTTTAGATCACCCTTAGATGACTATAGGCCTAGATCCCCAACTGATCTTAGCTGATTCCCTAGCAGGCAATCACCCATTCTCCTCAGAGATAGACCTGTCTCCCAAGCCAGCTCCTCTAGACCTCTAGCACCATTTCCTAGATCTAGAAGAGACTTAGGACCAGAATTTTAAGGAGTTAAGACCAAATCTCAAGTTAGTACACCTTGTTATACAGCCAAACAAGATTCAGTTGTTGATCAAGATGACAACAACAATCAAAAGGTAGGATCACCCTCAAGAACTGATATGGAGGACCCATATCGAGATAACATTGAAGATTTTGATCTTAAGGTTTTGAAAAAGGATTTCAAACCAGATATGGTTTATCTAGGCAAGGAATTTGACTTAGAAGAGAACCGAGTCAAAAGAGAAGCCTATAGAGCCAACCATACCAAGGAACAAAAGAAAGAAGTTTATGATGCATGGCAAGCATTCATGAAAGAGGTATCAGAAAATATCCCTTTCTTTGTTTACTTTGAGAAATATTTTAGGTGGCAAAAGGAGCTTAACAAGGACACCAAGGAAACCACCCAGCCTAGCCAACCCAAACTTCTTCCCAGGTTAAGGTTCTTAGCAAACAAGAAGAACTATTCTTAGATCTCATAGAACAGATCGAAGATCCAATAGTCAAAGCCCAAAGGCTTAGTTCCTTCCATGCAACCTTAGTAAAAGAACCCATTAAACCAGAACACAAGATTCGTGAACCTAAGGTAGATCTAGAAAAAATCTATGATCGATTCACCAAAACTAAGAAGGAAGTGACAGTCAACGACTTCAAAAAGAAATCAAGGATACCAAAGCTGAGGTTAGAACCCTTAAGCAAGAAATGACTATCCTTAGAGTTGACAATAGTCTTCTAGACAACAGCGTCAAAACCCTAGAAGAAAATTCTCATCAAGAAAATGAGAAAGATTCATCATCCCAAAACCCTTCTGATGAAGAAGATGAAACAGTTAACCCAACTGCAGATATGGTTCAAGAAGAACAATCTGGTGAAGAAAAGTTTTTAGAAACCATGAATAGGATTAATTTCCAAAAGTGGCATTCCATAGTTAGAATAGTCATCAAAGGATACGAATTTGAAGCAGTAGCCCTAATTGATTCAGGTGCTAATCTCAACTGTATCCAGGAAGGAATTATCCCTTCCAGATATTTTAAGAAAACCAGGGCAAGACTAACTTCTGCAAGTGGAGGACAGATGCAGATCAGGTATAAAATCCCTAAGGCGCATGTTTGCCAAGAAGGCACATGTTTCAAAACCACATTCGTCCTAGTTAAGAACATGACAGATAAGGTTATCCTAGAAAACCCATTCATGTGTCTTTTGTACCCCTTTGTTACGGATAGTGAAGGAATCACTACTCACCCTTTTGGCCATCCTGTTAAGTTTAGATTCCTTAGGAGCCTAGAGCCAAGAGATATTCGTATCCTCCAAAATGTTTCTGTCTCCAAAGTTCTTAATTTTATTCATGCCAAAAGCCAGCAGATCAAATATTTAGAGGAGGATTTAAGATACAAGAAAGTCGAAGAAAGACTAACTTGTAAAACCACCCAAAGAGAAATCAGAGACTTTGAAGAAAAACTCAAAAAGGAAGTCTGTTCTGACTTATCCATTGCATTTTGGTATAGAAAAAAACACGAGGTAGCTCTCCCATATACCAAAGACTTCAATGAAAAGGATATCCCAACTAAATCCAAACCTATCCAAATGAACCGGGAACTCATAGATACCTGTAAGACAGAAATTGAGGATCTCCTTAGGAAAGGAATCATTAGGAATTCTAGGTCACCATGGTCCTGTCCAGCCTTTTATGTCTAGAAAAATGCTGAGATTGAGAGAGGTATGCCCAGATTAGTCATCAATTACAAACCCCTTAACAAAGTCTTAAAATGGGTAAGGTACCCAATTCCCAACAAAAAAGACTTAGTCAACAGGCTTAGTAAAGCTGTAGTTTTCAGCAAGTTTGATATGAAGAGTGGTTTTTGGCAAATACAAATCAGAGAGTCTGATAGGTATAAGACAGCCTTCACCACACCCTTTGGCCATTATAAATGGAACGTAATGCCCTTCGGTCTTAAAACTACACCCTCAGAATTTTAGAATATCATGAATGAGATTTTTAATCCATTCTCCAGTCATGCTATTGTCTACATTGATGATGTACTCATCTTCTCAGACTCCATTAAAAGACATTGGAAGCACTTGCGTGCTTTCCTCCATACCATCAAGGTTAATGGTCTTGTTGTTTCAGCCCCCAAGATCAAACTTTTCCAAACTAGTGTGCGATTCTTAGGTTTTGATATTAGACATGGTGTCATCAAACCTATTGATAGAGCTATCCAGTTTGCAGATAAATTTCCAGACGAAATCCTAGACAAAACCCAGCTTCAGAGATTTCTAGGATCTCTTAATTACATCTCAGATTTCTATCAAAATCTCAGGCAGCAATGCAAACCCCTTTTTGATAGGCTTCAAACCAGTCCTCCTCCCTGGACACAGGTTCATACCTCTGTTGTCCAAGAAATCAAGAAATATGTTAAGACACTCCCTTGTTTAGGAATTCCCTCAGTCAATTCCTTCAAGATTGTCCAGATTGATGCCTCTGACATAGGATATGGTGGCATTCTCCTCCAAAAAGTCAGTCCAAATTCTCCGGAACAGATAGTCTGTTTCCATTCAGGAATCTGGAACTCTACTCAATTGAATTATAGTATTATTAAAAAAGAAATTTTATCTATAGTACTTTGTATTTCAAAATTTCAGAGTGATCTTTTGAATCAAAACTTTTTGATAAGAATTGATTGTAAATCAACAAAACATGTTTTGGAAAAAGATGTTCAAAACATTGCATCAAAACAGATTTTTTCCCAGTGGCAAGCTATTCTTTCAGTTTTTGACTTTGACATTGAATTCATAAAAGGAACTCAAAACAGCATCCCTGATTTCCTTACCCATGAATTTTTGCAGAGTCCAAACCAAGATGTCGGGAAAGAAACCCGTCCCCCCAAAGTTGCCTAATCAGCAAACCCTAGGAAGTACTAGTCAGGTAAAGAACCTTGGCCAATTAGTACCAGCATCACCAGTATCAGTTGCCAATCGTTATGTTTTGTCTACCATCCCCAGACCTAATTACGAAAGGCCAGTCCAACCTAGCTACAGCTCAGCCCTAGCCTCCCCAGCCCCTAAACAACCACCCTTTATACAGTTGATGATCCCTTTGGCCCATTGCAGTCCCAAAGACCATCCCAGCCTTTATCTAGGAGAAACAGATCACCCTATTTTAAAAAACCCTATTTACAGCACATCTCTTATATCGAACCCCACATAGTTCATATAAAAGATCCTCTTGCTTTAGCCATGGAAGTTTTCCCAGAAGGATGGCATTTTCTCCTAAGACATCCGGAGAAAAACATCAAATATTACAGACAAATCCTCATGGAGGAAGAGTCTGCCAGAGTTAAGAATATCATGAACAAAGCGGACCCCTCAATAGTCCTCTACCACAAGTTCAAAATCACAGGTTTTATCAGCAGCAAGGAATGGGGACAGCATCCCTCTTTGCTAAAAACTCTCAAGGGACTCAAGTCCATCACAGGTTCAAATCTCCATTACAGTTATGACGACTACATGGATGCATTTGAAAAGGTTCTTTTCTACCAGAATAAGAACTTTGACCACTCTTGGTTCTTAATGTTTGACAAGAAGTTCTCCAGCTCAATACCAACATGGTTTCTTAAATGGTGGGAAATGTTTGGATCAGTTCCCCAAATTTTCCCAGATTGCCTCCAGGACACCCTACGGTATTTTAGCTCAAGGTATAAGCTCACTCCTCATAGTTCGCAGTTTCCATCCATTCTGCACATGACGGTTAAGTACAGGATTCACTGGATTAGTATGTGGAACTATGACATTAGTTGAAATTTGTTAAACAGAGAATTCTCAGTTAAATGGTGGGACTCTCTTAAGATTGATTCAGTCATCAGTCAAGTTTAGAAGGATTTCCCCCTCCCAGTTCAAAGAAATATAGTCATAAGATCTCAGTCTAGTCTAGATTCCTCTCAGTTCGCAGGAAAATCTAGCAAAGAATTAAAAGATCTTGCTCAGCAGTTACTTCTCCAGTCAGAAGAATTACAGTCTCAAGAGCAAGAGAAAGGCTCTCCCGCCTCTTCCGAAGCCTCAACAAACTTTGATCCAAATAATCCTCTGTTTCAAGATTCCTAGGATCCAAATGATGCTTACAGGTTAGAGGATGATTAAAGAAAGTTCTGGATAGCACCAATCACTATTTAGAAACAACATTTTTAGACAAGCTACTATTCATCTATAGCACCAGTTACTATTGATGAACAGGAACCAGCACCCAGCCGACACTAAAGATAAGGGACAGAACACTATTCATGAACAGTAAAAGTCACTATTCATGAACAGTACCTGGCACAATCAATCCAAGATTACTGTTGCTTTCGGTGGAAAAGAAATTCACCCCAGTTAAAGCAATTCACCCTCCGGAATTTCAGCAATCTTCAATAGAATCCAAGGCTCTCCTCCAGCCTATATAAGGAAGCTTAAGGATTAGTTGAAGGCAGGTCCTAAAATTCCTCCAGGTCCAGTTTTAGGAAGAACCCTCCCTTCTCTTACAACCCAATACTTGTAATCAGAATGACAATTTACTTTTGTAAAACCCCAGTTAGTCTTACAATTGTAACCAGATAGCCTCAGTCGGCCTCCAGTTTGTAATAGAAATCAGATAGCGCCAGTCGGCATCTGACAGTTTCCGGTAGCCTGTAACTTACCCCCTTTTTTATATATTCAGTTAGACCCAAGTGTTTTTTTTTTTTTTTTTGGAAGAATTGAGTCTGCAACTTTTTTTTTTTTTTTTTGGTGTGGAGGAAACAATGAAATGATGTAAGGAGTAGGTAAAACAGTTTAGTAGTTGTTTGGTTTGGAATAACTCTCCCTTAATCATTATTGTTATATATATATATATATATATATATTTTTTTTTATATAGGAATACATCTTCCTTTATAAACTTCAATAAAACATAAAAATGTGTAACTAGAATATAACATAAATCATGTTCATAATATAGATAGAAGAGGAGGAAACACTAATTGAGATCCGGGGCAATAACTGTACATTTTGAATGGTTCAGATCAAAAGTTGAAAGATTAACTTTTGATATAAACCATTGGGTTAAGAAAGTTAAAAAAAGTAAATTAGAGAGTTAAAAAAATGTTAGAAATTCTGAAAAAAATGTGTGAGAGAGATTGTATTATTGCACTGGATCTTAATCCGAGTAAACACTATAGTATAAAATATTATAGTTGAGATTGGGTATTATAAACACTTGAAGTTCAATAAATTATGTAAAATAGATAAAAATAAGAG
Source organism: Lithocarpus polystachyus (assembly GCA_033629205.1). Lineage (NCBI taxonomy): Eukaryota > Viridiplantae > Streptophyta > Magnoliopsida > Fagales > Fagaceae > Lithocarpus > Lithocarpus polystachyus. Next base: position 27,024,241 of record CM066173.1, on the reverse strand, counting down.
AAGTGTTACGTCCATAGCATTTTCACTATAAATCATAAATGATAAGTTGTTACTGGTTTTAATTTGAATTCACTACTGAAATTATTTTTTTGTCCATTTAGTAATAATCAATAACAACTTACAATAATACAATTTATAATTTGTAGTGAAAATATCGTAAATATAACATTTTATTAATAAAAAATAAAATTAAAAAAAAAAACGGAGAAAATATAAATCGTTACCAACTTGAAGAAGTAACCTGCTCACAAAGTAGCATTTCAAAGTGAATGCTTGGCTCTACCAAAAAAAATTCAATGATCTTCGGATCTAAATTGTAGGCCGGTTCGCCTGTAGGCTGTAGCTATTGCTGCTTTGGTCATAGGAATTAGGCGATAGACAAGGCTTGTTTCCAAACAAGGCTGAACTTCTTACTCATAAGAAAGTTTCTACTCTTTGAGAAATAGCCTCAATTATCAAAGGCATTAAACAGTTTGAGGTGTTTCTACTCTCTAATATATAAATCAGCCAATGCAGCAGCTTTTTTTTTTATAAACTTCAGTCCATTAAAAAGGAGAAAAAGAACATACAAGATAATCTTTCTCCCAAATAGTAGCTAACGCTGGAGGAGATTATCCTTATTGGAAAAACAAGACAAGCGAGAATCTAGGGCAAACTTAGCAATGACGTGTGCTGCAGAATTGCAACATCTCTTAATCCAAATAAAATTAAAAAACTGAGCACAGTCAAGGACATTGGAGATGGTAGTTTGGATGGCCTAGTTGGGGGGAGAATTAGTGGAAGAGACGGCATCGAAGCAAATTTTGGAGTCACCTTCGAAAAGAAATTGCTACCATCCCTCTCTCTTTGCTATTTGCACGACCTAAAGGAGCGCTTCTGCTTCAGCTTGAAGGGGAGAGCGGTGGGAGATAAGTCTTGATGATGCACAAAAATCGTTAGTGAGTTGATCGTCCACACATGTGCTAATGGGTGCACCTAAAGAACAAAAGATAAGAACTAATCAAAGGGCACCGGTGGAGTACTAGCTAAAAACCCTCCAAAGGTTAAGTTAGTGATAGGAGAATCTCTAAGTACTCAAGAGTGCAAGAGCTAGAGAGAATTTTCGTACCTTGATTTCTGAGGGCTTTGGGGTTTTTATAGCAGTGTAGAGCCAACCTTAATTTCTTAGTGGAGATGATATTTCCTTATAGAGAAGATCTTTATTAATGCTCATATATTGTGGGATTCTTTCCTTGTAGGGATTCTTCTGATTATGGTTGGGCGTAGAATGCAAGGCATTTCCATATTAGGATCATTGGAGACCACTTAGGCCATATAGGTTAGTGATAGGAGAATCTCTAAGAACTCAAGAGTGCAAGAGCTAGAGAGAATTTTCGTACCTTGATTTCTGAGGGCTTTAGGGTTTTTATAACAGTGTAGAGCCAACTTTAATTTCTTGGTGGAGAGGGTATTTCCTTATAGGGAAGATCTTCATTAATGCTCATATATTGTGAGATTCTTTCCTTGTAGGGATTCTTCTGATTATGGTTTGTCGTAGAATGCAAGGCATTTCCATATTAGGATCATTGGAGACCACTTAGGCCATGTAGGTGCCACGTGACTTTGACACCCATCTCCCTTGAGTCTGTCCACCTTAAAGAGTCCGTCCATCTCTCTGCCTTTTTGTCCGAGGCATGATTCCTTCTACCAGCTCTTTGACTAGCAGGCTAACTAGACCGTCTCTTTTGACAACACCGTCGCCAATGACTAACTCTGTCAATAGGATCTGTCTGCTTTGGGATTTATCCCTATCAATGGGTCAGTGGCAGAGTATTTCATCCTAATGGATCAAAGTGCTCGAAAGACTTTATTGGACGAAAATAGCCTTATTAGTGTGCAAGTTAGTTTGTTGATTGGACGAGTATAGTGGGCCGTTTGCCAAATGTGTCTCATCGATTTAGACGAGTTAGTGCCTGTATGTTTTACACGATAAGTAAGGTACCTAATGACCCCTTAATACGTAACAACCGTTAAGGCAGAGCACGTCGGGTGGTGTCAAGGAAGGAACTTGATGAGCGCTGGGTCCTTGACGACCCATTGATATGTGACGATTGTCAAGGCGGAGCGTGTTGCGCGGTGTTAGGAAAGGTACTTGACGACCCCTTGATACATGAAAATTGTTAGGATGGAGCGTGTCGCGCGGTGTCAGGGAAGGTACTTGACGACCCCTTGATACGTGACGACTGTCAAGGCGAAGCGTGTTACACGGTGTCAAGGAAGGTACCTGACGACCCCTTGGTACTTGATGACCTCTAGGGCTGAGCATTTCGTGCGGTGTTAGGGAAGGTACCCGACGACCTGTTGGTACTTGACAACCCCTTAATACATGACGATTGTCAAGGCGGAGCGTGTCACGCGGTGTTAGGGAAGGTACTCGACGACCCCTTGGTACCTAACGACCCTTTGGTACTTGATGACCCCTTGATACATAACGACCATCAAGGCAGACTGTGTTGCTCGGTGTCAGGGAAGGTACCTGACAACCCTTTGGTACTTGATGACCTTTAGGGCGAAGCATGTCGTGCGGTGTCAAGTTAGGTACCTAACGACCCCTTGGTACTTGACGACCCTTTGATTCGTGATGACGGTCAGAGCGGAGCGTATTGCGCAGTGTCAAGGAAGGTACCTGACAACCCATTGGTACCTAACGACCCCTTGATACGTGACGACCGTCAGGGCGGACTATGTTGCTTGGTGTCAGGGAAGGTGCTTGACGACCCCTTGATACATGACGACTGTCAAGACGGAGCGTGTTGCACGGTGTCAAGGAAGGTACCTGACGACCCCTTGGTACCTGATAACCCCTTGACACGTGACGACCATCAAGGTAGAGCATGTTGCTCGGTGTCAGGGAAGGTACCTGACAATCGCTAGGTCCCTGACGACCCCTTGATACGTGAAGACCATCATGGCGGAACGTGTAGCGCGGTGTCAGGAAAGGAACCTGACAACCCCTTGATACCTGACGACCGTCAGGGCAAAATGCATGGTGTAGTGTCACGCTCCCTTTGTGACTGACGATACTTTTGGTGATCGAAGATTCTTTTGGTAAGCTCATGATGCTTTTGGTGACTGAAGACTTTAGGGTGTTGGAAAAAATTTTCTAACTGGTGAAAATATTCCCTATCTAGTCTAGCCCAAACACTGCATAGAGAGCTGCAAAAATCCCTTGCTACCACAGCAATATATAGCAACCTTGGAGCTTGACAAGGCAGCATCCACATTTATCTTGATCTAGCTAGGAGGAGGTGGGGACCATCGAGGGGGAGACATGAGGAAAAAGGGATGGGGAGGTGGGTGAGGATACCTCAATGAAATTGTGGACGTACCACCGGATAAGCTGGATGGAGTTCGTTAAAGTGGCAGAGCTATTGGAGTGAAGCTTGGGGTTTTTGAGTCTCCATATTTCCTCTAAGGTGGAAGCATTTGTGAGGGAAACTTTCCATTGGTCCATGGATTGACTTAGAGCCGTGGAGGGGTCTAGGACAAGGTTAACAATCTCCTTAGGTGTGGAAGCTTGAGCTTCCTCCGATTTGAAACCCCAGCAGATAGCGAACCATAGAGCTTTAGCCACGGGGCATGTGAGAAACATGCAGCTGTTGACTGGTTACAATTGCAATTGGGTTGATTTGCACAGCACACTCACGGTCTATCTTGTTCACACTATGTCTAAGGATGATCTTCTTGATTCACATTTCACGTAAGACTTTAAGAGGAAAAGCCACCGACTAAAATTGAAACGGACAATGTTTGAATCCTTGTATAATTACCAAACAAAATCAACATGGAGTATCAATTATTAGAGAAGATCATTCCACTTAATCAAAGAGCAACACACGTCCATAATTCATAACACAAAATTATTTCATGAATCATCTTTGGCCGTGTTACATGTCATACTATATTATATCAAAACACGTAAAACAACCACTTTTGAAAACAATTTTATAGAAAGAATAATTGGAAAGGATAAGCATATATGTTCATTGGCTGTGTTACATGTCATATTATATTACTCCTGTATCAAAGCAAGTTAAATAATCACTTTTGAAAACAATTTTATAGAAAGAATAATTGGAAAGGATAAGCATATATGTTCGGACTCTGACTTACAAAGAGATAGAAAGAGAAAACGAGATTAGAATAAAAGTAAGGAAAAAAAAGTAAAGAATTTTTTTTTAATTATCTATATAATATTTAAAAACTAAACCGTATTGTTTATTATTGTTATGCTCCTGTTGAGTCATTTTAGAGTAGCATTTCGATCAGTTTAGTCCAATTCAGTCCATTTGGTTCACTTTGGTCCATTCAGTCCACTTCGGTTTTTTTGGTCCACTTTGGCCTATATCAGTCCATTTCGGTTTATTCAGTCCACTTAGATCCAATTAACTGATTAAGTCCATTTCGGTGAACTTCTTTAAGAATGGGAAAAGAATAGATGCTCAAACAAGAATGATCCCAGATTCCCAGCACAAAATAGCAACAAAGTATGGCAAGATGGGTCAAGAAATTAATGGATGCTTCTGCTTTTAGTATGGGACTATGGGTTAAACAAAAACATTTAGCAAGAAAATATTTGTATACGATCGGGAATATCAATAAAGATAAAATAATGTACTCAATAAGGCAGGAAAGACATATTTCAACAGAGCATAGGAAACCTGTTTAGCAAAGCTACGACATATGATAATGAGTTTGGCAAGAGGAGAAAATATATTCAGCAAAAATGGAAAAAACATGTTCAACATATGACTAAATAACACATTTGGCAAGACTAAAAAAATCTTGTATTTAAAAAAGTTGAAAATTCATATTCACTAGCAAGAAAATTTTATATTCGGCAATACAACTTTAAAATCAACAAGGAATTTTTATATTCCGTATGAACAGAAATGGTGGTTTTAACAGTTGGTTGATGAAAAATAAGGGTGAGACAAGCAGATAGATGCCTTCGTTTTTTTTTTTTTTTTTTTTTTTTTTTTTAAATCTTCTCTCATGTGTATATTTATCTTTCCTAGTATTGTCTTAGTCTTTTTTTAAGTGCATTACAAGTTTACAACATTAGACATCCTGATGGGATAAAAACAGGGGTTTCCTCACCTGGCTGAAGGGTTTTATTGGTACAACAATAAGGGCTGGTAAAATTTTGTACTTGGTTTGGTAATTCGATTATGTTGAGAAAATTATAAAGCTTTATCTCCTAATTACAGTTTAAGATATGGATGGGTTTCATAATTACATTCTACGAAATGAAATGAATGAGTACTTATCTTATAACCCTCAATTTAAACTCATAAGCTAATGAAAATTAATATTAGGCATTCACTACACATAATCAACAAATAAAATCAAAAGCAAAACTAATGAAAATTATTATTTTTTCTTCATCTTATGTTAAAAAGACACAAAATGAACATCACAAGTAATTGAAAATTCATCGCCATTATATTACTTATTATTCCAAGTAATTATACGTTATTATATATAATTTAACTACCCTAGTTATAGCTTATGGTATAAAATCTTACACACAAATATTGGTATTCTTTTTTTTTTTTTTGGGTTCCTTCCGTATGAGATTAAGTCAAAAATTATACTTAAAAAGTGGGGGAAGAGGAGCTAAAAGCTTTGTAACTTAATTAACATCTCATAATATTTTTAACGGAGATATTCAGAATTCAAATCCAACTCATATATTTTTAATAATAAAAAAATAAAGAAAAAGAAAGTAGGGATAAAGACATTTCAATGGACTTATTGGACACATAATGATGGGCTATGTTTCATAGAGACAATGGAGCCGAGTCCGGCTAGGCCCAAAATGAGGATCACCACCAACATTACCCGCCAATAATTTTCACTGCAAAGAAGAGAGAGAGCAAACTTGGTTCCTTCCTTCTTCTGACCTCTGACATTATCCACTTCCACAGTTCCAGCAGTAATACCTTTACTCTCTTTCTTTTCTATGGCTGATGGGTAATTACTATAACTTACCTAACAAGAATGCATCAGATCCACGTCTTCTCGCTCTCTCACTCTATATCTATATGTTCCTCTTCCTCTATTCCCACACGGCGTCGTTTCGTCAGCAAACCCTCTCCTTACAAACCCAATCTCAAGCCACTCACCTCCCGCATCGTCCAACTCACTCGTCGAAGACAACTTCATAAGGTTTCTCTCTCTCTCTCTCTCTCTCTATTTTTTTTTTTTTGGAATATAAGCACAAAAAACCTTGAACAGTAGTGATGACGAGGTGGTTTTACTATGTGAACGAGGAAGTTATCTCGGCTTTCGCAATGATTATTACAAATATTTCACTTATTACAAAACCAGATCACAATTATGAATTGTTATTTTATTTTTACGGCGTGTTGTAGATATTAGAGGAGATCGAGGTTGCAAAGAAACGGCACGGGAAGCTGAACACAATCGTGATGAACGCGGTTTTGGAAGCCTGTGTTCATTGCGACGACATTGCTTCTGCGCTTAGGATTTTCGCTGATATGTCACTCCCACACGGTTGTGGCGTTGACGCTATATCTTACTCTACACTCTTAAAGGTATAACTTCTTCTACTCTTTTTTTTTTTTTTTTGGTAATTGTTCTTTAAAATTTGAAATGAGCGATGCGTATGGACGGATGTACAATATGGAGTGTGTGAGAATCGATGCCCTTTTCTGTTATCTTGAGTGTGATTGGAGTTTTTGTTTATTTAAAATATAATTGTAAAGGGGTTGGGTCTGGCTCGAAGAATTGACGAAGCATTTCAATTACTTGAATCTGTGGAGCAAGGCACTGCTGTGGGGAATCCAAAGCTCTCTGCACCACTTATCTACGGCCTGCTTGATGCTTTGATTGAAGCCGGTCAGTGTTAGAAAATTGATAACATTGGTCTCTTTTTACACTTCTTATTTATTGTTGGTTACTTTTACCAGATTAATAACATAGCTTTTATGGTATGTTTGGTTTTGTATTTTGGACTATGATTGAATTTGCTCTTGTTTTTGATTTAATGTTCAAGCTACAAATTGCTTTATTGCAATCATATCATGCTCACTGATATGTCCTCACTTGGATTGCTGTAGTACAGGAGATTTACGCCGTGCTAATGGTCTGCTTAGGCGATATGGTTTTGTGCTTCGTGAAGGCGGTAATCCTTCAGTCTCAGCATATAACTTATTAATGAAGGTTTGACACTGACCTATCTGGCTATCTGTGAGAAAAGTGCAAATTGCAGTGTATGATTTTGTTTTGTTTTTTGTTTTTTTTTTTTTTTTTTTCCCCTTAGTGCTTTAGCATTAAGCTCACCAAATTGGAGTTGTTGATGGCGCTTGATGTAAATTATCTAACTCTGAAGCTCAATTATGTTGCCTAAGCATTCTCTCTTTTTAAAATACTTTCAGGGATATATAAACACTGGCCATCCTCTGGCCGCTATAGCCGTGTACGAAGAGATATTGCGTTTAGGGTTAAAGCCTGATAAGCTCACCTATAATAAGCTAATCTATGCTTGTGTCCAGACTGACAAATTGGACATAGCAATGCACGTGTTGGAGGAAATGAAGGTCGCAAGCATGTATCCAGAAGGCCAGTTTAGAGCCTGAAAATTACTCTTAAATAGCACAAGAGAATAGCCTAGATTACTAAAATTATACTTTTTTTTTTCAGGACAGAGCACAGGAATTTGGCCATGATGATCTTTTCCCTGATGTTGTCACCTATACAACATTACTTAAGGTTGGTTGCTGTTATGGTTATCTTATTGTGTAATTATATAATGCTTAGTTTGTAGAAGTTTAAATGTGCATAGTGCAATACATTATCTAAGTATTTCAAAAACATTTACAGCTGTACAGTATCTAAAAGTTATTAGTTATTACATCATAGCATTTTTTGGCAGGGATTGGTAGTATTTGTGCCTTCCTCTGTAAAACATGTCTTTCTTGATTCATTATAATCGCAAATTGGAACTATGATTGATCCTTCTTTCGGTAGGATACAATTAGCAGGACTTTGTTTTGAGGAAAGAGCCTTTTAGCTTTTCTTTTGGTTAATGTAAAATTTGTATATTTGTCTTGTTGATTCAAATTCTGAGCAAGATTTCTTTGTTCTTTTTTCTTTGGTAGGGTTTTGCACTTTGCAAGGATCTGCTTTCACTTCAGAAGATTGTATTGGAAATGAAATCATGTCATAATTTGCTTATAGATCGAACTGCATACACTGCAATAGTTGATGCATTGCTAAATTGTGACGCATTCAAGGGTATGTTACATTTGAATTTTCCTTTAGAATTCTGAAATGGTGACTAGGTTAGGTAATGGACTCTGATTTGGATTGTATGGTGGCAATCCAAGTTTAGATCTAATATAATTAATGTTGCGTTTGTTCAGCATATGTTGATATGACTTTAATGAATATCATTTTTGGTAAGACTAAACTATGAGCCAACACATTTCTCAAAATTTTCTAACTAGAATAAAATGTCCTTTAAATATTTTGTAATACTTGAAAATCCAAATAGAATTTGTTGAATTATGAACAAGAGTTGGAGTTGATTTTCATGAATATCGCGTAGCAAATATCCTAGCATTCTTTCATTGTTTGTTAGTCACATTCTTCATATTAGGTGTCTTCTCAGTATGTAACTTTCTTGAATATATTCCTGTGAAAGAGACTATAACCTAGCAGTAAAGTGGAGTAAAATTAAGAGAATAGTTAATTGATTGCTCGGAATTATCTAACTGTATTCTTTATTTCTTTTTAAATGACTAAATACTTAATTGGGGCTAGATAGACGTAGTTAGGTGCTTCCAGAGTGTCATGTTACCTGAAAACCTATCAAGGATCGCTATCTTATTGTACAAAATGTAAGGCAACAAAGAATCAGCATGTTCCAAAAATGACTACATGAACTCATTTCTCATCAGAAAACAAAAGGAAGAGCGAGCGAGAGAGAGAGAGAGAGAGAGAGAGAGAGAGAGAGAGAGAGAGGGGGGGGGGGGTTGCTAAATTAGTATTAAATGGATTATGAAACTGGAGGGTCTATTGACGTAAAAATTATTAAGCGGAGCTCATGATACATTTAGAGAATTTGGCTGAGAAGCACCAAGCTCATATTGTTGAAATAAAGCTTGTATATTTGCATGCTGATATTCACATGTACACACTACAAAAGGGTGGTATCTTTTAGTGGCATCAATATCTGTTATCTGAATCCAGTTACTTGAGGCTGGACAATGTGAAATTCAATTCTTCTTATTCTTCCCGCTTAATACATTTCAAGGCAGATCCAGATCCTGTTTTAATGTATTAATAACTAAAAAATAAATTCGTTTTTATAAAAATTAAATGTTAACACTTTAAAATCTCTGTCTGTGATGTTTAGATGCTCTTTGTATATTTGGAGAAATGCTAAAGCAGGCTGGCAGAAATTCAGACTTGCGACCAAAGCCTCATCTCTATCTTTCCTTAATGCGTGCTTTTGCGGGTAGAGGAGATTATGATATGGTCAAAACCCTGCATAAACGCATGTGGCCGGACACTGCTGGAACTATCTCCCTGACCAGTCAAGAAGAAGCTGATAATCTTCTCATGGAAGCAGCTTTAAATGATGGTCAGGTACTAGAGCTGGTTATACATAATCATCAACATTGATGTCTTTTCAGGCATGGATGTCCTTTTTTCCCCCAATTACTTGTGTTTTCCCTGATGATGGTTGGTGCAAATTAGTTATGGCCTATCAATAAAAAGTATACCCTGCCTCTAGAAGAATGTGTAAGCTGATTGCTATCATTCAATCATTTGACATTGTTGCATTATAGCATATAAAATTGAAATTAAGTTTGCACTAACGAGGGCCCTTTCAGTGGTAATTATGTGCCAATCATGCTAGCATAAGTTTCACCTCCAGTCTCCAAATTGCGTTCTTATTCGTTGATATTAAGTGGTGTATAAATATGAACTTAAGAATATATGATGACTAAGAGAAAAGAAATTATCTTGGATTAGAATCTGGTCAAACATATCTCTGAGCCAACTGTTTTATGTTCTTAATGTGTCACATCTCCTACCCTTGTTTTTTTGCCGTCACGTATCTGGAGCTTTTCAAACCTGTTTGGTGTAGCTGCATGCAATTGTGATGGTCTTTGGAATTTTTATCTCATACATTAACTAAACCATAGTGTACTTGTTTCTTTCTTCCCCCCCCCCCCCCCCCCCCCCCTTCAACACACAACAAGAAAAAAAATACCTTTCCTTTCCATTTTATTCAGAGCACATCTTCCCATACTACTGTCATGTGCAACTGATGTTAATATTTTCAAACCTGTTTGGTATTTGGTGCTTGTTTTCAGGTTGATGAGGCTGTTAAACATCTAACAAATATCATTAAAAGATGGAAGGGAATATCATGGACAAGTCGAGGAGGCTTGGTGCGTATCGCGTTGTTAATTTCCATGATTGCATAATGGGAATAAATGAAATACAAAATAAACCCCTAAACTGCTCAATGTTTTGATGTGATGATTGTCTGTATAATATTTTGTTTGCGATTGATGCAAATATGATATCCTGATTTTGAAGATGCACGGAAAAAATTGTTTCTGGTGCTGAGCAACTGGGAAGGTGCCATTTAAATTCCATAGTTTTTTACAGATCCAGAAATTATGTTAAGTGCCTCCTTTAGGTTATATTTTCTGGGTTGCACCATATAATGTCACCTGCTTTTGTGCTAGCTGAAAAACTAGGCAGTTTATTCTGAATTTCTTGATTTTATTTTTTTGCTCCGGACATGTTTATCATGCTATTTTCTGTTTTTGCTTTTATATATACTCACCTTTAGTATACATCTGTAATGCAGGCTGCTCTGCGCTTAGAGGCTTTGTTGGGATTCTCCAAATCCATGTTCAGTCCTCATCTACTGCCTCAGGTTTCCAGCTTGTCTCTCTGTTTCTCAAATTGCAGAATGTTCATAAGGTCCTAATGACTATTTTTGAATGCGATACATATCTTAGGTGTCAGTGCATGTAGACTCACTTTTTACCATCAGTGGCTCTTATATGGAAGATCACTTAGGCCAAAATGGTTAAGTGAATTCAATGACCTTTATAATCTATAATTTGGTACTTTTGGGCAAGGCTGATAAATCCAATTTTTGGTTCTAGAATTATCACAATACTTGAGTGATACCACTCACAAGAAGCAGATTTAGTTGACTCTTGTATGGAGATTGTTAGAAAAATGGTTCAGTGATTAAATTCATCATTTCCTAACAGTTTAAGATTTTGAGACTACCAAATAATTTATCATGATATCAAAGTAGGTGGTCCTAAGTTCGAACCCTATCTCCACTTTACCTCCTACTTAAAAAGTTAAAAATCCATGTGCTAGACCATTTATTAAGCCCACGCATGAGGGGGAGTGTTCGAATAACAGTTGGGTGTGAAATCACCATTTCCTAATAGTATAAGCTTTTGAAACAATCAGTAAATTATCAGACCTTTTAATTAAGCATTCTGAATGTTGGGTGCAAATGCTAGTTTCCCTTGTTTCATATTTTTCAGCACTGCTTGATTGTCTTCATGATATATATTAGTTTTTCCTTTTGATCTAGAAAATTTTCTTTTAGGTTGCCTGAGTACACCATTTCTCTTCAGGTATCGCCAGATGAACCAATTGAGAGTATTATGATTCCTTTTGAAGCATCTTGGCCTCTACATGGTACTCTGGCCTTGAAGAAGGTGGTTATGCGATTCTTAAGAAATCCAGTTGTGCCTATAATTGATGACTGGGGCAGCTGCGTAGGACTATTGCATCGTGAAGACTGCAATGAGGTTTGCTTATTTTCTTTCAGCTAACCATCTTGAGCTGCTTTTGTATTTTACATCCAGTTAACTTTGTTGATTCAGTTTGTTGAGATTCATCTTGTAATTAATCATATAGACAGTTGTAAATAAGTCTCTGCAAGATATTTTTTCTAGCCAGTGTTGGGTAGACCTTGTTCTTAGAATTGTTAGGATAATGCAATCAAACAATCAAACTTTGTGTTAATTCTTAGAATGTAATTTCTATGTTTGCAAGTTTACCAGAATAGTGATTATGAACTATATACTCTTTGCTATAATAGTGATGAGAAATTCAATTATCTGTAACACAGTGAATTAAAAAGCTAATACAAATTTGTGTGTTCATATTCAGTTGGATGCGCCACTCTCAACAATGATGACAAGCCCACCTCCTTGTGTAACAATCACGACATCTATTGGTCATGTGGTTGATCTAATTTTGGAAAAGAGATACAAAATGGTTATTGTTGTAAGATATAGCAACATACATGGTACTCCTTACAGCTCAGGCTCAAGGGCCTTTGGAGTTTTTACAGCGGAACAATTGTGTAGGCTTGTAACATCAATATCAGAGTTGCCTGGGCAAACGCTTTCAGTCTGTAGAAGAATGTAAATATTTGATGATATATATATATATATATATATTTTTTTTTTTTTTTTGGCTTCTTTTTCCCCCGTTCTCCCTCGTATTTTCAATTTTGCTTGGCTTCTTTTTTCCCCACTTATTCCTTCTTGTAAATTCAGTTTGGCTTGAATGAGTTACAGCCAATGACATTGTGATCTTGAAGAGACGATCTCTGTTTTTAGGTAAGAAAATGCAATTGGTGGCTTGGTGCAACATGACGTTTTAATTTTTCATTCATATTCCCATCAGGGTGAGAGTAAGGCTTGGACTACTGTGGTAAAATTTTGCCTACATCCTTCAAGCAAAAACATCTATGAATATATTACGATGTAAAAAATAAAATTTTCCACTGATTTATTGGCCTTTTTCACAAAAGCACACAATTTCCTCATTTTTAGGAGTTTGATTGGGCTTTTTTTTTGTCTTTCTAACATAATATTTGGTCCACTTTGGTCGTATTCGGTTCTACTCAGTCCACATTGGTCCTATCAGTCACATTGGTCTTTTTCGGTCCACTTTGGTCTTAATCAGTCTAATTCAATCCACTTCGGTCCTACTCAGTCCATTTTGGTCTTATTCAGTCCTATTCAATCCACTTTGGTTTTACTCGGTCTACTTTGGTCTTATTCGGTCCAATTTGGTCCACTTTGGTCTTATTCGATCCTATTCAAGCCACTTTGGTTCTATTCGGTCCTACTCTATTCACTTTGGTCCACTTCGGTCTTACCCGGTCCACTTTGGTTCTATTCGGTCTAATTTGGTCCCATCCGGTCTTAATAGGTCCATTTTGGTCCTCTTCGATTCAATTCGGTCCTACTCAGTCTACTTTGGTCTTATTTGATCCAATTTAGTCCTACTCGGTCCACTTTGGTTCTATTCAGTCTTATTCAGTCCACTTCTGTGTATAATGTCCACTTTCATCTTATTCGGTCCAATTTGGTCCTATTCGGTCTATTTTGGTCTATTGGGTGCATTTAGTCCATTTTTGTGCACCTACATAAAGGGAAAAGATAATTTTGGGTTGAGAACACCTATTCTAAATCCAAATTTATTAAAAAAAATTTATAGATATCAAACTCGTAATATCCAAAATCTTAAGTATAACATTTATTGTTGCTACGCTCTTGTTGAGTCACATTAACGTAGCATTTCGGTCAATTTTGGTTCAACTAAATTTAAGTGAAAGTCTTTCTAAACATGAAGACTATGAATGTACAAATGTAACTTTAGGGTATTTACTTATTTGTTTTAAAATCATTACTTTTAAATGAATTGCATGAGATTGATTATACCTTAATAATTATTTAACTATCTAGTGCAACACACAAGATTGTGACTATTACTACTAATGATGAGTGAAATCAGTAGGTTGAATGCTTTGGGTTTCAACGGCATATGGATGGCCTGAAAGGAAAGAAAAAGACTATTGAAGGTGATGGGAGTAAATTGGCCAAGAGTCTTCCGATGATTAAATCAGATTTCTCTCTAGGACTCAAGTATAGTAAGTGGATGAATAGTAGAACGTACCTTTGTTGGATGAGCCTTGGTCCCTTTTATAGAGATTTTTAGAGTGGGTCTATTTGTTAGACTCCACTAACATCATGGGATATGTGTGGACTTAGTAAGAAGAGTATAGCAAATTTTAGGGAATTCAACCCACGTCTTAGAATAGTGGATCATAGTCCAATTATTCTGGGTCTGTATAAAATACTATGAAATCTACTAAGTGTTTGTTGGTTATCTACACCTTCTTGTGGTGTAGACGGCTAATATCTTCTTGGACAACCACTTTTCATGTTTGTGGTGCGTTTTTTACCTTTCTCCCTCCTGAAGATTGTCTTGGACATTATTGGGCTTAGATGACCCTTACAGACAAAGACTACTTGTTATGAATCACCATCAACTATATATTTGCGAATTAGTTATATTACATTTAACTAATGGAGAGGATTGATGTAATAATTTTTTTTTTAGTTAATACATTCAGTATGGTTCAATTTTTTTCACAATTATTGGAATATCAAGCTGTAAATGGCATACGATAAAATGATTCCCAGTGGGTTTAGATGAGAATTAATGAAAACTTGCATCTCAATTTGTTCATTTTTCTCTCTCAAAGAAAAAAATTGTTCATTTTGTTATAAAAATTTATTACGTAACGTTGATCTTTTTAATTAATTAGTCGCTGACATGGCAAACCCAAAGCCCCCAATTGAACTAAACCGTATAGATCTTCACTACATAGGAGAGCCCAAAACCTAAGGATTTTTTTTTTGAAAATAATCAAATCCCTCGAACTATTTTATTCTATTTTATTAGTTAGGTAAGGTTTGAAATTATTTTGGTATCTAACAAATCAAGTTTGTTAGACTCGATTTTGTCATTTGATATTGCACTTGGAAATTGAGTGTGACTCAATTTGTTAGATACTAAAATAGTTTCAAAACACTCGATTTCCAAGTGTAATATTAAATGACAAAATCGTGTGTAACAAACTCGATTCGTTAGATACCAAAATGGAGCCAAACCTTCACCTCCAAAACAGCGAAAGAGCACTGTGTCGATGTGCATAAAATCAAGCTCCATTCTTTTCTTTTCTTTTCCCATATAGCTCTCACTTGAATCCATTCCCATACATATATAGTAAAAATCCAAGAATTCAAGCCCCTTTCATTAGCTTTCTCCACCAAAACCCTAGCCAAAGAAAAGACACAGAGACAAAGACAGAGACAGAAATGGCGTTTAGAGGAAAGGAGATGATGAAGAAAGTGTTGAAGAATGTAGGAGAGAAGAACTTGGCTCCCGGATTGAAAGAGTCACTCAAGAAATGCATACCGGATAGTAAAGTTGTCATGGGCCGAGCCAAACGCGGCCTCTACGCTGGCCGCCACATCCAGTTTGGCCATCACGTCAGCGAAGATGGTGGCAACAAGTCTGTAACTCTCTCTCTCTCTCTCTCTCTCTCTCTCTCTCTGAATTTATGTGTGTATGTGTATTTGTGATTGTTTTCGCTTCTTGGGTTTTTGATGTTAAGATTATATGATTGAATGAATGGATGGATTTTGTTCATATGGGTTGTCATTTGAAATCTCTTAAAAATAGGAGCGTTGACAATCTGTATGTAGTAGGATCAAATTAACCTTTTTCTATGTTATAGTTTGGTTTCAATTCGTTAATGTCTTATACTTTAGGCTTTGTTAGGAATTAGTTGAGAAGAATGTGTCGTTATGTGCTTATCTTATTTGTTAAAAACTTGAAATTACAAACAGTCCGAGAGCCAAGATGCTTTCAATTTTGTTCATATGGGTGGTCATTCAAATCCTCTAAAAATGGGTCCTTTGGCAATCTGTATGTAGGATCAATTAACATTTTTCTCTGCTAAAGTTTAAATGTGTTCCAAGTCTTATATTTAAACTTTGTTTGGCATTAGTTGAGTAGAATATTATCTAATTTGTTAAAACCTGAAATTACAGGGGTGAAATGCTTCTGATTTGTGTGAGCTTTTATTGTAAACAACTAGAGGGTGCATATATGATAATGAATTAGAAATTGGACAAAAAATAGGTACTGTAGCTTAGGTCCCCAATTAATTTCAATCAAGTTGCTGAATTCTTTATTTTCTTTCATAGTTAATTTTCACCAATGACTGGACTATAAGAGAGAGAGAAAGAGAGAGCTTCTGCCTCAATATTATTTATTACCCAAGATGCTTAAAACCATACTCAAATTTGTATTGTGAACGTTCTAAAAGTTGCTGCAGTATGAAGAGTAATGGTACTCTGTTCGTCCTTCTTTTTGTTCTTGAATGTGTAGAAGGCTGTATTTATCCACCAAAGTTTAGTTCAATCCCTTGTATGTGATTGATTACAAATTTAGGAGCTGGTACATGTTTGGGTCCCTTGATAGAACTTATAAGTGTGTTTTTACGGAGCATTGACCACTAGTCCCACATCCATGTTTTTCATTTCTTCTTCTTGTGAGAGAAGGTAGGGGGAAGAGAAGAAAGAAAAACCTGGGAAGGGGAGGAGGGGTCAATGGATGCATTTAGCAAAGAAAGCTAATTCCATAAAGGTCTGCTAGTTCTAATGTGCCCCATCCTTGGGAGTTGGTTCATCAATTACTTTACTGGGACCTTCATTGGGTTTTTATTCTTTTTCACCTATCAAAAAGATTTCATTGATCATTGTACTCTGCACCATGATTATGATGCTCTCTAGTATACGTCCTGTATATATTGTTTTTTTTTTTTTTGTCAATAAATTACGTTATTTATCAAAAAAAAAAAATATATACTATACTGGCATGAGGTAAATCAGGATTTTTGTTAGCTAGAAAATATGCACATCTATCATATCTTATGGTCTGAGTCCTCATGTGATTCATTGCCAGAAAGTGCTTGCAATACTTGGTGGGTACGTATTAGCAAGGGGATGGAAGGAGGTATTACTTGAAATTAGAAGACCAATCACTGTTTATGAGTCTGACTTTAATTTTGTATGATATTAGACACATTAGCATCCCTGATGTCTTAAGACGTACTCTATCCTATTTGACTATTTTACCCCTTGTCCTCCCTACACTACCCATGGGCTACATGCCTATTGCTGTTGTATGTCCTTTTGGTAATTCATATTTCTGACCTTAGGCAGGAGAGTGTCTCCCGATTGAAACTGAGCCAAAGGTCCTTGACTCCTTGATCCTAGTGAGATAGATTCTACATTGCTCCTAACCTTTTACCTATAGATTTCTTTTTTCACTATTAAAAAAGATGGTATTATGCATTAAGAATAAGTCAAAGTTATAGTCCTACCAATCCATTGAAACATAGGAATGAGGCCTGGTGAAGTAATGGAGTATTAAGTATTTGCATAAGCCTCCAATTCCTTGGTCTTTGCTATGTGATTGAATGGATTCAATGATATCATTTATCTGGCCATCATTTTTGTAGATTTCCTCTAATCAAGTCATTGAATCCTTGTCAGAGATGATGATGACAAATGCTTAATTGTGCCTGGATAAAACATGAATATGTCTACTTTTTCTTTTCTTTTTTTCTTTTTTTTTTGCTAAACATGAATACGTCTACTTTTATAAATCTTTATGATAAGGAATATTTATAATCTGGATGAACGCCATTCAGGTATATGAAGTGCTTACTTTTTTCATGGATTTGCTTGTGGTGGTTAGGTTTGGATGAGGTTTTTAGAATTTGGCATTTAATCAATCAGCCTTAACACTTCTAGTACAAGATATTTAATTGATTTGCTTGTTGCAGTTTGTTTTGGATGAAGATTTTAAAATTAGGCATATAATCAGTCAGTCTATACGCTTCTAATACATAATATTTAATGTTTTATTGGATTCATTTATGCAATTCATAGAATGAAGTTGTCTTGTGTTATTGCGCAACATAAGTTGTGTCTCTTGCTTGCTCCATTTTGGCATTTGAAGTTTTCTGTCTTTTATCAACTTAGAAAAAGTATCTTTATTCATCAGAACTTTTTCTGCAATTCTGGTGATAGGTCGAGGAGGGCTTGGAAGTCGAATGTCCAGGAGAAGTGGCTCTTCAGTTACGTTTTAGATCGCCATATTCGAGTGAAAGTCACCACTCATGCCCTCCATTGCATAGACAAGGCAGGAGGGATTGATGAGTACCTGCTAAAAACTCCTTTCCATAAGATGGACACAGAAATGGGCCTCTACTGGAAGTCTAGGATTGAGAAGATGTACGAAGAGCTAGGGAAGAGGGAAGTTGTTTTCTTTTCACCTGAGGATGAAGCCAAGTTTGAACAACGTTTTAAAGATCTGAAAGTGGCCAAGAGGACAGCTCGTAGGGATGCCAGGAGGCAGATGTTCGGTTGGTCAGACAAACAGAAGCAGATTGAGGAAGGTCAAGTGAAGATCAATTGACTGATGAAGAAGCCACTCCCGAGCAGTGGGCTGCAAACTCTTAAGCTTTGGACCATTCACCATCTTGGAATGTTCCCCCATCTTTGTTTTTTATTGCCCATTTGAAATTTTGTATCTCTTTAATGTTTGTTTTTTGAAGTAGTCTTTAGCTGTATCAGGCCTAATGGAAAAATATTCAGCAGAAATCATTTATCATTTTCAGATGGAAATTATTTGATATTCCTCTGATGGATAATGAGTTTAACAAAACATAAAAGTAACAAGAATGTTGTTACTGGACTAAACTTCTCATGGTACAATGTCTTATAACGTTGTTAATATAATTTCATTTTTGAAACAATAATGCTATAGCTAAAACAAATTTTACAAGCCGTTCTTAAATTTGTTTTGTTTTATTTTATTTTTTCCTGGTCTGTAGTATAAACCAAAACTTGGTAAGCAAGTATTTAGTCCCTTCACCGACCAAAAGAAACATAAAGTCATCTAGTCACTTTACCAATATTTCTTTACTAAAAAAGTAGTAATTTCACGGGTAATTGAAAGCAGAAACGTGATGGTCCAAAGACTCAAAATTTGTTAGATGATAAATTATGATTGGTGTAATATCCCTAATTTAAATTATAATATACTACCTCAACACATAAAAAAATAGAGTTATGAACATTTTATTCTGCCGCAGATGAATATTCTGATAACACTTCATTAATATTATAGCTGGGTTTGGATATGGATTTGGGGATGAAAAGGCAGACTTTTGCGTCTGCGTCTTCCTCTTTTTTTTTTTTTTTTTTAGGCACATTATGTGGCTGGAATACTTTTTCAGTGAATCTCGTGTACTGTTTACGGAATTTACAAACCTCTTTTTTCATACAAATTTTCATTAAAAATAGGTCTTACGGTACTATTTACACATTTAAAAATTATTTTGTTACAGTGTTTTCAGTTTTTAACAAAACAAGTGATATTTAAACAAACCCTAAAAGTAAAGTGCTTAGTTAAATGAATATTTAAATAACTTCAGCTTTATGAATATTTCATACTTCTTTTCCATGAAAGTCCAACGCAAATAGCTGTAACGACTAATAACACGCTATCTTCTCTCGTACCGAAACACAGTATCTTGTGCAATAATTCACCATCACTTTCTCTATAAAAGCCTTAACTTCACAGTTCACACGCTCTTGCATCAAAAGTTTCACTTCAACAACAAATGGGTAAAGAGAACTGGCTATTACTAGGCCACCTAAAGAAGGCAGTGAAGAAATTAAGATTTTTGCTTAGCTTTAACCTACTGCAATGGCGCTTGGCTTCAATTACTGGCAGTGCTTCTAGGAGGCGCCGATTGAGCTTCAACGATCGCCAGGGCTTGCATGGTTGTATAGAAGATGAAAAACTCGACGAAAATGGTTCAGCCAAAGTGTATCAACGAACTATAAGTTATGGTTCAGATGATGATATTGATAGAAGGGCAGAGATTTTTATTGCTAATTTTCGACATCAGCTTCGTTTGGAAAGGCAAGTTTCTTTGGAGTTGAGGTACTATAGAGGGACTAGTTTCAAAAGTGAAGAAGACATTGGATTGTAATTTTGAAATTGGTTTGTTAATTATGGTTGAAATTATTTACATGGGTTATATACATGATTGGTATACTATATATAGATGAAAAAACTGAAATGTTTTGAGGATTGATGAACTATTTTTGAGTTGTTTTTATTTTCTGATTTCAATTAGTTTTTCTATTAAGTTTCTTGGGGTTTTGATTTTGCATTGCTTGTATTTGTTTTATCAATATTTCCGATGGAGTAGTTCTTAATTAATGAAACTTAAATTGTGTTTTCCTTAACTCACTGTTTCTGAGTGCAAAAACTTTGTTTCGAGGATTTTTGCCTTTGTTAGTCCTTGTTGGAAGAAATTAGAGTATTAGACAATCTAGGAAGAAACTTTAAGACTAAGGAACAGAACATGCTATCCAAACTAAGCTTTAAAGCAACATAGACAGCTCACAACAATTTCCGTAGTGTGAAATTTCTGAGAATTAAGAATAAGGTGAAAAAAGTTCGCCTTTTCATCTATAATATAAGTGTTTTATTTTTTTGTTACGAGTCTTATAGTTTAATGAAATTATTCAATTATCTTAATAAGGAGAATCTAGTTTGAACTTTGAACATTGAAACCCCTCTCCCATTTATTATACGAAAAAAAAAAAAAAAGTTTCCTTATTAATTTAGGTCCTTTGTAGAATGTCCATTTAAAGGCCAAGATTCAATGTGGAATAAATCTAGGACTTAGATTTTGCCAACTCATTTAAAATTTAACTGTGGTTAAACTAAACTAAAAGTTAATATATTGGAAAAATCTAGACCTTAGATATATACAACTTTGAATCTTGGCCTTTAAAATGGACACTCTCCATTTCAAGCAAATTAGAGAGGACCAATTCCTTCTTTTTGCCGCTTGGTTTAAAATACCATTAACTTGTTTTAGTAAATTCTATCAAATTTGTGGTCCATCTTCATTATAGGATTGCTAGTTGTCAAGACTCGAGTCAATTCATATCATCAGTTTTTTTTTTTTTTTTTTTTTTTTTTGCTTATGATCACATTTAATTAATTCTAAGTGGTAGTAAATACTTTTTTTTTTTTTTTGGGTTTGTTTGGGAGGAAAACATTGTTTGATAAAAGTACTTGCAACAAGTGCGAGAGAAGGAATTTGAACACGTGTTTTCTTCTTTGGAAGAAACCGACAATACTATTGAACTATAAAATTCTTGAAAAAATAGAAGTACAAGTGAGGGAAGTGAATTCAAACACAAATGTTCCTCCATGGAAGAAATAGATAATACTACTCTATTATAATGCTCTTATTAGTGACATAAAAATACTTGTTGCAACACCTAATTCAAGAGTTCATACTTAATCAGTTTAATTCATTTTATAATTAAGCCATTCAATAAGTTTGTGTACACAAAAGAATTTATAGAATAGTAAATTTTACAATACAACTGTTGACATTAATTTACATCTCAGAAAGGAAAAGCAAAAAAAAAAAAAAAAAAAACAAAACAAAACTAAAAACAAAAACCTATGTATAGAATCTATAGATTAGTACATGATTCATACGCTAAAATGCAATTAATACAACAGTATCAACAAATAGGGAACATTAACAAACATATAATGGCAACTTCCCCCATCCAAATGATGTGGTTTATTAGATAAAATTGTTCATATCTGAAATCTGATTTGAATGCTTTCACCAATTTTTTCTTTTCTGAATTTTTCTATCACACTCTCCTTGGAATTGTAAGTAATGTATGAGTTTAATTATGTAAAACTGATTTAGGAGAACAAGAGGGGTTTCATTTGGATGGGGTTTCTATATCTATGACAGTCTCAAATGCCCCAACCAATGCTTTCACCTTGTTCTTCCTCTTCTCCAATAGCTTGCTTGCAGTTTCCTCAATCACATCATTATATGCTTGAGACTCCTTCTTTCCCTGTCCCACTTGGCGCTTAGATGATGCTGTATTCGCCACCTCTGGTTTTGTTTCTTCAACGGCACCAGCCTCCACATCTTGTCCTTCCTTCAAGTTAAGCCCTTCACTTCCTCCAGCCACCTCTTCCTTCTCATCCACCATGTTCCCCTCGTTCTTGTTTTCAGCCTCAGAATCTTCTCCTTTGACCTCCCCTTTGTCTTCTTTGACCTCCACTACCGCCTCACTTATTGCCGCACTCTCTTCTACATTGCTTTCTTCTTTGCTTTCATTCTCTTCTCCTCCAAGTTCATTCTCAGCTTCTTCTTCTTTTTGTGCTTTAGCCTCAGCTTCTTCAATCTGAGCAGTCGCATTTGTTTTTATTTCTTCAGAAACTTCAGGAATGACATCACAAGGCTTGACTTTTTGCTCATCTTCAATAATACTGTTGACATGATCAGATTCAACAAAACTACCATCCTCAAAATCTTCACTTTTTGGCACTTCAGAAATGTTACTCTCTGTCTCAGCCCCAACTTCCACGTTCACAACTTCTTCAACCTCATGAACCAAAGTTTCTCCCTCCTCTTCACTTTCATGACTCGAAGTTTGTGTTACATCAAGACCCTTTGTCGAAGCCAAAGCATTATGAAACTCCTTCTTAGTGGCTGCAGGATTGGTACTGCTCTTAATGGTGCCCTTTGCATGCAAAGGCGCCTGTGGTTTACCAAACTTGGACGTTTTTGGAGTCCTCTCCGCAACTGGTTTCAGAGAATGGGTACCTTTGGATGGAATAGTATTAGAACGGACTGTTGTGGTTTTCTCTTTCAAGCCATGGGAGACAACTGCACTTTGTGGCTTATTATCAGAGGATCTTCTTCTATTCAAAGAACTGGCCTTCTTTGCTGTGTCTTCGGGGCCAGGTTTCTTCGCATTCTTGACAGATTCATGGCGTGAGCTTAGCGTTGGCCTAAGATAGCTTGGGAGTGGCTTTTCAGTTGCAGCAGTAGTAGTAGTAGTTGTAGAAGAAGAAGAAGCAGCCTTGTGATCTGTAGAGCTTGTTGTGGATGGTTTTGGACGAGTTTTGGTGATATTGGGGGCACGAGCCTTTGAAGGGGATATCACCCTCTTCTCCTTCCAAACATTATTGCCTTCTCTCTTCGTAGTTGCCATATACTGTTAGGTGTTTCGGCAAAAATTGAAAAAAAAAAAAAAAAGAAAGAGCAATGAGTATGTATGTGCAATTGGGGGAAAAGACAAGCAAGTTTAACAAACAAATGGGTATTGCTAATTTCAACTGTTACATAAAAAGTTTTTTTTTTTTTTTTTTGGCTAAACACTGTTACATAAAAAGTTGTCCCCAATAGTTTTTCACACATTCACACATACATATAGATGAATTAATATATGGTGTAGATTTTAAAATGTAAAAGACATTGACACTATGTTAAGTTCAAAGAAAGTACAGTCATTTGGAATTAAAAAAATAGCCAATTTTAGGATTCATTGCTTCACATCATCATTGCCTAAGCTCTGTACATTCCACAGCTATCATTTTTCTTTTGGAGGAACTATATACTATTTGTGCTCAAGCTCAACTGCCTATTACTACACTTACCAAAGATTGCTACTACATATAATTGCTAACATGAAGATATTGAGTTGCTTACTATAAGACCTTTTGAAATTCATTATATTATAAACTAAATTTAATAAAAGTATAAGAATAATATAAAGGCCCTGCCTTTTTTTTTAGTTAAAATATTGATTGTTGAAAGTGGAGGATTTAAACCGTAGATATCTTCATTAGAAATACTATGAGGTATTAGTTTAACTACAAAACTCTTGACAAAATATCTTGTCTATTTTTAAGTCATGATACCATGAGTTGCAGTGAGTGTATATATAACTGTTTTATTTACAATAAGTGTATATGTTCATATTTGGAGTTAATTTGTAACATCTATTGGTTTCAATTCAAAACCAATAACATGGAATAGACAAATAGGATAATATATTCTAAAATGTAATCACTTTAAATAATGTCATTCTCATGCTCTTTATCAGGCTCTTTTATGATGCTCTGGACAGGGTATGCATATTAATACAAAGAAAATGATAGGAATAGCCCAGCACATCAAACATAGAAGTCAATTGAAGTGTTAGAATATTCCTCGTGGCTAGCAGAGATTGATGTCTACACCTTAGACACGGTACAGCCTCACCGGGCTCAACCAAATACCATTATTATTATTTTTTTTTAGAAAGTTTCAATTTATGACGTCCGCTTTTGATAATAATTTTTTTAATTTAATTACTTTTGTTTGAATAATAATAAACTATTTTTTTTATCCTTTCTCGATGTTATCATTTTTTTTTCAAATTTTTTTCAAGAAAATAAAAATATCAAATTATGTGCATGTGAATGCTAGGATCAACTTATGCTTACGCCTAATATAACTTAACTTTTTATTGAGTAAATATTTTGAAAATCTTACTATTGAATTAATAGTCTATGTTCTTAACAAAGATGCCAAATTCACCATAATTCCTTGTTGCTGATCGTTCAAACTTCAAACTTTTGTTAGTGAAAAATATTTATTAAGAAAAAGACATCTCACGCATTATATATATATATATATATATATATATTCTCTCTCTTAAAACATTGAAACCTAAGTGTTGTTGTGAGAGGTAAAATGCATGAGATACCGTCTTTTAGGCTCAAACCTCTCATAACCAAATGACTGTTATAAAGCCCACAATGTTGCTTCAAAACGATAAAAACGTACAAACTACTAAACCATTTTACACACATACAACAGATGACTGTTGAAATAGCAAAGGAATGATCTAAAATTTAAACTACCGAGAACCAAATCCAACACCAAATCATACCTCTCTCCCAAAAGAAGTTGTGAGTTTATCTTCCAGGACAAGTAACTGATAACGTTTAATTATTCATTATCTTTTTTCAGAAAGAAACAAAAACAAGCAAATAAAAGAGCCCCATTACCTTATTTTTCAACAATTCTTTTGATTCAATTGCTTTGTGCTCAATCAACATAAATTGATTTCAAACCAATACATTGGGAAATTCGAGAATTGCTTTCTTGTAGGAAAATTTTATATCAACATGTCAACGAATTATAGTAGCGCACACACAAATTAGAACAACATACTCTTTTTCAATGCCAAGATAACCAAGAAAATGATATAAACATTGAAAAACATTATAAAAATTTAGTCTTTCACCATATCTTAGACAGCAAAAGGAAGCAAAAAACGAAGAGATACTATTTTTGGCATGAAAAGCAAAGGTACCATGGAAGAGTAAATCTATGGTAAAAGAGAGAGAGAGAGAGAGAGATGTAGCTAGCGTACCTTGATCAAATAAGATTCATGGGAAGAGTAAAATAAAGGGAAGAAAATTCATTGAAAGATGAAAAGTGTGAAGGGAATTAAAGAGAGGCTTAGTTAAGAGTTTTGGGTTTGATTTGATTAAAGAAGCGCAAATTACGCATAACTCAAGGTGGTGGTATTGGTGGTGAAGGTGTTGGAGGCCATGAAATGAAAACAAAATTTTGTTCGCCAAACAAGCGAGACAGGTGGGGAATTGGTTGACTTTTTCCTAGGCAAAAGAAAAATTAAAATTAAAATTAAGAAAGAAAAAACAAAAACAAAAACAAAAACAGAAAAACAAAAAAACAAAAACAAAAATTAAGAATCTTCCTTTTCTTTGGGTACCAACATAACAGCTCTGCCTAAGCTCCATACTCCATAATAATAACATGATTTTATTGGGTACATTTATTCCATGTGACTTGAAAAAGATCAAATGTCCAGCCATATGATATGATCACTATCAACTTTATGGTTTAAAAAAATGTACTTATTATCGAAAAAAAGGTTTTAAATATGTACCAGCCAGTCCATGGATATATATACTTTTTGAGAAGGAGTCCATGGATATATAATCATTGTAGAGTGTGGACATTTTGGATCGTGCCAATCTTACCTGTCTCATTGCTCTAGTAGCCTAAATTAATTATTGAACTAATTCTCCAATATATATATATATATATATATATATATCTAAGAAATTGTACCCTCACAGTCCAAGTTTTTTTTTTTTTGATAGAAACAAGGTCCAAGTTTTGTTTTGTTTTGTTTTTTTTTTTTTCTTATAAGTTAGATATAATTAGATGAGTTTGAACCCACCTTACACAATCCAGCTCTTAATTCTTGGAATGGTATATTGATAACCTCCTTACAAGTCCGGCCTCGCAGTTCATTATAAATACTATTTTTCCATAATTTATTTTCTAATTCCATGATTATCTTCTCAAAAAAAAAAAAATCCATGATTATTTTTGTACTGCCTCTTGACATGCCTAACAGAAGATTCTAAGTATATATTTCCAACGAAGCACATATCTTTTTAGGCTAAGCGAAAGTGGAGAAACTTTGTAAACGCTATAAAGTGGGAATCTCGTCTGGCATGAGAAAGTGCTGCCCAATAACTTTGAATCCCACCAAATTAACACTACTACTTATTTTTCAAAATTAATTTACAAATGAAATTAAGATGAAGAAATTGCATGCATTACCATTTTGCGGATTGTGAGTCAAGTTTGATCGTATTCATGGGTTGGGGTAGGTCACAAACTACAAAAAAAGGCAGTGTTTAGTTATTTAGTTTCTCTTCTCCCAAAAAAAAAAAAAAAAAGTTATTTAGTTTCTTTTTTTTGGATAAGTGGATTTGGTTTAAGGGAGCTGTGTTCAATAAATTAAAGAAAATGCATAAAAAAAGAGTTCTATAACTCCTACCATACCAAAATTAGAAAAAATAAAATGGAATATTAACCAAAAGCTGACCGGCTGGTTCACCAGCTCAACAGGATTGATCATTAATATTAGTATTATAATTATATATATTGAGAGATAGTATCAAATAATCTAGATTTAGAAAATACAGTTATTGAGTATTTGAGAGAAAAAATTAAATTGCTTTTAATAGTCTTTTAAAAAAGACCAATTTGGTCTAGTTTATTCGTCAGTGTAAATCCAGTTTGCTAACAAATTCAATTAAATTTTACTCAGTCCCATTTACTTGAGAAAACTATTTAAGGGAGTCTTAGCACAAAAAAAAAAACTATTTACAAGGGATTGAATTATCTAAAAATGAGACCAACGGCTAAGAGTCTTATAACTCAATTGGTTTGCACCTCTTAATGTTCCATAACATCCGAACTATTTACAAGGGTTGAATCATCTAAAAATGTGACTAACGGCCAAGAGTCTTGTAATTTAATTGGTTGACACCTCTTAATATTTCTATAACATCTGAGATTCAAATCCTCCCAAACTTAAGATAACTATTGAATTATCAACAAATAATAATAATAATAAAATAGAGATTGACTTAGTTTCAATTACAAAACAATAAACCACACTTGTTGGCCCATTCGCAAAGAGTTTGTTGATATTTTGCTCCCGATGTGTCACATTAAGCTTGATGAATTTATTATTTTTTGTAACAGTTTGCATGTAGTATCTCCCTAAATTAGATGATAATGTACCCTTAATTTATCCCCATGCGAAAAGGATGTTGATATCTCCCCTCTCTTCCCTTCTCTTATTGGCTAAAGCTGCAGGAGACTAAGCTTGCATCTATATTAAAAATCCAACTTTGTGCCTTTTAATTTAGAAATGGTTTGGGGACCTAAAGCATGCTTGGTAAGTTGGTTTCGATATGTTATTTTACTAGGTGCTCGGTGCCACAATATTGGATAGCATGTTAGTTTTGAAAATTTGCAAAAATGACAAGTCAATTTTGGGAACAAAATGTTTTTTTTTTTTAATAGCAAATGGGAACAAAGTTAGACAGCAACATATAAGTTTTTATAAAAGCTCTAAAGAGTTGCTTCTAGGGACTTTAGGTTAGTTCTATAAGGCTTTGCCTAAACACAATTCATCTTAAAATATGACCTAGCTAATATTAGTGGATAAAGCCAAGTTGTATGTTTTGCTTTCTTATATGAATAATTATAAATGAATCCGGTCCAATTTGTGTCACACCATGCTTTGCTTTCTTTCTTTGTAAGATACAGGTCATCACTTCATTAACATAAAATATTTTTAAGCTTATCTTTTTCTGGCTAGCAAACAAGAAGTGGGAAGAATTTAACAATTTTGTTAGGGACACAACTTGGTTGTGGTGGGAGCTTGGCCATCTCTACCTGAAACACTTGGCAAATATGTAGCAGTTCAGAATTGTGACTTGTGAGTTTTTTTTTTTTTTTTTTTGGTTGTGGTGGCTTGAATTGTCAGAATTTTAATTAGATCATATTGAAAATTTGAAACCTTTTTTGGCTAAGTGCCCAATAGAGCCAAATCCAATACAAACAACGAGTCAAAGAGTGATGCGTATTCTAACATTAATTGTAACGTGAAGCCCTTGCCAAAGGGATGAAGTAAAAAATGTAAAAATGGTAATTACCTTTACTTGCTTGAAACAAGCAATTGCTTTGCCTCATTTCTTTCCTTTTTTGTTTAATTACACATCCAAAAAACAAGAATGACAAAAAAACAAAAAAGAAACAATAATTTACTACCATGTATTCTTAGCGTAATAATCACTCTACAATTGTGGAATATAAGGGGCAAAAGTCTAAATTCATTTGTCCAAAAGAGAGTTTCACACTTATACAATTAAATTAAGCTAAAGTATAATTCTATCTAAGATAAAAATAAATAAATAAATAAAAATATAAAAGATTAATTTTTCCGAATTCTTAGGATAACTCCATTGAGTAATTTTAAAAAATTCCAACTAGTTATAATTATTCATCAATGTTTAAACAATTATTGACTAATATTATTTTAGTGTCTATTTACAATAATGATGATATAGGCTAACAGGACAGTCCGCCACCAAATTGGTAGGGGAAAAAGGCTTTCTTTTGAGCTTCCTTGGCAACCTAGTCAGCCGCTTTGTTTGCCCACAGGATCAAGCAACTTCCACTTTACCTCTTGATAAAAACAGGAATCCACTTAACATCTTTCACAATTTATATCTATTTTCCAAAATCTTAAGGCCTGAAATAGAATCACTCTCAAACCATGTACTTCAACAAGGTTTAGAATTTATTACTATTCAGATTATAGAGCCAAAATCATAGACAAAGATCTTGGTTTCTCATTGAATATACTACCCCCAAATTACTTATTTTACAAACTGTTTTTTTTTTTTTTTTGAGAGGAACTTATTTTACAAACTTGATGGTCAAGTTTAGAAAAGGAAGAAGGAATAAAAACTCTCTGGTCATCCCTTCAAGTTAGGTAGAAATGCCAATAATCTTTAGCTACCTAAATGTATCTATGTATATATTATAAATTTATGTGCACATGTAACTAATATATCAGAGATTATTCAATATTTAAGTAAAATTTGAGCTTTTATCAAATAAAATAAAAAAGTAAAATTGAGCATTTCATATTTTACCGCGATGAATTAACCATAAATTTGAGACTTTTAATCAATCAATGTGATATATCTAGTAATCTAGACATTTCTTTTTTATTTGTTTTCTAAATGAAATTCTCATTGAAAAAAGAGTGTGACTGAAATATGGTAATTAAGCTATGTTAAAGATTCAAATCCAAAATAAGTCTATTTTTTTTAATAGAAAAAGGGCAGCTTATAAGTACAATAAACGTGCCATTCAGCATCAGAAACCATACAGAATAGTTCTTTTCTCCTTAATTTTGTGATGGTTCTCGTGACCAATATTTTAATATGGATAGGTATTGGGTACTAAAGAAAATGATGTTCGACCAAAAGCTGTATTGCCGTGGTTTACGCTACTAAAACCAAATCTTTCTCTCTTTTTTTTTTTTTAACATAAATCTTTCTCATTGTGAAAAAAAAAAAAAAAAAGTTCTCTTCAGGGTTTTCTGTTTTCCCCAATATACGTGAAGATCGAGTGGGAAATGGTCATATACTCTCTAACGCTCGTCAATCATTAATGTCATGTTTGGAAGTTTGGAGAAAGAGTAAAGTAGAGAAGAGGAGTGTAGATAAAAATGATTATTATTCATCTTATTTGAATGTTTTTAAAATTGGGAAATGCAAATGAGTGCCCTTAGGGCACTCTTTAATAATCTATTTAAAGAAAGTTTTTATGGGAAATGAAAAAAAGTAATTAATATTTTAACAGTTTTTTTCATTTCTCATAAAAGTAGAATAAAAAAATTTTTTAAATGGATTATTAACGAGTGCCCTAAGGGCACTCGTTAGTATTTCCCTTTTTTTTTTGCAGCAGTTAGTATTTCCCTTTAAAATTAAGGGATGAGAATAATTAGCATTTTCATAGTTTGTAATTTTGTTAATACGGTAAGGGTAAATTTGATAATTCATTTGGTCAGACATTTCTATACTTTGCTCTCCCTCCAAATATCTCAAATTTGGGAAAATAAAAAATAAGTGGTTAGAAATTGTTAAAACCCCTCCAAATCTCTCTCTCTCCTCCCTTATAAAACATCCAAATAAGATAATTTAACTTACTCTCCCTCCCTTTACTCTACTCTCTCTCCCTTTAGTCTACTCCTATAAATTGTGAAGATTTGTTTTTCCCTTGAAAATTTCTTTTTACTAAAATTGCTACATTCTAGTATTCTACACCTGAGTTGGGTTGACCCGCTCCGCCATAGAAAAAGTGCTCAATTTACATATTTAAGTTCCAAATCATCCATATTTGTCAAGTTAATAATGTATAAATTTGTAACGTTGCTACAGTAATCATATAAAATTACATTAACACTATTTATTTTGCATTTAGTTTTTTATTCTTTCTTTACGTATTCCGAGAATGAAGAAAAAGAGCCGATAATAGTTGTTGTGTGTGAAGAAACAGAAACAATTAAAAAAATGATATTTTAATAAAATGTAGTGTAAAATAGATAATCTGATGTACAGTGTTATGAACAGTAAATATGTAAAACAGAAAAAGTAAAATCTTATACTAAAATAGGTAGAAATTTTTGCACAAACTGATATGAATGCACTTAAAAGTTACAACTACAAGTATTACTTTACTTAAATAAGAAATAAACATGAAATTGGGTCATTTTTAGAATCTATATTTAGTAAAATTTATAATATCTATTAATAGTTGCCCTATTTGAGTAATAGTTTCCTTATTCATAATCTCTATTAATAGTTGCCCTATTTATAAAACCGAATATCAATCTTCTAACAAAAAATAAATAAATAAATAAACCGAATATCAAAACTTGCCCAATTTAAGTAATACTGCTTTTTAGATTTTACTATTACTAAAATAAATATATAATTTAGGGAATTGGAAAAGGAAAATTAATATATTTTTTATATCAAAGATTCTAGAGAGTATTATAAATTAACAACTATATAAATTTTTTTCATAAATTTTATTGTCATTTTATAATTAAGAATGAGAGTTTGAAGGACAACATATAAAGCTAAGAGCCTTATAACTCGCATCTCTAACAAATGCATTTTGAATTCAAATTCACCATCTCTTTTTGTAATTATTTAATTATATAAAAAATATATAAAAACTAAATGAAAAAAGACAACACATTAAAAAAAGAAGAAGGAGAAGAAGAAGGAGAGATGATACTGTATTTATCCCTACCACTAAAAAAAGAGTGAAAAAAATAATACTGATAAAGAGCATGAATTCTGTGTTTACACTTTAAATCTCTTCTAAGGGACTAGGCTTCTTCCAAAAAAATAATGTTTTTTTTTTTTCTATAAAGCATGAAATTTGATAAGCCATGCATATTATATGAAAAGGTAAATTCCAACCTAAATTAGGCACCATGTAAGTTGACACCTGGCTGATTTTAAAGAATGGTTGATGTCAACTTCTCAAGAAAAGTTAAGATGCATTCATATTGAATGTTGGTCAACAAGGGAAAGAAATGTGATATTGACTGAAATTAAGCCATTGAACCTTCAAGAAATAAAGAAATAAAAAAAGAAAAAAGGTATGGACAAAACTGAAAAACCAACCAGAATAGTCAATTTAATAAATTAAAACCATTTTTGTACCTTTCTCCCATACGGTGTAATTAGTTGAATAGAATGAATCATTTTCTTCCACTTAATCATAATTAAGAAGGATAAATAAATAAATAAAAACCTGTGGACGAAAACGAAAAACCAACAACAAATGTCAGTTTCAGTAATTAATAAGTAAAAACCATTTTCATCTAAAACAATTTAAAATCGTCAAGATTTCTTTAAGAAAAAATTGACTTGCTAAACACAAAATACATAAGATAAACAAATAATAAATTTCCAAACTATGTTTAATTTTACAACAAAAAAATTATAAACTAATAACGAATATGATTCACCTCATTAGAATTTATATAAAATGATATTGTGAGAAGATGCCTCTAGCCAACAGCCTTGTTGCAGCTCATATGGGTATTTCTAAAAAGTGGCACGTAGTTTAAATTACACATTTTCATTATAATTATTGAATCTACAAATAAAATTTGATAAGTTTTTTTTTTAAAGAGAGTTTCAACCTATGGCGTCCGATCTTACTTAATGTTGCTCTTTATCATCAAATCAAGACATCAATCAATTTTTGGTATACGCGGTTATTGAATTTCAGGTCTCTTATTCAACTATCAGATACTTTACCAGTTGAGTTAATTAGAGCTTACAAATCCAATGAGTTTTAAACCTTGTTAATACTAAAAATCAATCAATATTTTCTCACGTTATTATTGGTTAAATTCAATCTTATATATAAAAATAAAATAAAATAAACCAAAACAAAAAAAATCCTATCCAAATCTATAATATATATATCCAAAAAGTCCTAAGAGGACAAAAGACATACGTGTATATAAATACAGGCACAAAAATTGTTAGAGGAGTAGAGGACTTAGGCGGCTCAGCCGGTGTGGTGGGGCAGAGGGGGTAAGGTAATATTCATTCCCTTCCGTCCACAAAAAAGTGTAAGAGGTTAAAGATGACGTCATAGTAATCAAGAGCCGCTAGATCCTTCCATAAACATCCCTAATCAGACGGCTGTGGTCTCACCGAACATATTTTAAGAATTGGGACGGAAATACTATAATATCTTTGTTTGTTTTTCTCTTTTTTAATTTAAAAAAGAAAAAAGAAAAAAGAAAAAAAAGAAGTAACAGTGTTGTGTGTTCTGTTGGGCCTCCTAAAAAGACTCCTTAATTAACATTGGACTTTGCTTAGCCTCGGATCTTCCACACACGTTTTTTGCCCATCTCTCTCTCTCTCTAAAAACTCAAAGCTTTGCTCTTTGAAGTCTAAAAGCTGAGAACTCTCTCTCTCTCTTTCTGGTATTCAAAGGAGAAAGAATATAAGATAAAGGTACAAAGAGAATTAAATTTCAAACCTTTCTGCCGCTTCTGATGAATTCAAATAATATTCATGGTTTCCTTATGTGGGTGTAGTTTATATATATATATATATATATATATTATATTTTTTTTGTGGGTTTTATTTTTTTGGGTGAATTTTGTTATCAAATATTTATGCTTTATTAGAAATGGGTTATTTATTATTTCCGTTGGTGAATTTGAAAAGATATTCTCTTTTGACAATGGATTTTTATTGGTTTTTAGCTCTGGTGTACATAAAATTGTCTTGTCTCAATCAATTTTTCTGTTTGGCTTCTTGGAAAATATTCAAATAGCTTTCTTTCTTTTTTTTGCTATAAGTTTTTATTTTAATCTGTGAAACTTGGGTTCTTTTTATCAATGGTTTATGTGAATTATATTGAGGGAGCTATAACCATAATTTTTTTTTTTTTTTTTCATCTTTCGCTTTTTATTATTAAACTTTATTTTTGGTGGGCTTGTTGAGCTTTATCTGCCCTGAAATCACGGAGAAAGAGTCACTTATCAAAAGAGAATTCTCGGAGAAAGAGTCATGAACTAAAATAGAAAAAACAGAATGATTGTGTGGAGAAAAATTCATGCAAAGTTGATGTCGTTAAACAAATTGAAGACACCCACTTTTTATGGGATTGAAATATGGGCATGTGGCCATCTGGGTCCTCTTTATACTCGTTTGTTTCTTCCCTTTTAATTGTTCAGAGATTGCCTAAATTGTTTGGTTGTCTTTATTGGCAAGTTTGATCACTTTGTAACCAAGGTCTTCTAATGTCCTCGTGCTTTCTCTCATCTTTTGTTTCTGTAAAAGTAAAGTTGTATTCGCATTTTGTGCAGTTGTTTGTGTTTAATTAATCAAGTTTTACTTTTTAGGAAATGGGGTTTCTCTGTTACCTGTTAATTGCTCTACTTTATGAAGTTTTTGTTTCTCAATTGATATCAAAAATATGGTATTTAATTAAAATTTTATTAAATTTAGATCACAAAAAAGAGGTATTTGATCGTTTTATTCTTTTTGAATTAGCAGATGGAGATGGTACTATTCTTTTATTTTCATCCTTGTACTATTGTAGAACTTGGCTGTAACTCTGTTTGCATATATATATATATATATATTTTTTTTTTTTTGGGTGCTTGACTGCTTGTTGTTCTGTTGATTTTGCTTGACTGTTTCAGTTAATTTTAATAAAAGTATAGCCAACACATTGGAACTCAATGTTATTAACAATCTGAAATATATATTTCAAAAAAAAGTTTTGAAATTTTATGAGTACATTAGAAAATTTTGAAGCCAAAATTCTGGAAATTTATTTTGGCATGGGAAAGAGCTTACTGATCTTCAGCTCTAAGCAGGTGTGCAATGTCAGCCTTCTAGAAATAGAGCTTGGGGTTTCAGGAAACTGTTTCCTGTGTTTTAACTTCCTACAGATTTGTTGGATCAATAAATTAGAGTTAAGTTCTTGTTGGAAATATCAATTATAATGCCATTCATGTCTCCCATGATCTTAGACTTGAATAAGGTATCAAATTTTGTATTTGGTAGTCTAAAGATTTGGAGCATATATTTATGCATGAAAGATGTTCCAATTACTTTTATGTATTGTGATTAACAGTGTATATAATATCGTTTTTCCTTGGTGAAAATTTATATGTATGTTCTGCCTTATTTAGCCAAAGCTTTCGTTTTATTGATTCCTAGGCGTAGTGCTCATTCCTATTTGTTTGTTAGGCAATTGATTTTGCTTGATTTCTCCTACTTTAGGTCCCCTGAAACTGTAATTACATGTCTACCTAAGTAATTTACACAACTTTGTATGATTTCCGTCAATGATAAGTGCCATGTGTGTGTTGCTTATATTTCTGTTAGGGATTCTTCAGCTGTAAAAATATTTTTGTGCAAGCAATTTTGTTCTTCATGTTAATACCAACCTGGTGGAGGTTCCAGTGATTTGAAACATCTGTTTTTGCTCTTTTAGCAGATTTGAAAGGTACACCTCTGTATTCATGGATGAATATTCTGGTAAAAGAGCTGTAGATGGGATTGTGGTCTCTAGAAAGGGATCTGGTCTTGCGTTAAGAGAGAATGCTAACAACAGAGATCATAATGCTCAATTTTGCAACCGAATTGGTTGCAATGGCAGACCGAATTCTGCAAGAGGTGTTCAATATGGCTGTTCAGAAAAGGCCAAACCTTCAAGGCCTTTACGCTCTTCTTCAAGTGGCAAGGAAATAATTGGAAGTTCCTCCAAGACTTCCTCTGTGATCAGCAAGGGAAGAAAATCTATCACAGAGCCTTCAAAGAAGTTATCATCTCAGTTAGAAACTGATTCATCTGAAACTAGTAGTGTTCAGGATGAACCTGAGGTTTCAGAACTCACTGCCCCACCTGGAAAGATTCAGAGAGGGTTGGAAAAAGTGGAGTCTAGCAGTGTCACATTAATGGAAGAGGGAAGCTCTAGTGTAGCATCAGATACAAGATCTCGAAGGAATCTTCATCAGGGATCCAGATTGCGCAACCAAGATAATCTAGTGGCTTCATCCGTGTCTTTGGGATCTAAGAGCACTGTCCAGGCAACACGTGCTGGTGCAAACAGGTATGGTTTAAGAAATCTCAGATGTAATTCAATATCAGATGTCATCCCATCAGGTTGCTCATCCTCAGAATCAAGTTTCAGTAAAAGGAAGGATATGGTAAAAAGGAGAAATTCTGAAGGAGAAAGTAGCTCTGCTGCCAGAGGGAAGAAGATGAGTGGGACTTTGTTGGAAGGACGGAGCTCCAATTCTAGCCCCAGCATCTCCATTTCTGATTCAAGACGTGCTAGAAATATTCCTTCTCACAGGGATAATAGTGTACCATCAGTTAGGAATAAGAGACCAGTTAATAGTCACACCAGGGCAAGGCTCTCTAATCAAGGAAATATGAACAGTCTGTCACCAAATGAGCCCTCTGTTGCAATCCCACAAATGCTTCAAACTGGCATATCTAGTGACATGAATGGTCCTAGTTCATCACGTCAATTATCTTCTGAAATTCCCTCAAATCATGCACTTTCTTACAGTCGACCTGGCAGTAGCAGTGAGCGTTTGCGCAGTATTAGGCCAGCTAGTCCTGTAGAAGTGGGCATTACCCACTCTTTGATGAATCGGGACAGCTTCAGGCGCTACAATGGAATTGCAGAGGTACTAGGGTTTTAGAAATTTTATCAAGTACATCTCACTTAGTATGGTCTTAAAAGAAACCTGCACCACATGGCACATTTTGTTTATGTAATCTTTGTGCAGGTATTAATGGCACTTGAGAGGATCGAACAAGATGAAGATCTTACATATGAGGTAGTTGTTTATGGGTTTTCTTCTTCACCTGATTTACTGTTCATTGTTTAACTCTTCCTTCTTGTCTTGCAGCAAATACTTGCTCTGGAGACCAACTTGTTTCTTAATGGCCTATATGTCTATGATCAGCACAGAGACATGAGACTGGACATTGATAACATGTCATATGAGGTTAGTTATTATGTTAAAATGGTGCTAAATAGACTAGAACACAAGTGTTTCACAGCATCTTTCTTCTGTCTTATCTTCTTGTAATTATTTTTTGCTTTTATTGCTTTATTATTATGAATACTAGAATTAAAAGAATTTAAATAAATAATTTATGAATTATATAATTTTATGTGTTCAAAAGTAGTACACGTTTGGCAACCCATTTTACTGCTACATGACAGGAATTATTAGCTCTGGAAGAGAGGATGGGAACTGTGAGCACAGCACTAACAGAAGAAACATTGTCAGAATGCCTGAAGAGGAGCATTTATGAGTCTACAGCTCCAGGGGATGCAGCAGCGGGCTGCATTGGGGAAAAGGATGTTGGGAAAAAGGATGATGTCAAATGTAGTATATGCCAGGTTTTTTTCTCCATGATACCTACTCCATAACTGATTTCATTTGCTTTTAATTAACATTGGCAGAGTAGTTAGGTTTGGAATCTTTGGATGCGGCTGAAGTCAAATTCAAACCACTTGTGCTCAAGAACACTAACATGGAACACCTTAGTTTGTAAATTCTAGAGCTAAATCAAGGCATTTGAGTATTCTGGTTGCTGCTGGGATTGGAATAGGATTCAGTTACTCTGTGCCTGTTTGGCATTGTTGTAGGGCTTAATTTCTCATCTGGAGCTTTTGTGATATAGAGCTTTAACTGAAAAGCTTTTAATGTCTTGAGTGTTGGAAAAGCTTTTTAATGTTTTGAGTGTTTGGAAACTTACAATGAATATTGCTTTAAACTTCTAGGTTTATAAAGCATGAACAATGAATATTAGAGCTTTTCCTAAAAGCTAAGCTCTCCTCAAAAGCTGTTTTCTTTGGCAAAAATTGCCAAAACATTTGGCAATTCCAGCTAAAGAGCTTTAATTCCCTTAAACACTTCTCAACCTTTCCGAAAGCAAAGCCAAAGATGTGCTTAGAATGAATTTTTAAGAGAACTTAGGTATCGAATTCATCTATTACCAAAATCGATAGAGGATTCATGACTTAAAAAATTACAAATCCTTGGGCCAAGAAAGATGTCCAAGGTTCAAAATCCCCTCTCCCCCATTGTTATAATTATTGAATTATGAAGAAAAAAAAAATTAACAATCCCTTGGCAGTTTGTTACTCTTTTTTTTTTTTTTTTTCTCTCTTGAATAGACAGTTTGTTACTCTCTTTTTTTTCCTGGCCTATTTTAAAGAGGGGAAGGGTGGCACTGGGCTGTAAGCCCATTGACTAGACAGTTTGGTACTTTATCAACTGACAAGCCATTATCTTGCTGAAGGTAATTTTGGGTTGTCATGGTTTTTCAGTATGTATTAAACTGGATGTGCTTGTAAATAAACGAATAAAATTGTTCCAGTTATTTTCTGGATTGCATTAACCAATGATACAAGCAATCTATCAGCTATTGCCATGGGTTTGAAATGTTATCTTTTCTTTTGAACTTAAGTGTCTTTATGTTTTTGTGCAGGAGGAGTATGTTGTTGGAGATGAACTGGTAGATTGCAGTGTGAGCATAAGTTTCATGTGGACTGCATAGAACAGTGGCTGGGGTTGAAGAATTGGTGCCCCATTTGCAAAGCATCGGCGGCGCCCTCACCCTTGCCATCACCTTTGTCGCCCTCTTAGTTCAATTGATTAAGTCAGTTGCAGTCTTTAGTTCAATTGATTAAACCACATTTAAAGGAGACTGTCTTTTTCATTTTGTACAAATTAAGTGCGTCTCTGCCTTAATTCATTCTTTTTTTTCTTTTTTCTTTTTTCTTTTATTGTACATAGGAAATCTCTTTCATCTCAAAGAACTAATAAACCCAGGCGATTGGCTTGATAGATGAACTTTTACATTGAAATTGTGAATAAAAATTCCTGTCTCGAAGAATCTCATCTGTAATTTTCTTTACTGCTCAACCCCTCTGTTGTAGTAAAATTGGTTCAGTCTCTGTACTTGATGTTAGGCATAATAACAAATTTTACCACATAAATTCTACAAATTGATTGTAACTTCAAACAAAACACAAAAAGTAAGAAAAAAAAATTAAGTTTATTATGTATTTTAATGGGACAGATTACATCTCTTAATAAATTTGTACATTTTGAAAGATAGCCATGAAGAAAAGTGGGTATATCTTCTAACCAGATATTGGAGTGCCTCAAGTTCCTAGCATATTGAGCCAAAACATGAGCCACCTTATTTCCTTCACAAAATATATACATAAAAGTAATATTTAAAAAAAATAAAATAAAAAAAGCTGTCATGTCAGATTGTTAATCTTTTGTAATTAGCAATTGATCACGCATCATATCTCGTTATGTCGGCTGGGATCATATCTTATGATGGGGAGATCACTAGTCCAAAACTCCTTGGGGGTTGGGGGAGAAGTAGAACTCCACCTTGCATGATGAGACCTTTGTACATCTGCAATCTATGCAGATCCAATGACGGATGTAGGCATGACAATTATGGTAAGAACTTGATATCAGCTTGATGAAGTAATGGTGTGGCAGGGAAGCAAATAATTGATAGTTGCGTATTTTCTTTTGCGAAGCAAATGCTTGTGAGAGCATTCTCTTCAATATTTCAAACCCACTAAATTCTACTCTACTGCCCCTCCCTTCCCCTCCATCTAAATTGGCCATAAATGTTAAGAGAAATGTTTATAGGTAGGTTGCAAAAACAGTGGTTATTTATTGACAAAGTGAATAAATTATTAAAGCAATGTTGTTTTATTTGTCTATGTTATGTTGAACTCTGAATCAAATTGAATAAGTTGGACTTAACTAATATGGCCGATCAAAACACCTTTGAATTCAGAACCGCTTTGAATTGACCAAAACAACACAAATTGTATATCTGATTCGAAAAGAATTAAATTAAACTTATGGTTAATTGATGAGAGAACTTAATGTACAGTATCTAAAGAATTGAACCTATGTTTTGCTCTTTCTAGTTGTACGTAATGTGCAAATTGAAACTGTGGATAATAATTGCCAAAAACTGTGTTAAAAGTAAGATGTCCTGAGAAATAATAATCATGTTGAAGATACATAATTTTAAGGGTCTATTCTTTTCTGCGAAAACTATGAGTATATTCCAAGTAATGCATGAAGATATTGTTTGTGAGAAAAACTAAAAATGGATAACATCAAATGTTTGAACATGCTACTGATTTAAGTATAAAGTTGTGGGCAGTAGACACATGAGAAATGGAGGGACTGATGGGATAGAAAGAAGTGTGACATGGAAACAGCATGCTCATATGCACAAACAGAAGCAAAAGAGAAGTGCATCATAAGAACGTTGTCACCTGCACTTCCCTGGAAACAAGGCACCTGTTGCGTCTTATAGCCAAGTTATCAAGTCGCTGTGACTCTTCAACTTGGTCCACAGTCAAGAAATGAGAATGGAGATCTCTGCAAAGCAACCAGACCAGGAAGTGGAGAGCACTCACCAAAAATAATATGAGATGAAACTCATCATACGAATCCCTGAAATGCACTTTGCCCCATTCTGAAAATGTGATTACTGAGAGACATCCTTCCCACATCTGACCAATCTTCCAAAAATTATGGTCTCAAATGACTGACTATATGCAGCAACATTCAGATTAGTATGAAAGTGAAATTTTGTGTTTTCCATTCCTATGTAATTTAAAATGAAAAATTTTAGTGTACATAGAAAATAAACTTTACAGTTTGAGATTGCCTTCCACATAGAATTTAGTTTTCAAGTTGTCCGAATAATACTGTCACATAACACAACAATTGCTACTTTATCACTGGCGCAAGTCAGCTTAAGCATAAACTTCCCTAACTTTTTCAAAGTCCAAATATACTTGTACAAGATTTTTTTTGTTTTTGTTTTGGGGGGGGGGGGGGGGGGGGGGGGTGTTGTTGTTGAATAGGTAGCAGCATAATTTTGAACTTCCTCAAATTTTCAAGATAATTTATAAGTAGCCTGTTTCCCCAATAATCCCCAGCCTTGGGACTTCCATTAGCCCACTCCCCTAGCATAAAAGTTACAGTATTTA